>CM073130.1:39738504-40313504 GCA_037039145.1 Fundulus diaphanus
ATACCATCACCAGTCAGCTGCTTCATTAGGCATTCCTCCTTCAGTGCCATTTCAGTATGTGCAACCCTTTTCATCAGATCCACCATTTAGAGATTAATGAGTTGATTCCTTAAGTTCTCTTATGTCTCTTATATTCTACTGTCCGCTGCGGTCTACCTGTAGCTGTTTAGTAAGGTGTAGTCTGGCTTGTGTTATTCTTTTACAGTCTAGACAGCCATAGCAATATTTTTCTGCTCTGTGAGTTGCCTAATGCTCTTTGGGCTAATTATGCTCTGGGAAATAATAATAATAATCGTGTGTGTGTGTGTGGGGGGGGGGGGGGTGTATTATGTACAAACATTTCCACTCTATTTTTGTTCTGCGGTTTTTGATAATAACATTGCTTTTTACTCTGATTGGATATGATGAAACAGACTTATTCACCATGATGTCAGCTTGTGGTTTATCTAACACACTTTCAGTGTCGCTATCTTGATTTCTGTGTTGTAAATACAGACTGCTATAAGATTAGTTGTTAATCTGTCAGAGAGCAAGTGTTCAGGTTTTTTCTTCTTCTTTTTTTTAAGAATTATGTTCTTCGTATTTGTAAAACGATATCAATTAGGAGCTGTGATATTGTACTAAATGCACCGCTGATTGTTGATTTCCTCTTTATAACTTCTCGTATTTACATGTTTACTCAAAGTATGGGCCTGGCTTTAGTTGCTGTTTATGTTGTTGAGCTGCGTTATCTGGAAGAATAACTCTATGGCTACGTAACCATGAATGGAATCAAGTGTAAGTGGCTCAGTAATCTGGAGTTTAGTCTAGAAACATCTGGAAATCTGAATTTGGAAATGTGTAGGAACCTTGTTCCCGTGAAGATTTGGCTTGAGGTTAACAGCGAGAGCCTTTCTGTCAATATTTGTGACGCCAATATATCAAAAAGTCAACATCAAGTGACCAGGAAGCTGTTAGTCTTTAACGTCATCAAGTTCAAGAACGTACCTGAAGAAGTGGCAGGGGTGCTTTCACTTTTCCCAGAGACAGGTCCATGCTACACCCCCTGAATAAAAAAAAATCCCTCGTAAGACAGTGTTGAACAATTTAAAATGCAGAGTTGCATTAGATAAACCAGATGACAAGCCAGTTCTGAGTTACTAATCAGTTCAGTTACCCAAAAGCTAATGGAGGTGGTCTCCTCTTGCCATGGATTGATGACATTAAGGATAACTGTGTGTGTGTTTTTTTTAAATGACATACTTTGAAATGTGTATCTTGCCTCAGTGCTCAGGTGATCAGCAAAGACACTATAGATGAGCAAACAATCACATCGCAGCCTTGCTTGTCAACTTGGGCTCTCCCCAGCATTTCTAAGGTTCTGACGACCTTGTTCCAGAACTGATTTTGACAAGATTAGAAACCAAACTCCACCCTTGAAAACTTTAAGGCATCCATTGGAAACAAGCCTGTTTATGTCGATCAACAATATGCTTAAGTAATGTACCACCCTGAGATGAACAGGACTTGCATTTTTTTCATTTGAGCTGTTTTTCCTTTGGCATTAACACTTAATAAGAACCTTGAATTACCTAAACAGTAACAAAGAACTGTAAAGGCTCTATAATAATAGATATTGCAGCATATGGGCGGCAATGTATATTGCTTAGGCTGTGTTTCCCTCCTATGTTTATTAAAATAGCGTGACTCTTTCTTGCCCTGTGACATCAGAATAAAGAGCCAGTAGGTGGGAAATAAAGATGTGTGTATTGTTCTGGTTGAGCGCAGCGGTATTTATGTGTAGCCCCTGTAACCTGATCGTTAACTCAAGGTGTCAGGGACAGTGCTGACGAGCGATTGGGACACAGAGGACATGTTATGTCTCTTATCGTAGGTTAGGCAGTGTATATGAACTTTGTTATAGAGCTTCAAGAGTCTGTGAACTGATCATTGCACGGGTAGTATTATCGCCCGTGCCCGTGTGGGGTACCTGTTTAATTCCTAACTTTAAGATTTATTTTCCTAAGTTATTTTGCCTAAAATTGTTTTAAATCAAATGTAGTTTTTTTTGTATCAGCTAGGATATTTCCTAACTTCAAACCTCTTCTTTGAGAAAGCAGTTTAGTCCAAACATCCTCTTGCTATCTCTTTTAGTGAACCTTTTTTTTTTTTTTAGAGATTAGTCTGCATTGTATTTTGGTACATTTGTGTCAGAGTGCAGCAGAATAACAAGGTTTTCCTGGAATATGAAGGAATAGAAAGAAGAGGCCTGTGCCTCGGTTACCTGGCAATGCTTAGCTGCATAATTATAGGAAGATGTTCATTAAATTACTAGATAGAAGGGAGTTGAGGGAGTAACTGAGCACAGTATTTGTTATATTTTTACACAGCGCTTCTGGAAACATTGCTAAAGATCTCCTGAATATCCTGACAGGGAAATGAGCACTTTATGGGAGTCTTTAAAAAGTATTTGGTTTATTGCATTTTTCTTTGCTGGTCTTTGCCGTAGGCTTTCTGTTTGGTGGGAAACTGCAGATTGTGCCAGTGAAAGGATGCCTCCGGTCAGCAACATTTGTTTAGCCTGCTGTGTAAGCGGTATCGGAGAAACAATGTTGAGGAGTTGGTGTGGGCTTGACCATTATGCTGCAGATGTCATCCATTGACATGTTATTAAACCATCAGCCAGATAAGGCTGTGATGATTGTGTCCAGTTTAAAACCGTAACCTTAATTTGACTGCCAGTCTGGAGCAAAGACATTTGCACCGATTGAAAGTTTCTCACCTTTTTTTTTTTTTACAGTGCAACCAAATGTTTAATGTAGTGTCTGTATTTTTAATGTGATAGGATCATACAAAGTAGTGAATAATTGTCAACTGGAAGGACAAGGATTCATGTTTTCAGACGGTTTAATGAATAAAAATCTAGTGTAGTGACCATATGTATTCTGCCCCCATTTACAATAAAACCCCTAAACAAAATCCAGAGTAATTAATTGCCTGTAAAAGTCAACTAGCTATGCAACAACGTCCAACTGGGTGTATTTTCATTCGAGTATAAATACAGCCATTCTGTGGAGGCTTTAGGGTTTTGTTGGAGAACATTAGGGATCGAAAATGAAGACAAAGGTCACTCCAGATATGCCAGGGCTTAAGTTGTGTACTATTAAAACTGGATTGGGTTATAAAACAATACACCACGCTTTGAATGTCTCAGAGCACTGTTTAGTCCAAAAAAAGTCCAACAGGGGGACAACAAAGATTACATCATTCGGGATATCAGCTAAGAAGCACACGGTAAAGCGAAAATTTTTAGGCCTACCTCCAAAACACTGTGTGGCAAAAGAATATGATAGATAGATAAGCTTTATTGATCTCACAGTGGAGAAATTCACTTGTCCCATCGGCTCAATAGTCAAAAAGTCAGAAGAAGGTGTCAAAGTAGGTAAGTAGAATCAGTTAGATACAGTTATACAGCTATATACAATATACAATTCTGTACACTCCTATGTATAAATATGTTATTGCACATATGTTATTATACAGTTTATACAGGACTATTGCACAGGCTTATTGCACAGTTTATACAGTTTATACAGGATTATTGCACAGGCTTAATGCACGGATTGTAGCACCTTGTTTAAATAGCTTATTGCACATAAGTTATTACAGTTATTGTTGCAGCTATGGTGCGTGGTTGCAGTCGTTACTCTAATAGTAGGTAGCAGCAGGAATGAGTGACCTTTATAACATAATAATATAACACCGTAATAATAATAATAATAATAATAATAATAATAAACACAGCACATTATTGCACGTAGTTACTGCAAAACACTTGTTACAGTAATTGTAACTGTTATTATGGGGGATTTCGTCTTTTAATATTGTCAAGATTGAACCCTGTTTGTCTTAATAACTGAAATCACTGCCCAAAGAGTGATTAGTTCTAGAATGTTTCCCAAAGATCTGTTTATAGGACTTCCTAGAAATGGAAGAGAACACACACACCATTTCACACACAAACCCCTCCAACTAGGGAGGGAGGGCTTTTGGTCCAGAGCAACGCCTGTACACAGTAAGATATCATGTTCCTATTTACGTCATACTGTATCCCTATAAAGGCTGAAAGTTACCCCATATTGTTGGGATTGTTGGGACTTCTGTGAAATGAAGATGATTGTAAGTCCAGAATAAACGAATCCCCCTGCTGGTCATTGAAGAGAAGCTGTGGTGTCTGGTCTCGTCTGTCTGTTTTTTAAGGTTAAATCCTCTCCGACATAATTGGCGTTGTCGGCAAAATTATTATATTAAAATCAAAGTAGGTTTAGAAGCTGATGATGCAATCAGTATAACAAACTATAAAAGGGAGGACCTTTTTGTAAAGTGCAGGTGGGAGTTGGGAGAAGACAGGGTCTTCTGCTTCTAAATCAATGATAGCGTTTAGACAGAAAACATTGAATTTTTAGATGTTGGAGCACCGACAATAAATTACTACATACGGCAATTAAATTGTAAATAGGCAATATGTATATTTCATTCGAGGAAAGTAAAAATCAAGCGATTACAGTTACTCTGATGGACACACTGACCATAATATTGTGGTTGAGGACATAAGGGGGGTGCTTAGAATTTATTGGCATACTTGGTTAAGAATATAAGGAGTACATTAACACTAAATAAGAATTTAAGCTCAACATGGTAAGGGCGACTCACGTGGAAGTAAATACTATGTAGTGGTTGAAACTAAACATTATTGAATAAATCTGAACAGTCGGTTACATTTTTGGATTAGGATTGCGGTGCAGTACAGAGTAATGAATAATTGAAACTTTTTTTTCTAAATTCCTGAACAACAGAGAATAGAAACATATCACTTAGTTTTACTTAGTTCTGGAAGGAAAAGGGGGCCTTACCTTCTAACACTTCTTCTTCTTTTCTTATACTTTTGCTTTTTTATCTTGCATGAAAACCCTGGTCACTAAATTTTAATCGTAAAGATGGATATTTCTGTTAGGAATATCTTTCAGGAGGAGACGGTGAGCAGATTTGCACAGGAGAATGGCTGAATCTGGGTACTGGCGGAGTAAGCCCTGTGCACATATCCTTTCTAAATTGTGAATTTTGATGAATGACTTTGAGACAAATGAGGACATTGTTAAACCTTTTTGTTAAATATGTGTAAAGTCACTATTTGCTGTTGATGTGGACTTTAAGTTCAATATGTGCTCATGTATTTTATATCCTACTGTTCCTATGTCCTGGAGTGGAGCACGGTTCATGGAGGATGGGATGAATTGTCACCGAAGCGGACTTTCATGTTTGGGCTGATAATATAATGAGAAAAGGTGATGTTATTAGAAAACAATTCGAACAATTTTCAGTAAGACCATTGTTTTAGCTGCTACAGGTTGCATGTCTGTTGTGGCTGAACATTCTACATTATTTTCAACCATTCTGTTCTCTATTTTCTTAATATTTAGTTTTTAATTGAGTCGGCATAGCTGTTGTTTTTGTTTTGATTTAAGCTTTCAGGTGAGCGATCTTGGAAGGTATTTAAGTTTGGAAGTTCAAGTCGAATACACACAAAAAGATCATGTTGCAGGATAAGTTAAGGTGTAATTACGTATACACAGAGTGTTGTAATGTTATTAGTGGATCCTTACAACTTATACTCAGTACGAGTTGAGATAAAACTGAAATGAAATCAAATGGACACTAAACATCAATGTTAAAGAAAATGTACATTAGCCCCATTGACATTTAAAGGATATCATCATGAGACTAGTGAAGACTCTGAGCTGGGAAATCATTGTAATATACGATACTGGTTAGTTTTTCCTGTCTCCTTAGGGCGACCCAGGGACGTAGAAGGGCGGGGTCCCTCTTTGTGTGCTGGACTAAGGGACTCAGAGGCATGATGTTTGCAACAGAGGGGGCCCTGCACCAGGACTGTGAGAAAGCAGTGCAATTTAATCAAAGGACCCTGGAGAGCGACATACGGTGTCAGCGACATGAGGACAAGAACTTTGCCACACTACGAAGCTGCCAATCCCATCAAATGTTATAAATTCTGATTTTATCTATGCTATGCTAAATCCCTGAAGTTTTTGATTTATGAAAAGGTGCATCATGGGGATGGTTTTAAGTGGATGCTTTTGGGCGGTAGCCATAGCAACTGGATGATGCTATTGTACTATTCTAATTTTTTAATTTTGCTTAATATGTTTGTCTTCTTTCCTGTTATTTTTAAGATGTTTATGTCTTTTGACGACATTGTGAGTACCATGGCTGGGTTTCTGAGCCATGCTGGTCGGTCAGGTGGTCGGCTGGCGGACGCCCGTGGGGGAGGGGTCCATGCAACAGTTTTTACCCTGAATAAACACATAAATACCAGCGACAGGGATTTTTCGGTTGCATATGGTCAGAAATAACTGGCATATGGAAAAACAATGGACATTTTTCTACATTCGTATATAGTTCAGTGCATGTTTTTATTTTATTCTACATTTACGACCATACATTACCAATTTTTCTTTGTTCTTTTTTTTTTCTGTTTGGTAATCAAAGCAAGTATTTTTACCCTTTTATATTCCTCTATTACTCCACAACTACATTATTCCACTTTTCTTATAGTTCCCAGTGTGATTTTCCCCTTGATATGGCTCACCAGTGTGCCAAAGGGAGGATGTATGGGGGATTTCGTCTTTTAATATTGTCAAGATTGAACCCTGTTTGTCTTAATAACTGAAATCACTGCCCAAAGAGTGATTAGTTCTAGAATGTTTCCCAAAGATCTGTTTATAGGACTTCCTAGAAATGGAAGAGAACACACACACCATTTCACACACAAACCCCTCCAACTAGGGAGGGAGGGCTTTTGGTCCAGAGCAACGCCTGTACACAGTAAGATATCATGTTCCTATTTAAGTCATACTGTATCCCTATAAAGGCTGAAAGTTACCCCATATTGTTGGGATTGTTGGGACTTCTGTGAAATGAAGATGATTGTAAGTCCAGAATAAACGAATCCCCCTGCTGGTCATTGAAGAGAAGCTGTGGTGTCTGGTCTCGTCTGTCTGTTTTTTAAGGTTAAATCCTCTCCGACACCTTCTCTCCCCTGTCTTTTATTATCTGGCTGTTTTGAGTTCTGTCTTGTCTGGATTCTTGTTTGGATTCTTGTTTACTGTTTTAGTTTAACCTGTTATGTCTTCAGAAGCTTTTTAGTTTAGGTTTGGTTTTTTGATCTGTTCTTGTTTTGAGCCTCAGCACTGATGTCTGGTCTAATTACTTATTCTGCACACCTGCCTAACTCCACCCCTGCTGCAATCACCTCTCACCGGTTTCACCTGCTTCCACCTCCATATAAACTGTTGAGACCATACATCAGTGCCAGGTTGTCCTGTTGAGTATGGGTGAGTCTCCTCCTGCAAATTCTGTATGTTGGGTTGCTTTTTGGATTTTTGACCCCTGTTTCTCCAGAAACCTGAGCCATTCTGTCCTGTCTGTGCCTGCCTAGTCTGCCCTGCTCGTCTGTTTATTTTTTGTGCCACTTTTTTGTTCGACAGCCTGTTTGGATTTTTTCCCTGTTTGTTTTTGATTTTGTTATTAAAGAGCCTTTCCTTTGAAGAAACCTCTGCTGGTCTGGCTGAATTCTGGGTCTGCTGCCTCTGTTCATTACAGGAAATGGATGGGTAGATTAGGCACAGCAGAGTGGCAGCCTCACAGATGTGGTGAAAAATCTTTCCTCGATGAGCAGGAAAGAGGTAGATTAATGCAGACAGGCCAGAATCATAACCTTAATTAGTTTTAAGGTTTTCAGAGAAAATCCTGTCTAATCACAGGTAATTTATCATGCTGTTGTTGACCAGGAAGTTTAAGGGTCAACAGGCAGAGTGAAATGCGAAAAACAATATTGTTAAAGGCCAAACTATAACATAGCGCTGGTCTACTTGTGGTAAGAAAAAGTTAATAATTAGTACTACTGCAAAGAGTTTGCTCTTATCCCTCATCCAACATGACATGGTGTCAGTGTGCAATAAATTCACTTATGAAATATCCTCACTGTAAGAAATTCGACTTCATTAAAAGAAGACTAACATGGGACTTAATCTCATTCTGACAAAGAGGAAGCATTTTTCGATGTAAAATCTTAGAGCAAGGTAAGTGAAAGGCACATAGTGCTCAGAGATAGCCAACAAGCAAAGCTACAGACCTCCAAAATTAATGTGGCCTTCAGATTATCTCAACAGTACATAGAAAACTTCATGAAATGCGTGTCCATGAATGTTCCCCCTAATTTTTCACGTGTCTGAGCATTCATTGGACCTCTGTAAGCAACAGCACACCTGCACACTGAAGCTACACCAGTATTACGCCTGTCCAAAACCTGAGATTATAAAAAGTTACATGGCTTACTTAAAGAATCAAATTACAGTAATAATTTCTTTCAGATTATTTAGTTTAGATATCGCTGATTTAACCTGATTACATGAAAAATAATCTTGAATTTTTTAATGTGCTGTATATGTTTTATGTCAGAGTAGGAGTCCTGCTGAGGAAGAACTGAGAGTCGTACATTTTTCCGAGGTCAAATTTTATTGCAATTAAAAAATTTACATTTTGTGCTATGAGATTTAGCACAAACATGTGGTACTGTCAAGCCTCCTCTTGTCAGAGGGTCCGGTGGCGTCAATGTACTTCAGCCTCGCCTCTGTCAGTCTGCTCCAGGCCAGTTGTGGGTCCATTGTAGCTCACCACTGTCAGTCAAGGTGTGAATGTGTGGGTGATTGATTGCACAGTGTGAAGTGTTTTGGGGTCATTGGACTTGATAAAGCACTATTAAAGTACAAACTATTTACATATTGCTCTAGCCATCAGGCATGCACTCATAAAATAAGAAACGTATAAACAGAGTTGCTTTTAAAAAACGGAGGTAGAACAAGAAGGCTGGTCGGAAACCAGCAGAAGCCGTGCACTGCAAAGGACTCCAACTGCAGCTGATAACACCAGGGGAGACACAGTGCTTCAGAAACAAACAGCTGTTGTGGCGCTTAAAGACCAACCAAATTGACTGAAAAACAAATTAATTGAAAAACAACACCTAGGATCACAGCTAATTATTTGCCTGTTGTTTCCCTCCATCTCTTCCCCTTTAGGTTCAGACCACTCTGTCTAAACATTGTCAGGTCCTTTATCTTTATTCATGAACCTACCCTGTCTGGTTTCATCCATGCTATGTTTCTGGTTCCTGTCATCCGTATTATTCTGTAAGCATTCTTTATTTAATAAATCATTCTCCATTCATCATGCGCCTCCCTAGCTCTTTTCTGTGTTCCGGTCCAACCACAACCTTGACATACAGGGTATTTTATTACGAACCTTTGTATTGTGCCTTATGTTTTTATGGCACTTTCAGGTTGTAAAGTATTCAAAAAGCAGAGCAATAAAATCAATAATATTGAATAAATGTAGCTCTAGCAACAGCCTTAAAAAAGATATAGACAAATGTCCTACCTTTAATGTAAACTAGGTCAGAAACTAGAATATATTATAAAAATATTGTGTGCTTTTTAAACCTTGGTTGATCTATTGTCATGGAATATTGTTTTTGCACCATGACTCTTTGTCCACCTTGCTGTAATTGGCAAACAGAAAGAAGCAAGACAACAAAAGTATAGATATTGGGCCCTTGAGAAATGATCAGACCAAATCTAAGAGATGTTTTTTTCTTCTTCTTGCTATGGCATGATAAAATTTTTAATATTGGAAAAAATCAAGGATTTAAAAAGAGCAGTGACAGATAATATTCCTGTGTAATAATTAACAGAATAAAGTTCATTTATGACTTAATTTCTTTCACTACTGAGAGCACTGAGTTCAGAGAACATCCAAAGAGGAAATCATGTTCATTGAGATATTGTTTTCATGTATGAATATACTTTCATTACAAATACATCAAGTTTAATTACTATTTATTCAAATCTTATTTTAATATCTATGATTTTTATCAGGTAATGGCACCCCTACTTAACCTGACTCTCGCCAGATGGATGTAGTCCCGCTGAGCTCCACACGTCTCCACACATCCATCTGGAATCGCTGCCATTAGGAGGAATTTTAATACCACATAAAATGGACGAGCCAATCAGGATCCATCTGGTGAGAGTCAGGTTAAGAGCTACATTGAAGAGAAAGAATACACACATGGAGATACAAATGTTACTATGTGGACATTCTTATACAAACAAGTCCACAACTTTTTAAAATTAAAAATTAGGAACGAGCACTAAAACAGTTATTTCCAATTTTTGGTTCAGGCTTATAGGTGAAAACTTTTGGAGTTGAAACTGAAATCACCAATCGAACAACATACATTTGAAAATAAAGCACACGTTCAGTCAATTATTTTCTGAGCAACATTTTGGTTAAAAATTGTTAGATTTCACCTAACCATTTTTTAATCATGGTTGTGAAAATTATGAATAGAGATCAAAATAAAAAATTGTGGTTAAAGATTTTAACCACAATTGTCTCCATCCCCCCCCATTTTCACACTACATATGATGAAAAAGTACAAAGGATGCAACCAAAATTCCAGCGATGGAACTTGCAGATACTTTTTCTGACGACATACATCCTAGAAATAAATAAGGGAAACATTTGTGAAACAATGTAAATAAATTACAAATAATATGTGTTGATTGGTTCAAAATGGTCTGCATTGCTAAAACATTTTCAATTAATTCCTCATATACACAAATTTTAAGAGTAAATTTTTTAATCATAATTTAAATATTTGTGCACAAAAGTTTAAAAAAATGTTTGGTTGTAGAAAATGATGGATCTTACATTAATGTACTAATGATGTAATATAGCATCAAGTATACAAACAGTTTGCTGAAATGGATTTAAAACATCATACAGTCAATTATTTATTGTCATTACTATTATTAGTAGTAGTGGTAGCAACAGCATAACTTTGTCACACTTACCATTGACAACAATTTCTGTTGGCTGAGATGATTGATCTCTCTTAGTTATGTGATTAAAGGCCCAGCATGTGTAGCTCCCACTCTGGTTTGTCTGAACGTTCGTCAGTTTCAGCTCTGGACCAGAATGAGCCTGCTGCTCTCCATTCAGAAACCACGTAAACTCAGCAGGAGGCCTGGACTCAGAGGAGCAGCTCAGGGTTATATCTGATCCTTCCTCAAAGTGTTCTTTTGATTGAGACACGCTTAGCTGGGTATTTTCTGGTCCATCTAAGTGTAGAAAATAATGAGAAAACAATTTCAGTTTTAACTTTAAACTTGGAAACCATGCTTCCAGTTGTTATTGTATGTTATTGTATTTACATTACTGTCAAACTCCACATAATCTAGGATCTCTATCTTAAGCCTAACTGATGTAAATAATATTGCCCCTCACTGGTTGCATCATGAGTGCCTCATGAGAAGAGCACACATAATTTGTAAATGTGTGCTCTTATAAAATATTCTGTTCAAGGGGTTGACTTAATTTAAAACTATAGCAGGAAAGGAAAATTGTTGTATTAGGACAAAGGCCATGTATTATTAATATTGATTTTATGTCAAAAATTAAACATGATTTGGAGAGGGAGTTGAATAACTGCATTTGACATTTCTAATTTAGATTAATTACTTACAGCTTACAAGGAGAGTCATTGAATCTTTTTTAGAACTGGCAGGATTGGAAACTTGGCAGGTGTATGTTCCTTGATCATACTGGGTCACATTGAGTATAGTTAGGTATGATCCTCCATCAGTTCTGTTGAGCTGGATTCTGTCATTGGCTGTAATCTCAGAGCTGCCTTTCATCCAGAGAAAGGAGAGAGAAGATCCAGAGGAGGAACAGAAGACACTGACAGAGCTGAACTCAACCACATCTGCAGTCGATGGAGTAACTATTACATTGTCTACAGGTTCTGTAGGTGAAAGACAAAATCACTGTGTAGTTAAAGGCATTCATTAATGGCGTGGATCAGAATAATGTGGAGTGTAAACCTTCCAATAGAAAGCATGTTATTGCATTACATTATTCTTCAGAGAACAGCAGCACCACCAAAAACCTCACGTTTCCACAATTTTGCCACTAAATAGTCTGATAAAACTCATAGATTTAAATATATATCTCTTGGACATGAAGATCTATTGTGAGAATAGGTTGTACATAAAATTGACTGTGTGTAACATGAAAAATAAAAGTATATAAAAATATAAAAGGCCCATTGAATCACTCTTTTTTTCAACCAATTAAATTTTAGTCTGAGAGTTTAGCTTTTAAATGTTTTTGTCAGTACTAGATGTCTCTTTCTGTACTATATTTCAATATATAGCTATTATAATTTAGCTCTATGTTCTTTTTCTCATTTTGTCTTTTGAAGTCTCCCAGCAGGGTGGCATTATCTTGGCTCAAAGGAGTCGCTGCTTCTCTGCATTAAAAAATAATTGAGGTGGTTCTGATCAGGAGCGCCTCACATTGACTTTTATTCATATATTTCTTTCCCAGCCCTTATTATTATGGATGCCTTGTTTTGAGAAGGATCTGGTAGCATCTGAGAACTTATGAAATTACTAAATAAATTAAAAGCATTACATATTAGACAGTAGGTCAGTAGCAGTAGCTAGTGCAGTTAGTTGGGATTATTTACTGCATCGTGTCTACTGTCAAACTGAAAGAATACTTCAGTTTGAAGAAGCACATATGTTTACAGCATTTACATAGGGGCTGCATTCAAAATAAAAGCATGTCTCAGAGCTGGACTATTTTCCAAATCTAACCAGAAAAAAACATATTTTAAGATCCTTAATATTAATAAGTCTTGTTAAACATTTCTAATTGTAAAGTACAATTATTTTATAGCACTTTTATTCTGTTTTTTATTACGGTAGAAGAGATGTTTTTCCATTTTTTAGATGCCTTATGTATGTAACTCGTTATCATTGTGAAATGGCTGTGAGCAGAACTGGATTTGAGTTCAATAATAAATATGGCAATCACTCCGGAAAGAGAAGTGCAAGTCCATTTCTTACTTTTTGCTTCCTACAAAGTCTGTAAAACTGTAAAAAAAAATCGAAATCAAGCTGTTTCCATCTGACATAATTTCTGTTTTCATTTTTTAATTTATGGGATAAGCTTTAGGGTAACTGCAACAAAATAAACCTGGAAGTTACATCAATGTGCATTATTATGAGGAAATAAACCATATGAATTTGTCACAGCACAGGTTTACCATTAATTTGTTTTATAATTTTTTTATAATTTCAGACAGATCAATGGATAATATTAGAACTAATTCTACAAGTATACTACAAATACAGATTTTATATATACGAATGTTAGGTATTTTTGGAATTATTTTTACTATTCTCTATATGTTTTATTTTTATTTACCATGTTCATTGCATTTATCACGTATTTACTCATTACTATTAAAAAGGCTTTAAGGTTTGAGGTTATTCAGATATTAAAGTATTTTTTCAGATGACTGATATCTCTCTCTTATGTTACAGAGTAAGGCTTTGTGCAGAGACAAGTCTTGTTGTTTTGGCAAGTACTATCTGTGATTGTGATGAATTGCACCCAGCCATCTGGTGTGCTTGCGCATAACTGAACTTTGTGAACTGCTTTGTATTATCTCAAAGGTCACATTGCTGTTAGCCTCCCCTACTCCTTAGCGCGGCAATGTGAATTGTCTAGGGATCCCTCTGTGAAAAATAAAAAGAGGTGACGGCAGGGTGTGCTTCAGAGCGGTGGGAGATATGTAACGGAGCATATCCCTGTCGTTTTCCTTCCAAGTTAAAAAGAACTAACGTCTGTTGTCTTTCTTCTTTGTGTTGATTAATGAATGTTTTAGGTGTTTAAACCTGACAGGTATCAGTATTTATTTTTAGTTAGATCTGCTCACCATATATGTCCAGTCTGGTGGCTCCTATTTGTGTGCTTTCTCCAACTGGTGCAATGCTAACTCCGTATGTTCCACTGTCACCGAGTGTCAGGTTCCTTAGCTCTAGAGATCCAGTAGATGTGAAGAGGGTGATCCTGCCTACAAACTCTGGTCCAGTATTGTTTTGAGTGGGCAGAGAGGTTATAATTGATCTCTCATTATCATTAAAATTCCAAATCACCATCAAAAATGGTTCTTCTGTTGGAGGCCTATTTGTTCTGAACATCACCGTCCCTCCAATAGATGCATTCAGAGGACCATCTTCCAACAAACCAGCTCCTTCAGATAAACCTGTGGAGAACAGAACATTACCAAAAGTATAGGTTTTAAGGTAATCAAACTGTCATATACCGGTCTGATTTTTAAGTTATATACAACGTCAAGTGTTTTCTGTAATCATTCCTAGATGGCGCATTCCCTAACTGTAAGATAAATTAGTTTTAGAGATTTCTCAATCAGATTCCAAAAAAGCTGATCACAGCATTTTTTAGCAGTCGGTATTGGAGTAGCTGACTACACTCAGCTCGCTATACCCATGCACATTAATGACATTGATTAGTTCACATCTTTATCACATATTAAATGGGTAATGCTAATGTAGCCCATGAAGACAGTGGTAGCTGGACCTAAGCCTTGGACACTTTTATTGGAAACTGTTTTTCATACTGTTGCTTTCATGTACTAAATAAAATAGATTCCAAAAAGATTGCTGGAATTTTTTGCCCCCAAAATTCCAAAAAATGGCTAAAGAAACATACCCAAATTAATTTAAGTGACCCAGTTCTGCTCTTGAACTTTTTGAAGCGGAGGAAAAAGTGTGGTGTCTGTGTAAAGGTAAGCTTAACACTTTAAAATGTTAAACTAAGAAGTCCAGTATGATGTTCTGGTAACCAATTCTTATTGAAGTTAAAACATACACAAATCGACCATTTTTTTGCTGTTGCTTTCTAAATTCTTTCTTCGGCATGCTTCCTATTGCGCTATTCGGGTCTTCTCAGAAGCTTTGCACATATGTGCTGGTGAAAATGTACATCTAACACCAAAAACTGTCTTTTATGCACAAGGATGCAAAGACAACTCAGCAATCGGATGAGCTTTACGCATGCTGTTGATATGGAGTTTCAAAGGTCCTGCTCCATAAGCCCTACATCCATGTGAGGGTAATTTCACTGTCTACAATCTACAAGTATCTAAACTGACTAGTCCAAGCGACATATGTCAAAACAGGAGGAGGGAAGGTTTTGAGAAATAAGCTATGGAGAATAACATTGTCTCTGGAGAAACTGTGGATCAACACAGGTGGTCAAAAGAGGTGTCAATCAAAGGATGAGGGCCCAGAAGACCATCTTGAAAAGGGAGTTTTTATAATAAAAGTCTATGGTAGGAACTTCGAAGTCAAAAATATGTTCAGATGGGTCACCCATTGCCACTTAAGGGGTTAACTATCACTCAGGATGATTAAATACTTTCTCTGTGTTCAATTTTGAATTGATTAACTGGTGAAATTTGATTAATTTGTGCTGTACATAATACATATACATAATCATATAACCACTGTTACTCTGCTTAATAATCTGACATGGACAGAATATACAAAAAAAAAAAAAAAACTTTTCGAAGGAAAACTGTCTATAAATCATTGAAAGTTAATTTAAGCAGCCAAAGCTCACCTGAAATAACTCCAAGGATTGTGCAGCTTATAATCAATGTATTCATGTTTTCTTGTATCCTAATATAAAAGGCAAAGAAGCTGTCTGTCCGTCTCCAGCACTTTTTGATTAGTTAATAAATGGTTGCTTAAGGGTATAAAGGTAAAATAAGGAAGTAACTTTGCATCACTGAATGTTGAATGGTTCATTCACTCGCCTTTGTAAAACATTAACCAATCCTTTGACTGCTTAGAGGAAACATTCAAAACACCATATGTAATTCTAAAGCCTCAGATTTTAGTGATTTCTTCAAGAGTTTAATAACATCACACAAGACTACTATTCTTCCTAAACAACATAAATTCCTAATTAGCACATTGAGTCTCATTCCTTTCTAAATGCTCCCAATTTGTGATCATAAACCCCACTAAAATGAATGCAATGGAAACCAATTTATTCTCTGTTAGTAGTAATATACAAATAACATATCACTACTTTCAGAAAGCTCACAGGATACTTAGCACTAGTGTCCCTTTTAAAGCTTTAATGCCAAATAAATATTGTAGAATAAGACAGGTTTCATTGAGATTAAGGATGATTTTCTGGTTTCCCCTATTAAAGAAAGCATAAACACTTATGTTGTTAAAATTGATTTAAGAACTCTGAATTGCTACACAAACCTGTTAAAATTATTAAATTGATATATATGAACTTCTCTTTATCAAGTTAACTCCACCCTTTGTACTGGTGAATAGAACAACTACATTTTATTTTATTTTTTTATTTTTGCTGCACAGACATATTTTTGTCAGAAGATGGAGCTAAATAGACCCACAAACACTGGAGGAAATCCAAAGGGAGGCTCTCATTGCCAAAGCAATTTACCTCACAATGTCTCAACAGATGTTTTTCATGAGTTAGGAGACTTGCAGTTTAATCACTGAACTCTGCTTGTCTTTACGGCCTCAAGTATTTAAGAAATGGCTTTTTTCTTACTATTTTTAATGGAGGCAGTGGCTTTTGCAGGTAAGAATCTCAAACTAAATAGGTTTAAAGCTTTTCAGCAAAAAATCCAACCTAATAAACGTTAATTTATCCTTTTGTTGTTGACCAGGAAGCAGGCAGAGTGAAATGCAAAAACATATATATTGATAGTGGAGCTGTAGCATAATGCTAGTATTACTTTGTGGTTTGGAAATGTTTATATTTAGCACTGCTGGATACAATGTCTTCTCATCCCTCATCCTCCATATGAAGCTGGGCTTTTGTTGTCATTGTACAACATGAACAAAACTTGTACAACAATATTAAAGCCAGCTCCAAACAGTGCACAAATATCAAAATGTCTAATTATCAAAAATATATACAGTATAAACATCAAGAGATAAAGTGTACAGTCCGGGGTAATTTGTACATTGTAGAAATATTATATATTGCTATATAAATTGTTAAATATATGTGTGTAAATATTTCACAATGTAGAATGGAATATTGCACATTGTAGGATAGCAACTGTAAAATTGTACATTGTCATAATTGCACAGTAGTAACTTTTTTGAACAGTTGTTTATCGTTGCATGTGGGAGTTATGGGTGTTTATCGCCTAGGAAAGAAACTGTTCTTGAGTTCAATACATTTCCAGGTTAATGCAACACATCCTTATGTCGGTTATTATTTTGGACTTCTGATTATCTTTTTACTGTTGGGTTTGTAACTTTTTTCAGGTTTATCTGAGGGATCTGGTTTGTTGGAAATTGGGCCTCTTTCCAATAAAAGTATCCAAGGCTTAGGTCCAGCTACCACTGTCCTCATGGGCTACATTAGCACTACCCATTTAATATGTGATAAAGATGTGAACTAATAAATGTCTGAAGGAATGCTGTGATCAGCTTTTTTGGAATCTGATTGAGAAATCTCTAAAACTTATTTAATTTACAATTAGGGAATGCGCCATCTAGGAATGATTACAGAAAACACTCTTGACGTTGTATATAACTTAAAAATCAGACCTGTATACATAACCTTAAAACCTATACTTTTGATAATGTTCTGTTCTCCACAGGTTTATCTGAAGGATCTGGTTTGTTGGAAGATGGTCCTCTGAACGCATCTGTTGGAGGGACGGTGATGTTGAGAACAAATAGGCCTCCAACAGAAGAACCATTTTTGATGGTGATTTGGAATTTTAATGATAATGAGAAATCAATTATAACCTGTCTGCCCACTCAAAACCATACTGGACCAGAGTATGTAGGCAGGATCACCCTCTTCACATCTACTGGATCTCTAGAGCTAAGGAACCTGACACTCATTGACACTGGGACGTACGGAGTTAGCATTGCACCAGTTGAAGAAAGCACACAAATAGGAGCCACCAGACTGGACATATATGGTGAGCAGATGTTAATATTAATACATTTTCCCTTTATAGTCCCAAAGAGGGAAAATTTGTCTCTGTATGTAACTTATCCCTTAGGGAGTAGTGACACTGAGTGGCACACGGGGTTATCAAGGGTTTTGCTCAGGGACCCAGTGACAGATTGAGTTTTGAACTGACAACCTGTACAGTCTCTCCAAGACACAAATATCCATATCCCTAACCACTAGGCCACCACTGCCACAGAAAAAGTTAAGGTCTAACCAAGAATAATTCCCTTCATGTCTTTCATATATGTTAAGACAAACGTATTTGTATGTATTTGTAGAGCAAAAGTAAATAGCTTATACTTGTATAGCGCTTTATCTAGTCTTACAACCTCAAAGTGCTTTACACTACAATCAGTCATTCACAGCTGCCCTGGGGCAGACTGACAGAGGCAAGGCTGCCATACATCAAAGCCACCAGGCCCTCAGACCAGCAGGCAGTTAAGGTGAATTGTCTTGCCCAAGGACACAATGACTGAGATAGTCTGAGCTGGAGATAGAACCGTCAACCCGTCAATTGGAGGACAAACTCCCTAACTCCTGCACCACTGTTGCCCCTAACAAAAACAATATTTAAAGGAGCTATAAGTAGGATATTTACTGTTAAAATCAACCTAAATGATTTTCATTCGCTACCCGGGATGAAAGTAACATTCCCTAAACAATTGGTCCTCTCCATCAACAATCTCTTAGGCTATGTTGACCCATGCGACCCATATCTGATCTTTTTCACTGCAGTGTGTACAGCCCAATTATGATCTTTTCTACCCCCAAAAAATCCAATCTCTGCCATTTATCCATCTTTCACATCACTTTGCTGTGTCTCACTACACATCCACACAGTAGTAGCAGTTAGCACTTCATAAAAGAACGTTGTTAATAGTTGGGCTGCTTCATTCTTACCTTATTTTGTCTGGCTATAATGTGGTCATAATATTGTCAGCTCCCATTGCTCAACAGCTTTCTAAAAATGTTTGCTAAGCCAAAACAGTCCTCAAGCACTCCACTCTTCACCTGCATTGGTAATAAAATTAAAAAAATAGGAATAAGAAGTAAATGCAAAATAGTTGACGGACAATGCTTATAAAATTAAATTCTTCAAAAAGTCTCTTTTTCAAGAGTTTTTAACAAGATATGGACCTAAATTTTGGATGGATGGTAATGTTTCTTTACAGAAATCAAAGCTAAGGTTTTACAGAAAACTACATGAGACATGGTCTAAGGTTTTAGAACTTGAATTGAAATGATCAGACTGAACATAGATTGAAATAGGAAGCCTTGCATGCATATTTTCGAAGACCTCCTTAATCCCACCAACACGTCTTCCATTGCGGAAGTAGAGCCTGAGGACTCTGAGTCGGATGACGTGGTCCTATATGCTTCATCAGGGCGTGATCTACAGCTCTCACTAGAGCGGTTTGCAGCCGAGTGCGAAGCGGCCGGGATGAGAATCAGTGCCTCCAAATCTGAGACCATGGTCTTGAGCCGAAAAAGGGTAGAGTGCCTTCTCCGGGTTGGGGAGGATGTGCTACCCCTAGTGGAGGAGTTTAAGTATCTTGGGGTCTTGTTCACGAATGAGGGGAAGATGGAGCGGGAGATCGACAGGCGGATTGGTGCAGCGTCTGCTGTGAAGCGGGCGCTGTACCGATCCGTTGTGGTGAAGAGAGAGCTGAGCCAAAAGGCAAGCTCTCGATTTACCGGTCGATCTAGGTTCCTACCCTCATCTATGGTCATGAAATGAGTTTTCTCCGTAGTGTGTCTGGGCTCTCCCTTAGAGATAGGGTGAGGAGCTCAGTCATCCGGGGAGGACTCAGAGTAGAGCCACTGCTCCTCCACGTCGAGAGGAGCCAGTTGAGGTGGCTCAGGCATCTGGTTAGGATGCCTCCTGGACGCCTCCCTGGTGAGGTGTTCCGGGCACGTCCCACCGGGAGGAGGCCCAGGGGAAGACCCAGGACACGCTGGAGGGACTATGTCTCTCGGCTGGCCTGGGAACGCCTTGGGATTCCCCCGGAGGAGCTGGCCCAAGTGGCTGGGGAGAGGGACGTCTGGGCCTCCGTACTGAAGCTGCTACCCCCGCGACCCGACTCCGGATAAGCGGAAGACGATGGATGGATGGATGGCATGCATATTTTTGTTAGTTTTTTAAAGTAATAATTATTACAAACCTACAAGGATACACTATTATAATGACTAAACCTAATAATTCACATTAACAAAATTGTTAGTGTAAAACTGTGAAACTGATAAGTTGTTCTTAAACTGTTTTCATAATTAATCAAACTGTGTATTCTGTTCTGTGTCTTGTGCTTTGTTTTTTCCTTTGTTTGCTTGTTTTTATAAACTTGTAAACATTTCTGTTTTCCTCCCTCAGAACCAGTTTCCGGTGTAACAGTAACTCCACAAAGTGCAGACTTGGTTGAATTCAGTGGTTCTGTCAGTCTGTCTTGCTCCTCCTCTGGATCGTCTCTCTCTTTCCTCTGGATGAACAGCAGCTCTGAGGTTACAGCCAGCGACAGAATTCAGATCAACACAACTGTGGGAAACTCCTCTCTGATGATAATCAATGTGACCCGCTATGACCACGGTCTATATAGCTGCCATGTGCTAAATCCCGTCTCTGCTGCTAGAAGTGATCCAGTAAACATCCTCATCAGTTGTGAGTTGTCAACATAGATGCTCATCAGAGTTTAACTCATTGTCACATCTGATTAAACATTTTTATGGACAGTTTTATAAAACAATCCTTAATAAGTTGCACTAGAACAATAATCAATATGCATTATTCTGTATGTCATTAGAAATTTAAATTACATGCAAAATGAGGGATTAAGCGGATCAGAAAATGGATGAATGGATGGAAAATTCACATTTATTTGAGCATTTTTGTATACTAAAAAAAATTAGACAGATAGATATCATTGTTCAACTAAAACAATTTGTGTTGCATGACTTTTATTTCCGGTGTCTTGTACTCCCAGATGGTCCAGAAAATACAACACTAAAAGTTTCACAATCAAAGGAACATTATGTAGAAGGGTCAGACATTACTCTGGGTTGCTCAGCTGAGTCGAGACCTTCTGCTGAATTTACATGGTTTCTAAATGGAGACCCGCTGCCTGATACTGGACCAGAACTAAACCTGAAGAACATTCAGATCAGCCAGAGTGGAAACTACAGCTGCCGGGCCTTTAACGACAAAACCCGGAGATATCAAACATCCCAGCCCTCAGCTGTCCTTGTACTTGGTAGGTGTAGAAATATATTTCTGCCTTTATGATTTATGACATAAAATGTTAATACCCTGTCATAAATGAAAATATTTTTGAGGAAACGTATCATTACACAAACAGACATTTCTTTTTCCAGATTTATGGAAATAGTTTAATAAATGTTAGAATCTTTGTGCAAACTTGTAAATATACCAGTGATCTATTTTGGTCCCAGAAAGTTATTCTGCCACTATTATTATAATAATGCAGTTATTGAGGCTCTGCAGTTACGTTGCAATTTTTACTCACAAACTAATACATTAATTTAAAACAGGCCCCAAACTATTCTGGACAGTTTTTTTCTTCGTCTTTTGTTCAATGGTCTAGTTTTTATTTCTCAAAACATTTTGGTTCTAAACCTGGAAAGACAACTCACCTCCAACCACATTTGGATATTTAAATCACAAGTATATATGGTGCTTCTCCGAACCTGTTTGTTCAGGAATTCTGTTGTGGGAAATTCTGTTGTGGGGCTAGCATATGCTTCCTTTATAAATGATCAATCTCACCTTCATATTCTTCTTCTCGGCCCTGTGGCTATATGGTCCCACAAACCATATATCATCACCTTCAAATTTAGTTGCACGTTGTACAAGTTAGTTAATGTATGCCTTTGCAAATTCTCAGTTGTCTGGGTCAGGATAACTGATTCAGGTGACCAAGTACTCCACTCACACCAAACAATAGCCTCTAACGACCCAGGACAGTCACGGCTGAGCCCTTGATTTGCATCTGACTTAGAATGTGCCTACGAAGATGGGCTTCAATAGGCCCGTTTACACTACACTTTTTTAACCGAGCCGAGACCAGTCCGAGCTCGGTAACCGAGATAACTCTTGTGTGTAAACGGTCAGCAGACTGAACCGGACCGCGCTAAACATAACCGGACCGCGCTAACTGCAGACCAGTTCCTGAGCAGGTCTCGGCCTGGTTTTTTTCTGGCCCGGTTATCTGATAAAGAGCACATGAGCAGACCGCGTCATCCCCTTACAGTCAGCTGACTGTCCGTGGTTTTTTCCGCCGTGTCTGGCTGCACGTCCCGATTCACACTCCATTCAGACAAATTTCAGACATTCATAAAAATACTAGCTTCCTCACCGTGCCACACGGTTTCCAGAGATGATTCTGCTTAGCAGTGTGATGAACCTCAGCGTCTGTCGTTGTTTCCTGCGTCTGTAAATCCTTATTAGACGTTCGTGTGTCTTATTCATGTCCCAAAAGCCGACTCTATCCAAGCTTAACTTCCTGAATGTTACGGGCGCCGCCGTTTTGATTTGCTTGGTCCCGCCTTCAATCCCAGAGAGCGGTAGTACCGCAGATGGCCACTAGGAGGCGAGGAGCAACCAAAGAACCGAGATAGCGTGATGTGTAAACGGTCGTCAGAAACGAGGCTAGGCCTGGTTAACTGGTCCAAGCTCGGACTGGTCTCGGCCTGGATCGGTTTAACAAGGGTAGTGTAAACGGGGCTAATGTCCTAAGCAGTGCACCAACTGCAGGTTGCGAGTCATTAAAACCGACAAAGACTTCTGGATAGGTGCCGAAACGTTTTCAGGAAGAACTGAGCTAAAGTCCTGTTGCCTCCGATTTAACCCTTTTTGCTCTTAGCCAATATAAGCCTGTGATTTAATTACCTCTCCCGCCCTCACTGCCTTCCTCCTTTTACAAAACGTTATATTTCATTGTGGGCAGTCTAAGGCACACCTGTGCACTAATCATGGTGTCTAATCAGCATCTTGATATGGCACACTTGTTAGGTGGGATGGATTATCTCAACAAACGAGAAGTGCTCACTATCACAGATTTAGACTGGTTTGTGAACGATATTTGAGGGAAATGGTGACATTGTGTATGTGGAAAAAGTTTTAGATATTTGAGTTCATCTCACCCTATCTCTAAGGGAGAGCCCATATAAAAAATGGGAGCAAAACCAAAAGTGCTGCTTGTATATTTTTGTTGAGTATAGTATAAAAACAGAGTGAATAAACAACAACTGAGTGAGGAAGGTACCAGAACTAATTTATCGAAAGTAAAGCATACTTTTTGGAAAATTCACATTAAGCTTCAGGAAACCATGAAATAAGGGTCATTCTAGGAAAAGACCAAATACACAACAGGAATGCAAAGTAACTTGTGCCTGATGTGTGGTAAACAGAAAATTAAACCTGTTGAGAAATATAGCAGAATCTATAAAACAGACAAAGAATCTAATAAAATACACTGCCTGGCCCAAAAGAAAAACAAGATTTGCCACCTGGGTTTAACTAAGCAAATAGGCACAAGCCTCCCTATTGATAATTACTGCATGGGCAATTTGTTTAATATGGCAACAAGTTATTTAACCCCAACTGGTGCAATGAGTTGCTTCTCAATTCTTAAACAACCATGTGGAACGACACATCCCATGGTCGTGAAAAAGATGTCAGTCTGTTCAGAAGGGTCAAATCATTGGCAGGTACAGAAAACATCTAAGGAGATTGCAGAAACTACCAGAATTGGGTTAAGAACTATTCAATGCATTATTACAAACTGGAATTATAGCCAGGAACCATTGTTGAGGAATAAAATGTGGGCAGAAACAAATTCTGAATGATCGTGATCGGCGATCACTTAAATATTTGGTGAAATCAAATAAAAATAAAAAAAAACAGTAGAACTCTGGGCTATGTTTATTAGTGAAAGGAAGAGAGTTTCCACGCTCAACGGATTGGGACTGAACAACTGTGTAGCTTTAAGAAGGTCACTAATTGTTAAACTAGGAAAAAAGGCTTCAGTTTGCTAGGGAGCATAAAGATTGGACTCTAGAGCAATGGAAGAAGGTCATGTTGTCTGATGAGTCCAGCTATTGCCCTGTTCCAGAGTGATAGGTGCGTCAGGGTAGGAAGAGAGGCAGGTGAAGTGATGCACCCATCATGCCTAATGCCTACTGTACAAGTCTGTGGGACAGTGCTATGATCTGGGGTTGCTCCAGTTGGTCAGGTCTAAGTTCAGCAACAGTATGAGCTCAAAGAATGAGGTCCCCTGACTACCTGAATGACCAGGTTATTCCATCAATGGATTTATTCTTCCCTGATGGCACGGCCATATTCCAAGATGACCATGCCAGGATTCATTGGGCTCAAATTGTGAAAGAGTGGTTCAGGAGCATAAGACATCATTTTCACACATGGATTGGCCACCACAGAGTCCAGACCTTAACCCCATTGAGAATATTTGGGATGTGCTGGAGAATGCTTTGCGCAGCCGGCAGACTCTACCATCACCAATGCAAGATCTTGGTGAAAAATGAATGCAAAATAAATCTGGGTGGAAATAAATCTTGTCACAGCGAATGCGTGCCATTATCAAAGCTAAAGGCAGTCCAACAAAATATTAGTGTGTGACTTTTTTTTGGCTAGGCAGTGTACATACCCCATGAAAATCAGAAAAATAAGCCAAACAACAAAATCATAAAGTCAAAAGTCATGGTCTAAAGTGCTGAGGATTAGGCAATATGCTGCAGGTTTTGTCAAGAAAGTACATTTTAGTAAATCTGAGTAGAATACAGGCACATTCAACAAAGTCAATATTTGTTGTGTGTTTTGTCTTAAATCCCACATAGAAATAATGAATATCACCAAAACATTCATGATGCTGCTTTTTCAACTCAGACTTACTGATTACAGATCTATGGATGTCTTAATAAAGGGGATCACTTAGTACTTCTCTTCAGAGTGAAATCATTACTTCTTTTTTTTCCTGGTCTTGAATCTGTTCGGCTCAGGGCATGGTGTTTAAATTATTTCGAGGGTTTATTTTAGCCTTTTTCATGTTGCCATAGACTAAACTAAAAGTGTCAAGTTCTGTGGTGGGTTTGATGATGGAGTGCAGACAAGAGCTTGTGACTTGCATGGTGAATAGTGTGATGATTTATTAAGATGAAACAAATAACAAACTTACAGGTAGACTGGCGAAAAACAAGGAATCAAGAACATGGCAAAGGGCAGACCAGAACAGGGTAGCATCACAGAGGACCTAACGACGAGTGTGACTAAACTGACAGACTATATAGGGGAGGAAACGGAAGGAACAGCAAGTGGAGCAAATGACACAGGTGAGAGGAGCCAAGGTTTTTAAGCAGAAGGAGAGGGATGGCAATGAACTGGCAGGAGCAGGAGGAAAACCAAATCTAACATGGAAACATGAAGAATTACCAGACATGACGGAATAACCTAACTGAACTTTGGACAGGAAGGCTAAAAATAGAAATAAAATGAACATGAATAACTAGTGACATCTAAACGAACAGAAAACTAGTTAATGACAGGAAACAAGAATCTATAAATAAACAATACTTAAGTGTGCAAATACAAACAGACTGTGGGGTCCTCTGGGAGCTACAAGAAGTAAAAAGATTTCTTGATTCTACAGGTCTGGCTGTAATCAGACCTGGGTGTGGCTGATAAAATTAGACAATTTCATTTTCTGTCCTTCATGAGTTAACTTATTTAAAAAATGCATTTTGCATTTGCTCTGGTTACATTTGTCTGATATTAAAATGTGTTTTATGATCTAAACAAATAAGCACTGCAAAAAAGAAACAGAGGAAATTAGTGAGGGGGAAATAGTTTGTATGTTACTTTATATAGTGTATACTCTAAATAGTGTAATGAAACAGAATTTATTAATATCAATTTTTCTTTCAGTGCCATAAATTATTTTAATAATTATTCTTTTTGTTTATAAATAAATGCTCATAGAACCTTAATCTTGCATCTTTATAGTTTAAAAAGAGCCTTTTCTTCATTACTAGGCAATAAAATAAAAATATAAATTCTTGATATAATCTTCATTGCCTTATGTTAATGTAAACATTTCTTTTAACAGTCAGACAGAAAATCTTGCCAGGTGAGTTGTATACAGTAATGAATTAAACCATTACTCTGTTTAACTATTTATTTATTTTTTGCACCCACAGCACGAGTCTCCAATGTGATGGTAGCTCCACAAGGGATAGACTTGGTAGAGTTCAACAGTACTGTCAGTCTGTCCTGTTCCTCCTCTGGATCTTCTCTCTCCTTTTTCTGGACCACCAGCAGCTCTAATGTTACAGCCAGTGACAGAGTCCAGATCACTGATGAAGGATCCAAGCTGACTATAGTCAATGTGACTCGTCATGATAAGGGACCATACATCTGCAATGTGTTCAATCCAGTCAGTAAAGGCAGCAGTAATCCAGTAAATCTGTCCATCAACTGTAAGTTGTTAAACTGTTTCTTTACCTTCTGATCAAACCCGCATTTGGACCACAGAATTGTAGTATTGTTACACTTTTTCTGATGTTTGTAGTTTCTTTAAACTAAAGCAATTGGAAACATTTATTTTCACTGCTACGGGATTGAGAAAAGTATTGTCTCAGCTAACAGCAAACGGGCTTAAATCGGAGGCTACAAAATTTACGCTCAGTTCTTTCAGAAAATATTTCTACACCTATCCACGAGTCTTTGTCAGTACAAGTGGCTCATACTTGAGCAACCTGCAGTTCAAGCGTGAGTAAAAGTCCTCCACTCACACCAAGTGGATGCATTGGCACTGCTGGAAGACCTGCAAATTGTGGACCTAGAAGGGAACATGGTTTCAGCAATCAAAGGTTTCTGACCAATGATGACTGGCCAATATGCCGCATTAGACTCTGAGCAATGCATTCTGCTATGACCTACAGGGAATAGTGGCCACAACCCCCGTTTTTTATTTTTTATCTTTTTTTTTTTTTTTTTTTTTGGGGGGGGGGGGTCTTTATCATCTGGGGGAGACCTCTAATTTCTCATGGTCTCCCTCCTCAGATTGTTGACCTGAATGCACAGCCTCATAGGACTTTCAACATGGAGCACGGTGTGAGCACTTAAAATTGCAATCAGTTTAACTTTTTTAATTTTGGGAAATATCTGTGCTTTTACCTCTGATTTACACATTTAATAAAATCCTCTCTGTGATTTACATTAACATTAACATTCATGAGGTGATTTGCATTGACCATTTATGGTTTAATCCGGGTATGAAGAGAGCAGAACCTGAGGTGGAACCAGGTATGCAAACGTTCAGGTACAGCTGGGATCTATAAATGGAAATTGCGTGCTGGTGTGCGTGAGCATGGTCTTATCGTCCCTTGCCATGCCTTTCTAAATGTACCTTTTGAGTTTTGTTCTTCTGATTAGTTTGCCTGAGGTTTTAGACTTTTGGATTGATTGCAAAATTCACGTTTTTTTATTTGTGTCATAAGCTCTATCCCTATTTGCTGCATATCCTTTATAATGCGCGCACGCACGCACACACACACACACACACACACAAACAGTCTTATGAGCATAATATCAAAAGTTTGGTTTTAAGATGTTTACAACACTAACACTTTAAACTTATTTGTATTGTGAACCAACTGGAATGACTTAATTCTGTTGTTTCTTTAACCTTAGATGGGCCAGATAATATACAACTGATGGTGTCTCCATCAGAAGAAAAATATCCAGAAGGATCTGACATTTATCTGCGCTGCTCAGCTGAGTCTGAACCTGTTCCCCAATATCTGTGGCTTCTGGATGGAAATCGTCTCAATAAAACTGGATCAGAGCTCAGTCTGACAAACATTCAAGTTAATCAAAGTGGAAACTACAGCTGTTACACTTTTAACAGCAAAACCATGAGATATATAACATCTCAACCTTCAGTCATCATTGTACATGGTAAGTTTCAAAAAGTCCTTGTTGTAAAGATTTTGAATTTAGAAAAAAAGGTTTACATCTAATTATTTAGAGCAATGTATAACTGTTTATACTGTTTTTGAATGATTATAAGTTATTGACTTCTGTTGCTAAACACTTACCATCTGACTTAAACCTTTAATTTCAACTTTTCAACTATTTAATATTTATAATTTTTATGGTTTACATCAAGTCTCATATTCTGTGCTTACCCTTTTCAATATGCGTTTAACAGAGACTATTTTTAGCATGCCACAGACTATCCTGATCTTCACAATAGAGTGTAAAACAAAAGCTAGCGGCTAATGAGTAATACTGCAACAAAACATAAATCAAAATAAAACCAAAAATATAGATGTTACCCCTTCGTTTTTGCACAGTTTTATCCACAAAGACGTCTTATTATTTACTCTAAGGACTGACCTGTTAATAGTGTTGTGTGATTATAGTTATTAAGTTATTTACTGTTTAATAAATAACTCTCTGTCTGTTAGGTATTGTCTGGTGAATATCAGCCCAAACAGCTGATATCAGGATAATAGTTGAAAAGAATAATTCAAGCACTGGTGTTCTTTTAACAGCAAACTCTGCACACATATAGAATAAATGTGTGACAACTTCTCTTCAAGTACAAGAATTTAACAGAAATAAAAGGAACATGTAGAGAACATCACTATATAATGCTTTTTATCTGAATTAAAACTATATTTCCATCAACAAATACTCTCTACCAGGCTAGTGAAACTTAATTAAACCACTTAGCAAAATTAAAATAAAAAGAAGCTAAGAAACTATGTACACACAAAAGAAACAAAACGACAAATAAAATAGTTGAAAACCATCATCACAATGATTCAGTGAAACCTGGTTCACTGCAGATCTAAGTTAAAGAACCAAAGTTCATCTTAAAGCATATGGAATGAGGTTAAATTATTTTAACAAATTTGGAATGAGGTTAAATTAGTTTAACTAATTTAGAACATTTGATATGTGTTTCAACCCATTCACAATGCAAATCCTGTTAGATAAAACATTATTTGAGATACTAACATTTTTAGGAATGATTTGCTATTTAATTTGTATGAATGTAATTATTAATAATTAAGACATGAATTGGTAACTTAGGAAGCTAGAGGACACTGTGACGGTTGGTCATTAGCTTGATGTAAAGTTACACAAAACACCATTAAATCAACATTAATCTTCCCTATAAACGATGTGCACGTAGCACTATCAAACGACTGTGCAGCTAAACGAAACAAACATGTTTAAAAACAAACCATAGTTACATTGACTAGGGCCGTAGCCGCAATTTATCAGTAAGAAGCAAATAGCGCTGATGCTAGTGGGAGCTTGCTGGTCTGTGAATCCCTGCCTTGGATCAAAAGGGTCTTTGCAGGATCTCCGGTGGTCTGCGCTCCGGCTGTGGACATGGGTACCTCCACGTGGCCTTCCTACCGTGGCTGTGTTCTTAGGCTCCCTGCACAGCTTGAAGGGACGATTTTCAGATCAGCTTTTTTCCTGCAAAGGTCACAAACAACCTGTTTTCATGGCAGTCAGTGGGTTAGGTTCCGATGTGTAAGGGTAGCCCCGATTCTGCCTGCATATGTGGCAGTTCTCTGAACAGAGGCAGATGAGAGGCTCCCCTGTGCTGCTTAAAGCGGTGGGGTGAAAAGAGAGCTATTGTAGCGTGACCAGGGATTTATACCGTGCCCCCCCCCCCCCCCGCCCCCCCCGTAAGCGATCACAGTAACTATCTGATGTAAAGGAAGTTCAGTGCAATAATCAGTGAATAGTGTTTGCTAGAATCACTGTGAGAATTTTTAGACATGTTTCCAATGCCAGAAATCCACTCAGGAACCTGCTGGACTTTAGGGCTTTATTATAAAATGTTTTCGCTGATTCTCCAAACGTAAGATCACCACGACTGGTGTCTACTGTAGTGAAGATAATAATAACACAGAATCCCCCTTCAAATGTATCTCTTTTATATATTGTTAAGTTGTGACATTTTGTTGTATTTAGCAATTTATGTATTTTATTAGTTTTGCCATAATGTACGCTGTAACTTCTAAGCACTTTGAGATTTGCAGCAGATGATATTATCTATAGGGCATGAAAAACAAGTCATTGAAGGCTACAGCTTACCAGTCTTTATAGATATTTGTCAGCCTCCGTCTAATATTAATTACTGAATTAGAATATCTTGTATCATTCTTCTTTCAGAAAGCACCCCATCATCAGGATTATCTACTGGAGTAATCGTTGCTATTGTTATTGTGTGTCTAGTCGTTGTCATAGGTCTTGGTGTGGGATACTACATGAAGGTGTCAAAGTAAGTGGAAAAAAGGCTTTCCAAAATAAACAATCGTGTAAACTTATGGCTCAGTAATTGAATTAAGGTAAAAACATTTAGATAAATATGAAACCAATTCTTATTAACTCGAAGAAGTTACTTATTAATACCTTTATTTTTTTTAAACGAACCATTGTCATTGTCAGAGTTTTAGTAATAACCTCAGATTTCCCTGTTTAAGCTTTAATTCATAGTTACAAGTAAGCTTAAAGTGTTACATTTGTTATTTATAGTTAAAACCAGATGTTTAGATACACTAGATTAAAAAACTGCCATTTCCTTACCATTCAGCTCTAAATCAGACTACAGTTATCCGGGTTAGTTGGGATTACGTAATTGATTTTTGATTTGCTAAATGCCAGAATAATGAGTAACAGACCTTTATGACCTTTTTCAAGTTTATATACACTAAGATTACAATGCCCTTTAAACGTTTTATAAAACTCAGATGTTGTCATGGCATTGAAAACTACTGATATGTAATTAGAGGTAAACCTGTGTAAATAGTTTAAGGTAGCACCTCAAGCACAGAGTCCTTGTGTGACACCATTTAAAAACTAAAGAAATTAACCACGATATCAGTGAGAGGGTGTGGGTCTCCACAAATCAGTTTTTTGTTCTTAAAAAAGAATAAAACAGCAAGTTTTGTCTAATTTAATCCAAGATTGAGAAAGCATTTTATTTTATTTTTTATGTCTTTGCTTGAATAAAAGCATTTAATTAACACATCTTAAAACCTTTTGACCAGTAAAACTTAGATCGTGGTTATCATTAGTTAGGTAAAAAAAATTACTTGTGCAGGGCAAATACATATTCTATTTGCATCCTTGGGATAACAAGTCACTGTTTGTTTAGTATTTAACAATATCAATCACTCTTACTCTATAAACAGAAAGCCTTGGAAAAATCCTTTCAGTGAAAACACTTCCAGAACTACAGGTAACTGTTATTATTTAGTATCACTGTTGGTTTTGCATTCTTTTCTTCATCATTTGATTCTAAAAGATTTTTTATTTTTCAAAGGTGGCAACAACCAAAGCAATGCAGACAATTCAAGTGAGGTAAGAAGTTATTGTTCCTGTTACATTCAAATATATTTTTTTACATTTTTAGATTCTCAACTTGACAAAAATGTTAATGTTTATTAGCTTGATAGACAATTCAGTCCTTAAGCAGTTTTTATTTGGTCCCTCTACAACTGAAAATGTCATATTTTTTTGGTAGTCATCAGATTTGGTCTAAATGCAATTTATTCTATGAAGCCATACATTTTACATAGGTTTACAAATAACTAATCTTTTCTACCCAAATGATTAATCTAGATTTTATATTTATTGTTGAGCTCAGCTTTACTTGAGGCTTGAAATGGAATAAAATGAAAAAGTATTAGGAAAAACTGCTTTTCATATCACCTTCTGTTTAAAATAAGTATTAATTTATAGTTTATGAAAAAAAACAAGATTTATTTCATAACTTATATGGACAATGAACCACAAAGGCTTCTTTCTTCATCTTCTCAGCTTTCATAGTTATCTTGGACTTGAACAAATATTTTAACAAAACACTGAATAAGGAAAGTTGCATGTGATTGGGTGAAAGAAAGTTAAAGCCAGTCAGTGCCTATGCTTTTTTCCAGCAGGAATACTGTAAACAGTTTCTTTTATTTTTTAATTTTGTTGCTGTTAAAGAATGTTTAATTTTATCATATCCTTTTTACAGGAATGTTGAGCTTTTCTGAAGAAAAATATTTCATTTTACAGGAGATGAACTATGCAAGACTGAAGTTTCCTAAGAAGACTAAAGTAAATAAAAACCCAGCGGATTCAGACAATCCTTTATCAGACTACGCTCAGGTCAGAGTGAACAACGACAGATCTGCTGCATCCTGGCCTCCTGCTGATGTAAGCATAGCTAAGCGCAGTCAACTGGACTGGTGCATGTTAGACTAGGCCAATTTTGTAGATGTTTTACATTATTCCTAAGGCAAATGATTAACAGCCTCTTACTCAATGATACCTTGATATGTAAAAGGTCTTATTCTCACTTAAACCTACCTTGAGAGTGAAAATTTAATTGAGGTGATTCACAACTTCAAAGTCTTCCTAACTCAAGTTGTAAAGCCAGTGTTATTTGCCAACTGCTATTAGCAATACAAGCTGATACTAGTGTATTTCTTTCCACTATACAGATTTAAACACAGTAGCAACATGTTACTTAGTATTGGTTTTGTAGTTTTGTATGTCTGAATATTGATTTATTAATTAAAGAGATACAAATCCTTAGTAGTGCAATAAACAATAACGTCATTTACAGCATCTATTGTTACAGTTTAGATGTGCAGCAGCAATTTATGTTATGGTTTGGCAGAAATCTACAAATTACCTTTTTAGAATTTCTAATTTAGGGGGGTTTTCTCAGTTAGAGCTGTCTTGAGTGTTCATTAGAGAAACAGCTTCTCTTTGGCAGCTGGTTTCAGCAAATGGCACTCTGTGATAAAGGTGAAAGTCTAAACAGTTTGTATGCAGGATGAGCAAGGGTCTGCAGAGATGTTAGCTGCTCCTTCTCTAATCCTAGAACTGTACCAGTCCTGGATGAAGGGAAGGTCGGCCACGGCGATCCTCTCTCCAGACTTTAAATAATAAATAATTGTTCATTGCAGTTTGGATCTGTCCTGTTTTATTGATGAGCCAACCCCCACAGTGATGGACAAAACAAAATAGTTATTTACAAAGATAGGACAGGCTGAATGGCAGTGTAGAAGATGACCAGCAGCTCATGTGGAAGATTGTACTTCTTAAATTGATGCAGGAAGTGCAGTCACTGCTGAGTCTTCTTTTAGCAATGTCTATGTGTGAGGACCATCTGAGGTCCAGAGAAATGGTGGTTCCTATAGGAACTGAAAGAGATTCACAGTAGTGGATCACAGTGTTGTTGAGGATGGTGAGGGTCATCATTTTTTCATACTGGAGAAGATGCGCCCCAGTCTGACCTGATGGTGCCGGTCAGTCAGGAAGCTAGTGATCCACTAACAGGTGGAGGTTGGCACTGTGGGCTGGGTGAGCTTCTAGTGGAGGATGTCTGGGCTGGTGGTGTTGAAGGTTGAGCTGAAGTCTACCAACAGGATTAAAGTTTAAATAAAATAAACACGTAAAAATTATACAAAGGGCCTTTGGCCTTTGTGTAAGCTTGTAAAGGTTAGTACATCATTTCTCTCTTAGCATCTAAATTCTCAAACCGTGCAATAAAGTGTACCATTCATGCAAACATATAAGAACACAACAGAGTAATAAAAAACTTAAATTGCACATAGGTCATGGAAAGTATTGACTGTGTTACTCAAAATGTATTTTTATAAACTTAATGGAGTGTACCAGCTTTAGTATTTAGAATTAAATTATAACGTTAATATTCCTCAATTATGACCATAATTATAACAATTATAAAGAACAACTGTTAGTCCATTATTGTGCAAGTCTTCTATATTTTAGATACAAAACATTTAGTGGCTAAGCTGGTTCGTAGAGGCTCATCACTTCATCACAGCACCCAACATCAGACTTTGAACCTGAAGATAAGACATGTGACACAATAAAGTGTAGGTTTATGATTAATTGTGAAGCTGGATCACCAGAGGAAATGCTTAACAGTTGATGCTTTTTTTTTTTTCAATATGCCTCATTTTAAGATAAAGATATAGTCTCTCTGTAAGAAATAGTGTTATTTTCTAAAAATTTACATGTTTTGCAGGAGCAAAGCTACACTGAAGTCAAGATCCCTACAAACAAAACCGGATGGGTACAACAGGCGGAGACTGGATTTTCCTCATCAGACTATGCTCAGATCAGAGTGAACAGTGACGGACATCCAGCTCCTCCCCCCAAAACCTACAAGCCTCAAATTGAAAAAAGGCCAGCTCCTCAGCCTGGTGCCAATGGTGAACCAGTTTATGGTGTGGTGAACAAAAGTCAAAGGCGCTAGATCTGATCAATGCAATCCAGGCTGGGCCGGGAAACACACAATGCTGTACTTTGAAACCAGATTATTTATAATTGAGATGCTTTAACCAGTTAACTTTGTTCTTAGTACTTCTAAACTTAATAATTAACGAGCTCTGACAGTTATTGCTAAGGTCAGAAGGATGACCATTTCCCTCTTTTGCTTTATTACTTCAGTAATGGGAAGTGAGCTTGAAACTTCTCCTTATGATTAATTTAACTTTGTCATCATAATACTTCTGATTGTTCTGGTGCAATATTTGACTTATTTATGTAATTTTGGAGGGCAGTGAAATTAACAGATTGTAAAACAAAGCATGTCTGGCAGATTTTTATTTTCTTACAAATGTTATGTCAAAAATATAATTTATACAAACATTCATTTTATTGATATTTTTTGACATACATGCTGCCACATGCATTTTGATATTATAGTTATTTAATTTATAACCAACCTATAATTTATTTTGATGCATATTATGTATGTTAAAATATACAATGTTACAATTAAGAATTAGTTTAAAACATATTTCAATGTCCTATGTGAAAGTTATTTTCTGCATTATGTGGATTCCATATATTAATACAGAATTCAAAATACTTGAGGAAACTTGATATTATTCAGAAACCTGAAGCTTTCATAAGCTAATAAAAGTAATATTGTTCATTTTACATAATTGTGTTTTCAGTGATGTCTGGAACTGAAATGGAAGAACTTGTGCAAACAAACACACGGAGTGATTTGTATACCTTTTGCATTTCATTTTCTAAATGAGGCCAAACATTTTATGCTAATTTGTGCTTTTGGTATTGTGATCTTGCAGCTATGCCACACAGATAAAATACAACACAACATTTATACTGGCCTTTCCTTTGACCAAGGGAATCACCAGTTGATTTTTTTTAGCTTCATAGATTTTATTTCAAAATGACACAAACAACAGAGCTTTCAGGCAAAGACAGGAAGGTATCATAAGTGCTATTGTTAAGTCTACAGTTTCCCAACATTTTTATGTATTTGTTAATTTTATCTTTATGAAAGTGTTTCAATTCATTGTGAATCTGTTTAAAATGTATTTTAGTAATGCGATTCCCTTCTAGAAAAACACACTTTTATATAAAGCTGTTTGTATATGTGGTGCCTGTATAGATTTTTTTAGGTTCACCCTCTAAAATAACCATTAGTTAAAATGAACCTTTCGCTGCATGAGTAACTTTTTGTACTATAATAAAACTTTTATGTTTGCCTTAAATCTATTTACTTGATGTTTTTTTTTCCCAACAAAACAAAGCATATACAAAATAAATGCTTAATACATCTTTCACTTGCTGCTGTCAGGGTGCAGATAAAGCTTGCTTTTGATACAATGTGACTGTAAAATTCTGATAAATAAAATCTTTTTGAACTACTTTTTGAACTAGACTGTTCTTATTCTGTCTGCCTTGCACTTTTAAATGTTTCTGATTGTAAATCAGCTTCTTGATGTGTTTGCTATTACAGAATCCATTGCCACAATAGTTGCAGGTTTTTGGAGAGTTAAAAGTACAGTAAGACCGTTCAATGGATAATCAACGACACAAGGCAACTTTATATATATAGCGCTTTAAAAACACAAGGCACTGACACAAGTACTGAACAAAAACAATTATTGAATAAATAATGAATAAATAAAAGTGGAAGAATTTAAAACAAATCAAATGATTATTGAAACTAGACTTAAAGAATCCATGTAAAAGTAGCAACATGAAATACAACATTGACAAAAAGGATGTAAAAACTGATTAACACCTTATACCAGTTCAAAACCCTAAGAGAGTAGGTCTTAAGAGCAGATTTAAAAATGTCTATCAAACAGGCTTTTCTTATTTTTAATGATCTGTTAATTTTCTTCAGTAGTTTGGCTTACATTTTGCAATTAGGTTGAAGTGAAAAGTACACAGAAGTAAAAAAATTAAAATAAAAAATATAATGATTTACTTAAACTATTTCTATAATGTGAAATCTTACTAGCAGCGGGTCATTGAACCTAGAAGATATGCACACTGCATTATATGTTAAAACTGTACTTTAGTAATTCAGTTCAAAAATTCAAACTCATATAGATTAATTATACATAGAAGAATATATTACGATAATTTTCTCCTTTAATTTAGATAATTATGACTTACAGCCAATGAAAACCTAAAATTGAGCTTCTCTGATTATTTATGTATTACAAAACAATAGGAAGATGATTTAACAGCTGTCCAACAAACCCTCATTTATAAGCTGTGATGGTATTTTGTCAAAAAGATGGCTGTTCACAAAGTGCTGTTTGCACAATAAGTAAGATAAAAAAAAATGAATAAAAGTGTTGAACAGGTTAACAAGCAAAGCCTACTGAAGACACTGGGGACACATGGTCAGCCAGATATTCAAAAGACTCAAATTTGCCCAAGAACAAGTTCGATTTTAGTGAATCATCTTAGAAAATTGTTATTGAGAGGCATTGTTTCTATTAGTGTAGATGTGTCACTATTGTTGTCTGTTTCTGTTACAAACATTCAATTAAGCTCATTAATGAAGTCATAGATTAAAAAGGGTTTTCTGACACAAGTGTATTGTTTAATAAGGCTAGTTTAAGTGACTTAATATTTCGGTGGGAAGACATCCGTGCCAGGAACTAGAGTTTGAGTTTTTTTTCTGCTGTTTTGCATCTCATCAGTTTGTTTTGTTTTTTACCTGTTTGCACAGAGATTTTACAGCATGCTCCCATTACAGGCCCAAGCTTTTCCTGGAAATAACCACTGCTGATAGTCTTACCACCAGTACACTGTAAATATCACTTTGTTTATGAAACATCCTGAATGCAAACAGGTTGGTCACCCTTGATATGTGGAGGGGCGAGATGACAGGGGTTATGTGGAGATTTGGTCATGGAGTGAGTTGTATTCCCACCGTGACAAACTTTTTCACGTTGTCATAAACCCAGGAGAGTGGAGTCTACACTGGGTGGAGAGAGTGGAGAGGTGGGTGGGGTCTGTGGGGAAGGAGGCTGTGTATTGACAGGAAACATTTTATGGAGGGAATTTGTAGGAGGGACTCCAGGTAACAGAAGACGCCATCTGGTGGTGTATCACATGGTGAAACATCTCAAATAATATCTTAATAATAATAAATGTTAGTTTAAAACAATGTGAAAATGGCCGTTTCTATGTCTCTTGACTAATAAAAGCATCCATAAAATAGTTAAAAACCACCCCTGTATAAGTTGCTGAATTAAAAAAAAATACAAAAAATGTGTTCAACTTGTTAGCTCAGTAAAATTTATTTTGACTGATTTCATAAAATATGTGCATTACTTAATTTGCTTAAGTGCTGCTTTTCTATCTAGTTTAAAAAAATTCCTGAGAATTAAATGTGAATATTTTATTTGATTGGTTCTTGAAATATTATTTAAAAATATTTCCAGGCTTGGTTGTTAGTTAAGGCTCTTGGTGAGATTAATGCCAACATACTGTTATTTAACTGAATAGTTACTTAACTTAGTTTGGATTTCTGTAAGTATTACATGTTGGTCTTAATCTGTTACCATTTGGCTCTTAGGATATTTCCATATGCAGTTGCTTGCTCTTTCTAGCTTTTTTGTGTTTCATGTTTTAAAAGTTCTAATGGTATACATTCGCTTACAAACCCAGCACCAAGGTTTACACATTTATTCCAATTGGAGGTTCCTGGATCTAATCAAAACCTTACGTCACAGACTCTTTTTGGGCTTTAATCTGTATAATATCCTGGGTGGACATTTAATAGTTATAGAAAAGTACTTATAAATTACATATACTCTAACATGCTCAAATAACCAGATGGAGTAGCAATAGTCTAGTCTACAAAATAAAAAATGAATGAATGATTCTTTCAAAGACCATTTACTAATTAGACTTGTATGATAAAAACTAGACTGAGCAACTGCAGCGACCTGTCTGTCAAATTTGAAGTCGTTATAAAAAATAACTCAAAATTTCTAAAAAGAAAAGATGTCAGATAAGTCCAATAGGCCAGCAGCATTGCTGCATCCTGTCAGCTGATTACTTTTCCCAAACGCAATGACCTCTGTTTAATTTTAATTTTAGCCAAGGAGGTTCAGCTCCATCCATGTTTTAAAATCCTGTAAACACCTAACGTAAACTCTGTTTACACTGTGCTCCAAAAGATTTTAAGGGTAAATAAATCTGACTTTCATATGCATGAAATGACAAATTATATTGGACCCCAGGGGAAGCAAGTAGGGAGAAAAAGAAACAGGAACTAAAATGGAGGCTCTGTGGAAGAAAACTGTCGAAGCTGAACAGAAAAACCTGCATCAAACAATCCAGACTGTTTAAGTGCTCTTAAATGTCATGGAACACAGTGTCACAGGTACTTTTACTTAACTCTGATGATGAAGCATATGTGTACATTTTTATAAACCAAGGAGAGCGTATGTTCTGATTTGTTGATCATGAAATTATTTCCTTAAATCATGGGACATCAGTGAAATATACAGTAGAACCCATACTTGATACCATCCGTGTGTGATTCGTATAGAGTGTTAGAAACACTTTTATGACCCACAGAGAGGACTTTGGTCTGGATAGACAAACACTGTAGGTTACTTCCTCCTACCTATTTGCTTATAGCCAAGTCATATTTATTTTGTTTACACTGTCCTTGGTTTTATTTAATAATCAACCAGGTACTGCTGAAAGGTCTGAAAGAAGAGCCTTTCCTTATTACTATATCAAGACTGTAATAAATGTAAAGTGAGCCATAATGTTCTCTTTATGATTCAGTTTTCAGGTCATCAGTGAACTAATATAGTTAAGGCATGAATACTTCTGAAAACTATTGTGACATAAGCAAAGCTGCAGTATTAGACCAAAATGATCCCGCCGTTATGGAAAAATGTAGGTGAGTTGTATGGAATTATGAAAACTAATCATGTTAGTATTATACATTTTGGTAATGGGAATCATATCACTTTACAAAGAAAAAAAAGTTTTCTGTACTGATTAAACAAAATCTTATGACATAATGCTAGAGGAAAGATAATGTTTGTTTTATGACTATTTGCTGGGCAACAAGCACTGCAATTATGTCAGACAAACATGCGGAAACTGGAACCTAATTCAGAACATGATTATGTCAAAGGTGAAATGTTCATGATAAAAAAACATCTCCCTCAATCAGAAGATGTCCAAAGTGCAACCAGAAGAGGAATGTTACCATAAGAGGTTGTGTCTTAGGTGTCACACACAGTCTCTTTTATAACTAAGTGTGTCATTTGGTAATAAAAGCGAACATAGTGTGTTGGAGGGAGTTCAGTGTGATTCAGCATTAAACGTTAAAATGTTTTACTTCCTCCTCAACACATCATATAAACAAGAGGGACGAGATAAAGCAACAAAATAAAGGTAGTAAAAAATAATCTCTGTTAAAAATTACCTGTGTGATGAAAAAGCAAGAGCTGCACTTCAGTCAAGTCATTGCAGAGCAAATAGGTCAATAGATCAGTTCTAATTGTTTTTTATTTGACTTTTTCCAAAAATGATAATTTATTGTTTATTATTCACATATATTTTCAAGGGTCATAATTCACTGTTTTAAGCATTTATTCAATCTAACCTTAGATAGAACTTCAGTTTTGGTTTTTTGAACACGAGCTTTCTCATTTCCAATCCTTGAAATTAAAACTTTTGTTTCACTTAAATAAACTACTTGTGAAGTTAAAACTCTCTTTTATATGGTCATTTTATTTATTTATTGGTCAAAAATCTTATTTTGTATTATCTCAGCTGCTTTTGAGATTCACTGTCATTTCTTGTTCCTTGTTCAGAGGATTAAGCAGCAGTTTGACAAACATTTGACCTGTTGCTATCATCATAACTCACAGGATGCAGATGATTTTTTTTGTAATAATGTAATTGTTATAGCTGAGAAAACAGTTTCAGTCGCCAAGGTCTCTGGTACTGATCTAGTCCTTAACACATTTTAAATGCCAATGTATCACAGTGTCATTTTTCTACTGTACATTTTGACACAGTGTGATTTTACAAAAACATCTTAGCAGCTTCACTGTCAAGGAATTCCTAACTACATTTTGAGTTCAGAATGTAATAAACAGAAAACTTTCACTACTAAAGACATTTTAAGAACAGGTTTACCTGAAAAAGGGTAAAGTAAGGTTTACATCAAGAAAGGTGAAGTGTGAATGCATATTTTATTGTAATAAAAAGTCAAAATCAAAATTCAAAGAAAAGCCTGTTCTTTACATCTTACAATTTCATTTTATGACCCTCGTGCAGTTAAGAAAAGGTTGTACTCATGGGTTGAAAAAACATACCCCCCTCCAACTTTTCTTTGCCTGCCTTTATTATGCCACTGCAGTGTATTTTTCTCTCTGTGTTTTTCTTTTCTTATGTTTGATTCATGAACAGCACTTTGAATTGTCTTGTCACTGACATGGGTTATACAAATCAACTTGTCTTGCCTTACAGGAAAAGCTGAAATAAGCAGATTTCTTTTCTTTGCAAGAAGTTCTCCATAACAATAACATCAAGATATTTCCAACAAAAACCTTCCAGATAGAAAACAAGTTTGGTTTTGAAGGCAGTCAAAGATTAAACGTGTCCAAGTTCTGTGATCATAAAATGAGGCTTCAATTATGAAGGTAAATAAAGGAGTGTTGTAACAACATAATTCTTCTATATATTAGATAAATGCACAAACTAAAATGTGTTACTATTTTAGATTGTTTTTAGGATTATATATTCAAATGTTGCTTTATCATTATGTTTAGCATTAGTTTTAATATTTTGTCATAATACTTTTACTTTGTAGACTTTGTAAAAAAACAAAAAAAAAAAAAAACAACAAATGTTTGTTAAAAGCTTTATTTGGGGTAAGAATAAGATCAGCTCCTAGCATACAGCACCATCTAGTGATGTTAGAAATTATGAGAGCTGTTTCACAAAACACAGAATAGAAAGGATTCCTGGATCAATGTGTGCTTCTGTGCTTTTTGTGTCTCTGCTCTGTCTTCTGTAACCCCCGGTGGGTCAAGGCAGATGATCGTTCACACTGAGCCTGGTTCTGCTGGAGGTTTCTTCCTGTTAAAGGGGAGTTTTGCTCTCCACTGTCGCTTCAGCGACAGCAGATATGAGGGATTGCTGCAAAGCCATTGACAATGTAGACGACTGTCCACTGTGGCTCTACACTCTTTCAGGAGGAGTGAATACTGCTTGTCAAGACTCAATGCAATCTGGTGGGTTTCCTTAAATAGGAAACTTTCTGACCAATATGCCTGTATGAGTTGATTGAATTTGACTTTATAAAGTGTCCTGAGATGATCAGAGCATCATGCCTTTATTCTTTTCATGAAGGCCCATCCAGGCTCTGGAGGTGCGACTATGTCAAGCCAGCTTTAAGTAACTCAGGTAAATGACTGCCCCCAGCCTTTTTCAGGAGAGCATGAGGTTGATCACAGGTTTACTGATGATACAATGGATGAGTTGCGTGCACCAAACCTCAAACCAAAACGATCAACATCTTTTGATGGAGCCTTATGAGATGTTCCACTGAACCTTACATAACTCCTGAAAGAAAAGCTTTAGAGGGATGAAACCTTTTCAGCAAACAGTGTTTGCAAAACAATGTTCATCATGATATGATTTTAATAGTGGCATTAATGATTTATACAAATAATGTTTGAATTTAAAACATTAAGCAGAAACTCTGCAACAAATTGAAGAAAATAATGTAGGCTATCTGATATGCAATTACATTGCCTATTCATGATAAAATATATCAAATAACATAACATTTTTTCCTTTCACAGTTGTTCAGTCACTGAGCCTATCGGTTAGTATCATTTTTCATATTGGGATCTGAGATTGTGTTTTTTGTGCACTTTAGGAGCACTGTTTGTTCTGGAGGAGTCAGCAAAACAGCGCTCCCTAGAGTCACATAATTTGATATGTCAAGGAAAATGGCGCAACAACGGACTTTATTGGCAACACCTCTGCTTCTTTATCAGCCATTTCTCTAATTCCTAGCTGAGGGAATTAGAGAAATGGTAATCTAATAGTCTATTAAAAGTCTCTGTCAAACTTAGAACAGAATCTGTCTTCAAATACACAAATGCACACTATCAGTAACAATGTCCACATGGATAAATATAAAGTTAATAATGGTATAGACTACCATCATAATGTTAAAATAATAATAGTACTTGACTGAATACCAATATGTATCAATGGTATTTTAATGTAATCTGATAAAAAAAACACTGAATCACTGACAAAACGTATTGGTTTCTGATCGGCATGACTGCTGACTGATCAGAGAAGGCACCAGCGTTAACTAAGCCTGGCTGTTAGCCTGGTCTGGAGCAGGTTAGCTGCACAGAATAAACTGCCATAGTAACTTATGTGCTGCTGCTTTTGTGAAACCGAGTCGAGGCTTACTTCAACCAGGATGTGTGGAAAATCCCGGCTTAATCTGCTGTCTTGGTTTTGCGAAACAAGCCTCTGAAAGCTCCAAGTGCTTGTGCAATTTTAACACACCTAGCAGAAAAATTTCCACTCTTTAGTTGAGAAACTTGACCTCCTACGGATGTCAATGACTTCATAACTTGGTAAATTCTTTTGTTGCAAAATAAATGAACTAATATATGAAGAATCAGAGTTTTAGAAGCTCATCAGCTATGGCCAGGATGAGGAGCTTTACTATGAGCATCACCTGGAAGATTCTTTATTGTGCTCTGCTGCTGGCATCCATGGGTGAGAAAACTTTACTCTATTATCTCCTAAATCTGTATTTATCTTAAATCTATAAACAGTCAGATGCTGCAGCATGATTTTTGAAAAGTTGGGATGGGAACCTCAACTCTCTCTCTCCGGTCTGTTTCAACGCAAAATTGTTTAAAAAGAATAAATAAACTAGGTTTTGGTCCTAATTTAGATGTGTCAGTCAGGAAAAGGTAATAACACTCAATCTTCACTTTACACTTTAACAACTGTACCAACATTTCCACAGGTGCAGCAGGACTCGGTGCCACGGTGCAGATCTCCTGGACCGGTAGGGTGACCGCCGGTTCCCGCACCACCTTCATTTGTTCTTCGTCTTGTTTTCCAAACTGCATCTACAGCTGGAGCGTGAACGGCAGGACAGTCAATGGGAGCGCATTAACCTGGACACCAGATGGACAGGACGTTTCAGTGGAACTGCAGTGTACTGTCCTCAATCCTAAAACAGGAAGGTCCAGCAGTACAACCACCATCGTGGAGATCAGGAGTGAGTACGCAGAGTCAGATAGTAACTAAAGTTTAGATGAACATTCAAATAAGTTATTCAGCTCTGTATTTATAGTCATTTACATGCTGTGGTGGATCATCTTTCTTTCTTGGACAAATAAACCTGAAATAGGCTGCATGTGTGTCTGGGAGGAGGTTCAATGAAAAACATGGATTCTGAGATTCATCTTCTCAACTTTAGATGGTTTTATTCTAGCAGATTAAGGCTAATAAAAAGGAAAATTTTACACATGAACAAATAATGATGTCACAGTGTAGACAGCTGATAAAAGTCTTTTTTTTTATAGAAGTTTCCAAAATGTCTTTACCCTATATCCATAACTAGGAAACTACTGGACCCACCCTGTCTATATTAGTAAATTCCCGAATTTCCCCATTTTGGGACATTAAAGGGGAAGTCCGGTCAACAAGGAAAAATCAGGGTATCATTAGCTATAACTAAAACTAATACATTTGTGGTTATTTAATGAACTTATCTTTAATCAATAAGAAAATAAAAACATAAATTGTCGTCTGAATCACTGTGTATGGGGGCTGACATGACTGCCCAAATATGGGCAGTAAGGGGCGTTTGACATCACATCCTGCGACGTGGAAGACCGGAAGCGGCGACAGTATTTCTCTCCGCTTTCCATGCAAAGTCAATAGGAGCCGTTCTTACACAGCTGCGATCATCAATAATTATTTCGGATTTCCAGAGGACTTCACCGCTGACATTCCCAAGAGCTATTGCTGAAGCAACAATGCCCACGTGCATGGCCATCGGATGTTCCAACACAACTGGTAAAAGAGGAAAAAACATTGCTTATTTCAACACAGTCACTTCAGCGATCTCTCCTCCGCTGTGTGTGTGTGTGTGTGTGTGTGTGTGTGCGGGCGCGCTCAGCTGCAGCGCCGGTGCAAAGCCGTGCTCAGCCCATCATGTGCTGGAATGCTCTTATATTTTAATACTTATACTATAATAATCAGCTAACTTAAGTCACTTCAGCGATCTCTCCTCCGCTGTGTGTGTGTGTGTGTGTGTGTGTGTGCGCGCGCTCTGCTGCAGCGTCGGCAAAGCCGTGCTGCGCGGAGCGCGCACACACACACACACACACACGCGTGTATAGATATATACTGTAGGACCCGACTGAGTTTGATCTTGGAAAATAGTGCGCCGTGACAAACAGAGCGTTGAAACTTGCTCAACAGCGGGTCCGCCGAGTGACGTCAAAAAATGGGAGGTGACAGTACTATTCTTGACCAAGATGGATTCCTCCACATAAACATGATTAAATGAGAATTATTATTAATTAAAAAAAACTTATAATTTTTTGCACAGTATGTAGTAGTTTTATATTTAAAGTACTTTCAGCAGTTTGAATTCTGATTTTGACCGGACTTCTCCTTTAAAGGATTTTCTAATTTTATCTACTTCCTACATCTATGGATAGTTTTGTGTATTTTGACCTAAATTAATACCTGAATATACCCTTTATTTTTGATAGAAATGTTCATTTCATTTTAGCATAACCAAGATGTAAAGTATTTCTTCTCCTCTTTGTTCCTTTGGATCTTGTGTTATAGACCCAGTCTCTGTGCAACTCAGTCCTCCAAACATTGTCCCATCTCTCAACCAGCCGCTGAGCTTGGTCTGCCAAGATTCTGAATCCAGAGACCACCCGGCTTTATCAGACATCGTCTGGTACAAAGATGGACAGAAAGTGGCTTTCCAGGAAAATATGAGGTTCCTTCAGAACAATCTCACCCTTCACTTTGACTCTCTGCTCTCCTCTGACGCTGGTTTCTATCAATGTGAAGTTTATGTGCCACAATCAGAGACGAGGGTTTACAGCCTGGGATTCCTGCTCAGCTGTAAGTATGCAGCCGGAGGAGCAGGTTAAGTAACCTCAAAGTCTTTGTTGTGACAAGTTCTGACTCTTCTGCAGTTGACCCTTGGAACGTCACCATCAGCGGACCCGATGAGGTGTTTCCTGACAGGTTGAGTCAGTTCGTCTGTGTCACCAGCTGCACGCTGAACGTTGAATGTACTGTCAGATGGGCGTTCAGAGGAGGTTTCCCCATCGGGACCTACTTTTCAGTCAATGCAAATCACCTAAAGTGGATTCCCTCCAAACCCGGGACATTTCAGAACTTTACGTGCATCGCAGAGAACAAAGCTGCAGGACGCTCAGCTGAGGACACAAAGACAGTCGAAGTTAAAGGTACAAACAAATCGCCAGTATGTAGTATTCTGTCAAATAAAGAGTAATTACATTTAATATATATATATTTTTTTCTCTAAACAGGAATTCCCATCTCTCGATCAGAGGCAACACAGCTCAGTGGACTTTTAGTGTTGGCGTTCTGTTTCTTTTTGATTCACACAACTGTTCCTGTATTTAAGATTTAAAGAATGTATTTTGAGGTGCTATTTATTTTTAACAGTTCCTTGGTTTGTCTGCTTTACTGTCATTTCATTTAATCCCACAAATTTGCTAAACAAAATATGTAACAATAAGGTTAAATTAAACCTTAACCACCTCGATTATTTAATTTTAGGGGTTACTCGGACACTGGATTGATCAAAAATTAAAGATGGTTTATTATGGTAGACTGGGTATTTCTTTTTTTCATAAAATCTTTTACATAACATTCACTTGTTTCCTGTCCTAATATATATATATATATATATATATATATATATATATATATATATATATATATATAGTACATGACCAGGAAAGTTCTGTTTTATGAAACAGATTGTGAAAACAAGTTCTTATTGCTTAAATTTAAATGACTGAGTGAAGCATTTCATCACATCCTGGACTGCTTTTTCAAATGTTCTAAGGTTAAACAATTTGAATGAAGTGTTAGACATTAACTCAGACATGTTTTTCTTTATCCCTCTGTATTACTAGCCTTTATGTCATGAGCCAGGCAGGGAACCCAATATTGAAACCAGACACGGTCTTTTGCTTTAAAAGGTTTTTTAATGAAAACCAGGAACCTGGTGCCAGCAGGAAACCCCTCTGCAGAGGTAAGCAGAAGCCATGCGATGCTGAGAGCTGCTCAGAGCAGAAGGTGACAGGCTGGATGACTGAAGCCTGGTAGAAATCCGGGATACAGGCTTGGGTCTAACATGGGTTGGTCCGGGCCAAGCAGGGCTCATAGTCGTGATAACAGTTCAGGTCGTGTCCAGAAAACAGAAAGCGGCGTAGCTGTCCGGCAGGGGCTTGGCTAGGCAGGTGATAAGCCTGACTGTAGTAGTGGAGAAGCCGGCTGGCAGGTGCAGTCCATGAGGCCACATTAACAGAGACAGCAGATAGGCCAGATCGTGAAACTTTGTTTGCCTTTACATTCCTGGGTGGACACGTTTACTCAGAATATAATCGGAAAAGTTAAATTCTATACGTCCAACTGCTTATCATTAAGCATGTTTTGTCACTGACTCACCGGCCTTTTTGTTTCTGTCTGAAACGGAACAAATATAGCAGATAAGTGTATCACTCTGAGCAAAGTCTGGAAAACTGAAGCTTTTTGTTATGTATTATATGTGAATCTTATCACAGCCTTTTTGATTCGAATCCTGATCTTTAGGAGGATCTTGACATAAAAACTCGTACATCTGACCGTTTTTTCTCCGCTCCCACCAAGCAAAAGGTTTAGGACTTTACAAACCAAATCCAACAGACTCAAACCATTTTTATCCCAGAGCAGTCAAATTGATCCACTTGACATGGACAGAAAGTAGCAAGTACCCTGACTGCTGCTAACCTTTGTTTTGTGCATTGCTTAGTGTATGATTTTTTGTTAATACACACGTGTGTGTGATATTCCCACTGCTAAACGAGATCTCCTTAACCTTAAACTGTTTTCTTCCATTGTGTGAAACAACAAAAATGAATTCAATCCTATTTTATTCCATAATTATTGGCTGAAATATTTTCAATCTGTCCTGTGTAGGTCTTGTTTTTGTTGTAAGGTTCAATCCTAGAGTGCTCTTAAAACAGGAACATGAACAGCTTGGCTTTGTTCTAAACTGTATGTACAGAACATCGCTTTGTATTTTTTAATATAATTTCTAAATATAGTCTGTTTAAATATTACCCAATGCTAATGATACCATGTATTTGCATGACCACTGTGTAACCCTGCCAGAGAAGAGTTGACAGGTGGAATTAAATGATCTGTAGAATAACTTCTTTCTTTGAAGTAATATGTGTATTTTTAGGAGATTTCACAGTGAGCTTTCTGTCCGTGCTACTAATCCACCAGATTTGTTGCTTCATCTGCTGTTGTTTATCATAAAACGTGCTGGATCAAATGGTTTCTGAAAGCAAAATGAAGAGAGAGTAATGATGTGAAATTACTCGTAGCCAGAAAATCAATGAAGAAAGTAATCAATACATTCCTGTATTGATTACAAGAAAACAAACAATATTTTTGTGGGATTTAGCTAGTATTTTCTTTCAACTTTCTGTTGGTGTTGTACTTTTCAGTTTCCAGAAGGGGGCGATCTCCTCTTAACTAATGTACTATGCCTGGAACCATAATATACCTTGATTGTAAGTACCTACATTTAGTTTATAAAAGTGTTGTTCAGATTTTATTGAGATTGATTGCGGCAAAGCTAAGAAAATATCCAAAGTTTGACAGGATGGACAATGGCACCAATCACACAGGAATGTTGACTTGACAGTATAACTCTGTTGTTCTTCTGGCAAATGTTTTTTTTTCCTGGCATTTCAGTAACATAGCATTTTTCAGGGTAATTTAATATTTTCTACTATTGTTAATCTATAAACAAGGTATAAATGTGATGCTGAGGTAGGGATTTCATGATATTTCCTGAATTCAAAGTTGCCGAGATTGGAATACCGCACTTATTAAAAAAATAAAATAAAAGAGAGTTTTATTGTGTTTATTTATTATTAGACGGTTCTAGTAAGCACAATAAGTTCACTGAACCTATGTGTTTCTGTTTTTAAATTCCTTTTGTTTATTCTATTATATTTGGGATCCTTAGAACTTTATGGGCTCAAAACCGAGGTAAATGATTAGAACATCATTAGTAGAGCTAAAAAGTTGTTGCTACAAAAAGATTTGGTTTGGGTATGACCTGGTAAAGGTTTATTTGGGACGTAACGAGATTCTCACAAAACCCTTTGTATCACTGAAACAAAAATAAAATATGTGACATGATTGCAATACTTATATTTAAAAAGATAAGCCACTGTTCCTACTGATGCTTAAATCAGATAATCACTTAATTATTAGAGGGTCTGAACTTTAAGTTTTAAAGACCTTATTTCAGTAAAAGCCCCTGGTTCTGGTGTGGTAAGAGTTGGGCTGCATGCAGTAGAAGTCCAGGCATTGTTCGTAAAGCGATGACTTAACAAGCGTGAGCATGTGAGTGATTTCATTATACTTAGACATTACGTCAGGAAATGGAAAAAGAAAAACTGCATTTAAAAAGGAGTGGCCTGGTGCGGCTGTGGTTTACAGTCACCACACAGTGGTTCCTGTGAGGACTTTGCATGCACTCCCAGTGCCTGCTTGGCTTTTCTGCAGGTGTTCACACTTCCTCCCACAGACCAAAGACACAAATTATTATCGCTAAATTGATAATTTTCGGTCCCAGTCTGTTTCTGTCATGTGACATTTTGGTTATGAATCCAGGGTGCACCTGTCGTGTAATCCAGATTCAGGTGAAATAGACTTTAAAATCGTGTGAAGTGATGAATGAATAGATGAATGGAATATGAAGTTTCAAAAACTTCGCAAACAGACAGACCTTTATGCTATAGAAATTGTCTAGACATCATTCAGTCGGTCACTTACATTGCCTCAATCAGATACTGACCTTTGCTCAACCAGTTACAATAGAGCCTCAGCTGCTTAATGGGACAATTGTTCATGTATTTAAGATGTAATGTTAGAAAGTATATATATATATATATATATATATATATATATATATATATATATATATATATATATATATATATATATATATTTTTTTTTTTTTTTTTTTTTTTTTTTGAAAGTCAGAACAAGACAAACTGTAAAAATTACACTTTAATACAGAAATTTGAAACTTTTGTCAATTAGATCAAAACATTTGTCATTTTAACTGAGCTTTGTGGTGCTATTTTAAGATTCAAATAATAAAAACAGAAAAGACCACATCAAAAAATGTAAGATAATGCACGACCAGGTGTATGTATGCGTTTTATTCAGCCTGTCTAAAAACTTGCTTAAAAAAACACAGTCTAATAATAGAATTTCTTCTTGGATGACACACAAATTTATTTCTTAAAACTTTATTTTTCCTGGAAGGAAATCCACTGAGATTGTTCATCTCTTTTACGAGAATGTCCTGGCCAGGCTGGACAAAAATGCAAATGTATGAAAGTGTCATATGTAAGGTGAGTAGTGTTTCAGGAGAATGACTCTAACAACAAAACAAGTGAAAAGCAAAACAACTGGGCTTCAGTTATTGTTGCTGAAAACGTTTCACCCTTCATCCCAAAGGCTTTCTCAATTCAAAGCTGGTGAAGGAGAAGATCCAAGCTTTAAGATTTTGGGGATTTCTCCCTCACTAGCTTTGAATTGAGAAAGCCTTTGGGATGAAGGGTGAAATGTTTTCAACTCCAAACATTGAAGTCCAGTTTATTTGCTTTGTAGCATTTTTTGGGGTCACTAGGTCCTGGATGAGTAAAAATCTTCCCCAGCAGACTCTAACCCAAAAACATTAAGTGTCCAGCAAACGTTCTACCTTTTAAATTTGTTTTTTACATTTCTATGTGTTACAACCATAAACTTAAATCTATTTTATTCAGATTTTTTCATGTAACAACATAAAGTTGCACATCATTTTTAATCCATACAACAAACATTGTTTATGTGAAACTATTTTAGCAGGGTTGCAGCGTGGTCTACCCTGGACTGGTTGGAAAGACTATAAATTGTTTGTACATTTTTTTTTATTTTAAGTAAGTGCGGTGTCTGTTTATATTCACCCCAGCCCCACCGCAACCTTTCTTCTCTATGACCCCTAAATAAAATCCAGCACATCCACTTCCATTAAGAGGTCATTTAATTCGTAAATAGAGGCTACGTGTAATTTTCTCTCAATATCAATGAGGCTGTTCCATGAAGGCCTCAGAGGTTTGTTAGAGAACATAAAAAGTGCATCATAAAAATCATGTATAAAGTTGTGCTCAAGTTTAAAGCAGGCTTAGGTTAGAAACCAAAATCTCTAACATCATACTATTCAAATGGCAGTGGGGAGAACAACTGAAAACCAAGGCATGCCCATTTCACTTGAGGGCTATAAGCAAATAAGCAGTCAAGATGCCCATGGTAACGCAGGTGGAGCCGCATAGATCCTCAGCTCAGGGGAGAGAATCTGCCAAGAACAAAACTATTAGCCTTTCACTTTACAAATGTGGGTTTGTGTATTAGTAGCAAGAAGAAACCTAATGTTAAAGGAAGGTCATATTAAATCCTGTTTAACGTTTGACACGAGTCATGCAGGGGACACAGCAAACATGTGAAAGATTGGCCGATGTTAGATGTTAGGGAAGACTAACACTGCACAACATCCTTAACACACCTTCCGAACAATGAAACATGGTGGTAGCATCATGCAGTGGTGATGCATTTCCTCAGGAGAAACAGAGATGCTGGTCAAGGTTAATGCAAAGATGGATGGAGATAATTACAATACCTCTACACAAACTCTAAACATAAAATGTAAAACTATTTATCACTTGCCTTCCACTTCACCGTGAGGCACTACTTTGTTTTGGTCTATCACATAAAAGTCCTGAAAACATTTACATAATTAAAGACTTCTGATTGCAGAAGACTTTAATAAAAAAAAAAAAGAATACAGGCAAATGTGACACCATTCTGCTGCAAAGAGCAGTAATTTCATCATGTTGGACAGAATTATCCAAGTGAGGCAGTTTAACGAACAGTAACCCTGAGCCCTCTGCATGTCATTATCACCCACATGCCTTCTGTCATCATTTGTCATTTAGCAGAAATTCACCCATAATGGCAGACAGAAATGTTTCCACCTTTGGTAAATTTACCAAGACTTAGCATAAAATGGCCTCAACCACCTGTAGATAAGACCTGGGGTGGCAGGTTTATGGGTTAGGGGGCTGGACACACAGTGGACAGGAATAACAAAGCTGAAACAAGAAGCCCTTTTTCAGACCAATGATACAAAATGGAGAGGAAGACCTGCGGAGCGTCGCTTATTGTTCTTTTGACTTCATTACAAGGTAGTAGTACAGCAAGGAAACATTACATGTATTAGAAATGAGAAAGGGAGATTTCTGCCAGATATTTAGTTGATTTTCTGTCTTTGTAGGCTTTCTGTCCTCTGATGCTGTGGACGTTCAACCTACCATGAACCCAGCAGTTGTCGGGAGCCAAGTGACACTGTCGCTGTCTCCTTCTGTGACCTTGACGAGTGGAAACTGGGCAGTGGGAGACACCTTCATCCTTACTTGGCTCGGGGAGCAGCAGGCGGTTTTTCCCGGTTACAGCGGCAGGGCGTCTGTTAATGTGACGACCGGAGCGCTCACGCTGAGCTCCCTCACCGTGACCGACTCAGGGGTCTACAAGGTGCAGAGCGGCGAGCCCCTGCTGAAGGCCAGCGTTTCTCTCACTGTTGTAGGTGAGAATAAACTGGAAGAATTTGGAGATTATAATGAACCCTGCTTTAAACAATTTCAATGAAAAATCACGTGTACATGTCAACTGTCTAAATGGTTGAGCTTAAGGAGGTGACATAACAGCAACAAGTAGTTCATGACTTTGCACTGAACCACTTTAATGAGACAACATAGAGGAGAAAAAGTGCTGATGATTTGTTTACATTATGTGGTTATCTGGAACAGGTTCCTGTTGTTATGAAAAATCATTCCAACAAACTCAGAGAGGGAGGGGGTTACAGGAATGCATGGTTCTGCCTCGTGATGTTTAAATATTGTCATACAGCAGCTTGTGCTCAAGTTTCATAGCGATGAGTCTTTGCCCTCTGGCTGATTTCTGTCAACACTCACCTATTTTATTTGTTGTTGCTGCGTACTTGAACATTTCCCAGAAATGGTCAAGGAACTTGTAAAAAAGAAAAATATGTCCAGATAAAAAAAATCTATTCGTGTATGAAGCACGGAATTATATTTAAAGTACAGAATATATTTTACAGCTCAAAATACTTTGATGTTAAGGATACCATAACATTTAAGTATTTCTGTTCAATCAATCAAACCTAATGTTTGTGATTCAATCCTTTTAACGAGGCCTTTAACAAGAGGTATTTTATATTTGAATGACATTATCAAAAATATTTTATTAGGAATAGAGTTTTAGTTTTCTGGCAAAGAAAGGTCTGTTGTGATATTTAATTCCCATTGGTAATTTATGATTTTACTTTATTCTAGTAATAAACCCTTCTGGAAAAGAGAACACACATCTAGACCTACATTAGCAACATAAACAGACACACACATAATATATATATATATACAAATAAAGGGAACACTAAAATAACACATCCTAGATCTGAATGAATGAAATATTCTCATTAAATACTTTGTTCTTTACATAGCTGAATGTGCTGACATCAAAATCACACAAAAATTATTAATGGAAATCAAATTTATGAAACCATGGAGATCTGGATTTGGAGCCACACTCAAAATTAAAGTGGAAAAATGCACTACAGGCAGATCCAACTCTGTAATGTCCTTAAAACAAGTCAAAATGAGGCTCAGTAGCGTGTGTGGCCTCCATGTTCCTGTATGTAGGCATATAGCATCAATGCCTTCGTCTTACAGGAACTGCTGACACACTCCAGCCACATGAGGTCTAGCATTGTTTTTCATCAGGAGGAACGCAGGGCCATCCACACCAGCATATGGTCTCACAATGGGTCTGAGGTTCTCATCTCTGTACCTAATGGCAGTCAGACTACCTCTGGCGAGCTCATGGAGGGCTGTGCGTTCTCCACGGCGTCACGCCTGTCACATGTGCTCAGTGTGAACCTGCTTTCATCTGTGAAGAGCACAGGGTGCCAGTGGTGAATTTACCAATCCTGGTGTTCTCTGAATAAAATGCCAAACGTCCTGTACGGTGTTGGGCTGCCAGCATAACCCCCACCTGTGGACGTCGGGCCCTCATACCACCCTCATGGAGTCTGTTTCTGATCATTTGAGCAAACACATGCACATTTGTGGCCTACTTGGGGTCATTTTGCAGGGCTCTGGCAGTGCTCCTCCTGTCCCTCCTTGAACAAAGGCGGAGGTAGCGGTCCTGCTGCAGGGTCGTTGCCCTCCTACGGCCTCCTCCACGCCTCCTGATGTACTGGCCTGTCTCCTGGTAGCGCCTCCATGCTCTGGACGATACGTTGACAGACACAGCAAACCTTCTTACCACAGCTGGCATTGATGTGCCATCCTGAATGAGCTGCACTACCTGAGCCACTTGTGTGGGTTGTAGACTCCATCTCACGCTACCACTAGAATGAAAGCACCGCCAGCATTCAAAAGTGACCAAAACATCAGCCAGAAAGCAAAGGAACAATTTGACTGATATATAAATCAGGGATTTCCAGCTCTGGGTTTCTTGTCCCAGACACCAATCTGAGTCATAATATACATCAGCCATCACCAAGTCAGAGACTGAAACTTAATTGAAATCAGTGAAATGAAAGCCATTTATGTGCTTGAAAATCCTGTTACTTTACAGCGTAGTGGAATGGAATCACTATTACACTAATGTCACTCACAAATGACATTAAGGAAAATTAAGTCTCTCCTATTTTTTCCCTGACAGTGACAGGTAGTTTGTGTCTTAATATCTTGCTCCAGCAAGGCTTAACATGATTAAGAATCTGAATAAGTAAGATTGTGGACATTTTCCATCTTTTACTTCCACAGAGCCCATTTCCAATGTGACCCTCAACATAAATCAAAGTGATCTGATAGAGCTTCAAACATCTGGGCTCAAATGCTCCGTCTCCACTGGATCTTCTCTCACCTTCCTCTGGATGAACGGCAGCTCTGTGGTCACAGCCGGTGACAGAGTTCAGTTAACTGATGGAAACTCCACTCTTAATATTGTCAGAGTGAGCCGCTATGATGTGGGACCATTCAGATGTGATGTATCTAATCCTATCAGTAATGGGACCAGTGATTCGGTAAACTTCACTGTAAACTGTGAGTCTATTTACCTTTGATAGCTTTATTTCTACAGAAATAATACATTTTCACTGAAAAGTGCTATTATAGACTGTATCATTCTTCCTGCTTGTCTCTCTTTCTTCCTCAGACGGCCCAGATGACATGCGTCTCACAGTGAATGGACTGAACACAACTTCCTTCTCAGTTGGGTCCAATCTGAGCGTGTTCTGTCTAACAGAGTCCAGCCCTCCCGCTCAAATTCGTTGGGCCTTCAGGGGAAATATTATGAATGTAACAGGAGCAATGCTGGAGCTAATCCACGTCAGAGGGGACCAAAGTGGTCCATATACCTGTTTGGCCTTTAACAACCGCACCAACCTGCACAGCAATATAACAACACACATGATAATATCAAGTAAGCTTCTTGTTTCAGAGGCAATGGTATAATTTTTTTATCCTTAAATTCATTGAGGGAAGTCTCTAGAAGTTACCTTTCACATATCACACGTTGTGATTTTGCAAATAGACAAAAATCCAGTTTTCCATTGATTTTTAAAGGACTCCCGCAAGGTTCAATATTAGGCCTTTTTTATATTTCAATGACATTAGGAAGAACATGGACAAAGGTAACTGCACTTTAATGGAGATGACAGCAAAGTTTACTTAATGGAATTACATATTGGCAGCATATAACACACAGTAAAATCCATGTTTGTATTTTTCTCGCTTTACCTTCCACCCCCAGTGTCTGGTTGGCAGCTGCTTTTCAAACCTGTTCTATTCAGAGGCATCAACACTTGTGAAAAAACTGTCCAAGACCAAGGTCCATAATCCATTATGTCTTGGCAAGGATCAGCATGAATCATTTGTGTTAAAGGCATTAATGGACTCTAGTCTTTTCTGTTTATCTTAAAGTGGTTCTTATCTCAGATAATATTGGTATTTCTACCCTTCCTTATTGAGGGAATATCATACTAGAAATATCTGGGTATTTTGTTGGATAGTAGTCTTTGTTTCAGAATTCATGTTCAGCATTTCATAAAAAAGTTGAAGGTCAGGTTAGGTTTTTATTATGAGAATTGGTCTGGTCTTAATTTGTCTGTCAAGGAAAACTTTTTTCTGACCAGAGTTTTTAATCTTCCTGTGATGAGATGCTTCATAAGTCTTCTCCTTGGACCCCACTGTGCTATTAGAATTCTGTGCATTACAGATTGTTACATTTACAAACTAATGACAGAAAATGTCTGATGGGGTTTTCCACTAACTGTTTCTTGGCCCCCTGATAACCCTTCAACACTCTGAAGAATGCAACGTCTTGATCTTAATGTGAACTTGCACCTGAATGATGTTAATGTCAAACATATAGCCTGTAAAATGTAAAAGTATGTTTCTATGGTTAGGTCTCCTAAATAATTAAAGGTTGAATCTTTTTTATGCACAGAGTCTGAAGAACTAGAAGGGAATGTCCTTCTTCTTCCTCTGCTTTTACTGGCTGGATTCTCTTTATCACTTTCAGGCAAGTTGTCTACTTTTTACCATAAACTATTTTAAATGTTAAAATTGTCAAATTAATATTTTATATTTATTAGTGAACTTGTTTTTCTTATACAATTTTCAGAGGGAAAATAATATTTCCACCTTCAACCAATTAAAGGGACAGTTCTTATCTTAATCATGATAAAGATATTCAGATGTGCTGTCTAATAAATTATTTAGTTACTAAATTTAGTGAAGACTGACTCTGTTAGAATAGAGACATATGTTGTGGATAACATTTGTTTTTATTTTGACTGACATATAACTAATGGTTCTTCTGTTTTACAGATCAATGTGGCACGTTCAGTCCCTAGATGACCTGAACCATGTTCCTGTATTTGTCATCAAGAGGATTTGTTTGTAAGGATTTGCAATTAATCCTTTTACAACTAAATGGGAAAATCCTAATTTAATCATTTGGTAAAATATAAATACAACAAAGTTACATATCTGTCTCGCTAGCAAAACTGAAATAGATTTATAGTTCAGATTATTAATACATTTATTCGTCATACATATCCTTGTGTTTTCGGTCTCTTAGGATTCAGTTATTTGTGTCCAAGTCCTCATAACCATCTTGAAAACTAAATGTTTGCACAATGCAAATAGCTCAGAAGCATCATACACTCTTTTTCATGTTTTTTTAATTTGTTTTCTTTGATTCAGGTATTCCAAGCAGCTCAGAACGTTTCCAGTTCAGTGCAGCACTCTTTGAATTAAGTATGTAAAAGTGAAAAATGTGCAATAAATCAAAATCAATCTTATGTTATACATAGTAGCCAAAAACAAGACTGGCATTTTATTCTGTGTAGTCAACATGAATTTCTATCTTTCTGACTATAACCACATAAATAAAGCATTTTTAATCCACACATTTTGTGTTATGTTCTGTTTTTTAGCCGTACACAAAAATAAATCTAACAAAGCAAGTTAAACTGATGACTGTCATGAAAAATGTGAAGACAAAAATGTGCGGTATTTATTTGCTGCTTTTAAGAAAAATAAGTCATAGTTAAATAAAACTAGGTATGCACAGACAAAATATTTGCACACTGCTCGTTCCTACTTATAGTGCCAAAGATATTCATATCGGAGGTCTCACATTTCAATGTTTATAATATATTGCAGTTTTATGTGAAAGATGAACACAAAGGCAAATGCCCTAACTGTGAAAGGGAAGGACAGGAGTACATATTTTAATTGTGTCAACACCTTTTTTAAACACATGGAATTAACTTTAAAAGTCAAGTAATCATGGTATGTAATTTAATCTGCGTGTGAATGCAAGTATTCTGTGAAGGTCTCAGAAGTTTATAAGAGAACTTTAGTCAAGAAAAAGCTTCATGGAGACCTAGGAACACAGCAGGGACATTAGATATAAAGTTGCAGAGAAGCTGAAAGATGGGTTAGGTTAAACAATATATAATATGATAATGTTTGAAAATAATGCTTCTTCTTTCTACTTCACAGTTATACACAACCTTTACTTTTGCTACTTACCTACTACTTTTTTAAAGCACCATTATGTCAAATTCTATACACTGTCCTGCTTTGCTCTTTTTGCTGCTGAAAACAGTGTTGTGCATCCAGGTCAAATTAGAAGCCACACAATCCCAGCTCATTTAAGAATGTGCAGGAAAGATTGAGACATCTTCGTTTTTGAGTTTTGATCCATCAGTCAAATCTGTAACAAATGCTGCTGGTGAACCCGAAGTTCAGCTGAACACACAGTTACGTTAGAAAGGGTTTATTGAAAATGTTCAATGCAGAGACAGACTAGGAATTGCTGACAGAACCAGACTTGAGATGCAGGTGGCACACACACACACACACACACACACACACACACACACACACACACACACACACACACACACACACACACACACACACAAGAACTGAAAACCCCACAGTCAATCTGACAGTGAGAGGGTGAGAGAGGCAGGTATATGAAGGCTGGGGAACAGGTGAGCAGAGTAGGAACTGATTATTGGCAGCAGGTGGAACTGGTCTGGGCTGATGACTGGTGACTGAGCTAATTGGAGGGTTTCTGTGGCTGAGAGGTGACAGGCTAAAACTTCAAGTCCAGAAAAGTCCAAAACAAACAAAAACCCAAATCATGACAAAGTCAAACCAAGCGCACTTCATAAATATTAAAATAAATGAAAAAACATTAAAATTTTAAGTAAATGAAATTATTAAAAGTAGAAAAAATCCAGATAAATAGAGCAAAAAGAAAATACAAGCTAGACAGGAAGGAAATTAATCGGTCAATTCTCTTCCTCTTGTTCAAGGTTGGGTCAAAGGGGAATCAGGCACATGAGGAGAACCCAGAATTTGCTCTCTCCTTGCGATGGTGTCGGGCTCATTCAGGGGGACCCAAAAGCATTCCTAGCCAAGAGATTAGATACTTAGTCCCTCCTGTGAGCACTGGGTCTGCCTCAGGGTCTCCTCTGGCTGAAACGTGACCATAAAACCTTCAAAGGGAAATGCCCAGGAGGCCTCCAGATCATATTTCAGAACCAAATCTGCTCCAGACTCCATTCAGTGCAAATAAGCAGAGGCCAAAATCTAAAATTTATTTGAATGACGGATCTTCGACCTCTATTTTTAACCCTAAAGCTCAGCCACTCGATAGAGGAAACTCATTTCAGCATATCCATTTATCCACCTATACAATCTGCCAGATAAAGAGTAGCTAAATTGAAAAAAAAGACTTTTTAAGCACAAGCACAAACTCAAAATACCAAATCCAGATTAAATACATTACCAGTAATGCCCATTTCCCCTTACTTACAAACACCAAAGAGTTTTTTCAAGTAATGGCCAAATGGTTGTGTGTTTTTGGGCTAACTATTGGCTCAAACCCTTCTGATCACTACCCTTATATTGAAAGATATTACAAGTACAAACGTGCCCAGATGACACCCTGTTAAAAATAAACTATTCTCAATCAATTTACTGGGCAACCATTTTATTCTAAGAGCAATGGAAATGTCTATTCATAGACAAATATTATATCACTGTGTGGGTTTGTGGTTATAGTAAACACAGCAGGAAGAAGAACGTGTTCAATTAGGTTCGGAACATCCTGGTGACCTCTAGCTAATCGTTTCAAAATGGATATCTCAAAGAATACATAGAATATTTCTCAAACTATTTATAGAATGAATAGTTTGAAATGCAAATAGTTTGAGATGCAAATAAAAAATCTTTGCGGTGAAAGTGTTCCTTAAAATCGATCCAAATCTACTTTAAGTTTCATGTTTCAGCATACTCATTTCATCATTAATTTGTTCCTTAGAGAATACGTTTACAGCTGAGGACTATGGATCTGTTTCGTTGCACGAGGCTGCAGGTGATCCCACAAATAACTCCATGTGATGCTTTAGTTGATGAAAAGTTGAAAAATGACGGAGTTGTGTTTACAGTAAATGGACACTCCTCGGTGAGTGGCTGTAAAAACGCATGTGCATCAGGGCAAAACAAGGTGTGGCAGAGACTGTGATGTGCCACAGTGGTAGAAGACTGGGAAAGCATCAAGAGAGCACAGGGCAAAGATTTGCCTGTTGAAGTGCTGGGATTGAATCATAGTGGAAGATTTAAATTAGTGTAGGAGTCCAGTCGATTCTCGTTGGCAAAGAAGATCTCCAAGAGCAGAATGGAGTCTCTGTCTGTCTTTTTCCTAATCCTGACCACGATGGCTTTTACAGGTAAACTTGACATTTGTTTTAACTTGAATTAATATGCAAATATTCTATTCAGCTCTTTACTACTTTAAACTTGTATTAATTTTCTGTCTAGCATTTGGACAATTTATTGGTTCAAAGATCACTGCATCATACATCCATGCAAAAAGCTGTAAAATGTCCAAAAATGCTGATTTTTGGGGTTTTATTAATTCTTTTGATCACTACTTCAAGATTTTTCTTCTGTTTGTATTAACCCATTGATGCTTGTATCTAGATTCGGGGCAAAGCCAAACCATCCAGGCTTCTATGAACCCCGTGGCAGTGGGCGACAACGTGACTCTCAGCAGCATCCCCATTACCGTGGGGGCATGGACGTTCAACGGAGATCTCCTGGTGTTCATTTATCCCGGAAATTTCATGTTAAGTAAAAATAAGACAGGCGGGATGATATTTAATATCACCACTTCCTCTTTGACTATAACATCTGCAAGACTACAGCACTCTGGATTGTACAAGATAGAGCAAATGAATGAGTTTTCCGTTCAGTTACAACTGTCGGTCCAAGGTAGGAATACACACACTTCATATTTATCCATTGATACGTGATACATTACACAGAGTGTGCTACAAAAGGCTTGGCCTTTGCATAGCATGAAAAGCTGGTGTTTGCCTTGGAAAATGTTGTGTAATTGACCCTAAAAGACAACATGGATAGTATTTTCAAATTAAGCAGCTCGTCAAAAGTCATTTGCAAGGCAAACCAACAGCACAGATGGAGAATCTACCAGCTGCCGTGTGCGTATATCGCTCTGACCTGTAATGACTGAATACGCTATATGTCTTGTGCTTTTTACAAATAGTTCAAACAAAACAAAAAACAATAACAAACGTCAGTTCATTCTTTTTTTATTTACATAAATTATCAGGAACAATACTTTTGACAGTTTTTACCATGAGTTTTAAAGTCATAAATGTAAACACAGAAAACTTCAAGCAAGAGTTTAATACACATTTTGAATTTATTATGTTGAAAACACAGCAGCCTTGGGATGCCCGAGACTGCTTTCAAGGAATTATTATAAATTTTCATCTCTTGGAAGTATGCATAGTTAATATGGGAACTACAGATATTAGGATATTGGTTGCTGTTTAAAAGTATTTACCCAATTACTCGAAATGGTATTGATCCAGCACTGCATGTTTAACATGTGAAGAAACTAGTTTTGTTCATCTTATGAGAGCACATGTAGTGTAAAACGAAGCAGCTTTTCCTTTTGCTTTGCTCTTTTTGCATAAAGTACGTACAACAATTACATTTCTAAGCGATTAATAAGACTGTATTTCCAAACTATGAGCCTTGTGACAAGACCCAAAAATGCAGTTCAAAAATTTACACTTTCTTATTTGAGTAAACACTTTATGACAGATTGAAAAAAAAAATCCCTTTGTCTGCTGGGAATCAGTTCAAAAATACTTTATTTATCCAAAAGGGAAATGAAATAATCCCAAAGGGAAATTAAATAATATTTATTGCATCTTCAAAACGGTAAGACAAGACAACATGGTATGCAGATGAGGCAGAACGTGTGTGGATGCTTCACACACCCTGCATTTCTCACAAAATGAGATATCACGAAATGTATTAATTGCTTCAGGCTGTTTCCTGATATGGCAGTCTTGGAAGAAATAATACAGAAATCTTCTGCAAAACAAAACAACGAACAAATCCTCTAATGCCAGTTTAACCAAGATAAAAAAATTTTCATGTATTGAATAATGTCTACAAGATTTGGTTCTTATAGATATTTCATTATAAATATCACAGTGGCATATGAAGAATGGGTGTTTTGATCTATGACGATGATTTTCTGAGCACAATAAACAAAATTTTCTTTCTTTAAGGTAGTACTTAATATGGCGCCATCAGCCCCTCTATCCTGCCCTTTTTAAGATGACTTAAAAACGTATGAAAACTGTAACAAAATAATTTTTGTAAGTTATAAATCAAGCAAAGACAAACTAGTTCAGGCAGAAAATTAGCTAGCTGATCAGTTTGTAAATCAAGATATTGCTGAAATGATTCAACAACTTGCAGTTTTTATTAGATGTTGTAAATGTCAGATCAACCTTGAAGTATGTCTTTAAGCTGATTTCTGAAATGTCTAATTATTTCCTAACAACCATGTCAAAAGCAAGACATTACCATAAAAGATTTTAACAACTAAGAAATATCCATCCATTCATTGTTTATAACCACTTATGCAGGCTGCGTCTCATAACTTCATTGGTCATTAGGAAAGGACAGGTCACCTAGAGACAGTCAGGACAATCACACACACACACTTATGGGCAATTTTTGAATTAGCCTAAGTCATTTTTTTGGACCGTTGGAGGATCCAGCGGGAACCAACCTTGCAGAGAGACTTTAACCCAGGACCGTCTTACTACATCAGTGCTACCAACTGCACCACTGTGTAGCCCTCAACAAAGAAACACCAAATGCCAATGTTTATTTCAATCTGCAAAACCTTAAAAGTTACTTGTTTCCCTCTCTGCAGAGCCAATTTCAAATGTGACTCTGTCAGCAAAAAGAACAGATCTGGTGGAGTTCAATGACACAGCAGTGTTCATGTGCTCGGTGTCCACCGGCACATCTTTGTCTTATAAATGGTTGGCTGGTAATTCGACGATATCCAGCGGGGCAGATGTGCAGCTCAGCAATGACGGGGCCAGTCTTACCATGACCAAGGTGACCCGCTTTGATATGGGGCCATACAGGTGCAATGTGTCTAATGGAGTTGGGTATGAAGTCAGCCCCTCGGTTTATCTGACCATCAACTGTAAGTTCTAATCGAAATAATAATACACATGGGAACCATTTGAAATAAATGCATCACTAACATGAGATCTTCCTCTTTTGTTGTATCATCAGATGGTCCAAGCAATACAAGCATAACTGTGATGCCTGTAAAGTACATGTACAGATCAGGATCTGACATCTCACTGTCATGCTGGGCGGATTCCAAACCCACAGCCATGATCTACTGGATGTTTGATGAAGTCCGCCTTAACCAGTCCGGTTCACAGCTTGACCTGCAGAATGTTAACAAAAACAACTCAGGAACTTACAAATGTGTCGCTTACAACCCATTCACAATGAGGTTCAGCAGTACTAGTACAGAGATCCGAGTGATGGGTAAGTTTTCTCTCTTTTTGATTAGTTCATATCAGCATACTGCGCTCAGACCTAGAAGCAGCTTATGTGTTATATTATAAACTGGAACAATCAAGTTATCGGAAGTTGGTCACAGAAATGATCTCCATTTTACTCATACAAGCTGGAGGATTGTTAAGTAGGCCGTGATGACTTGGACGTTTTAGGCTCATCAGGCATAGCCGACAAAATAAAGCTGAAACAGTCACCAGTCACACGAGCAAGTGACTTTTAAATCCTGTTAGTCATTGTCACTTGTTAAATCTGGCGGTCCTTTGTGCTTAAAATGTAGGTGAACAGCTGACCATGACCTCCAGACCTTATTATTGTGTCATGGGGCATTAGCTTTGTTTATTCTGTACATTCCCTGAACACAACGCCCTGCATTGTACTGCCTCCACACACGCTCAATCAGCTTTTGTTTGTTTAGGTGTTGTATCCTTTGGGTCAACTAGTTTCTGTTTGCATCCGCCGGCGTTGTATGGTGTGAGGTGCTCCAGGATCCTGGTGCATTTTGAACCAAACCCATCTGCGTGACACAAACCATAATGATGTCAGGACACACGCACTCTTTAGAATAGATGTCCTTGAAAGGCCTTGTTTCTTTTCTTAGAAAAGACATTGACAATACCTGGTCCCAGTTCAATACTTTATTGAAATCACTGTCATGCCTGTACATTAAAACAGGTGATGTTTGATGATTTTACATGGTTTAAAATAATATTGTGATTTTTAACTGCCTAACTTACTGAACAGTCATCCTGCAGGTGCAGGATGACTGTTCAGTAAGTTAGGCAGTTAAAAGTTAGGCAGTTAGACTGTCTCCTATTCACGTTCTTTACACCAGCAGATATTTTATCCCAACACCAGTCGGAAGCTTTGCCTCAAGATGCTGTTTTAAAGTTAGGCTAACTAGAGTAAGCAAGGTACTGTCAAGTTCTAACAGTATATCACCTGAAACTAAGCTTTGTAGTTTGCATATAAAGAAATATCTGACTGGACACAAACTATCACTGTCTTCAATAAGACTGAGGATGGGGCGGCGCACTGGTGGCGCAGCGGGTAGAGCAACCCATGAACGGAGGCCTTAGTCCTCGACCCGGGTCCTTTGCCGCATGTCTCTCGCCCTGTTCCACCCCCCTTCCTGTCAGCCTGCTGTGTTAAAAAACCAGCCACTAGAGCTGTGAAAAAAAAAATCTCCAAAAAGACTGAGGATGGGGTTTTCTGACTGAATAGTTTGCTTTAGTGTGAAGCTAACAAAAGGACGTTTGCTATGTGATTTGATGACTTGTTTGATAGAAATATACTGTATTCTGAATGCACTTCCAGTTAACCATGTGTGGGCAGAACTTTAAGAAAACATAGTTCTGCTGCTTCATTGTATGTAGTACTTCAATCTAGTACTTCGCTCTGCTTTGAACATCATAAAGCTTAGTAACTTGTGTTTCAGCTACTCTCAGCACTGCGTTTGCAGGATATGTGAAATATCCGAGCTCAGTGAGGAGTATGTCACATGACACAGACAGACACTGAGTTGGATCAGGCAATACTAAGTCCCTTTCTCTGTAGATGAAAAAGATTGTGCTTTATGCCATGGTCACAAAAATAATAACTGAGGTGTTTATATGGATAGATAGATAGATAGATAGATAGATAGATAGATAGATAGATAGATAGATAGATAGATAGATAGATAGATAGATAGATAGATAGACAGACAGACAGACAGACAGACAGACAGACAGACAGACAGACAGACAGACAGACAGACAGACAGACAGACAGACAGACAGACAGATAGATAGACAGATAGATAGACAGATAGATAGATAGATAGATAGATAGATAGATAGATAGATAGATAGATAGATAGATAGATAGATAGATAGATAGATAGATAGATAGATAGATAGATAGATAGATAGATAGATAGATAGATAGATAGATAGATAGATAGATAGATAGATAGATAGATAGATAGATAGATAGATAGATAGATAGATAGATAGATAGATAGATAGATAGATAGATAGATAGATAGATAGATAGATATTTGACTTGCCTTCAAATAATTAAAGACATTAGGCCTATCCTTCTCCAACTGGAGGTATCCGTAATTGAGACTCCTCTGGGATTCCAAAACTGATCTTTGAAAAAAAAATATAACCAGGATTAGATTGAAACGTCCCAACCTTTTGAGACTTATGTCAACTCTTGCGCTTAACTAAAGTAACTAGTGAGGATGATTCTATCAATTAACAGATAAACTATTTTATCTATCAGAAAGAGCAAACAATCATTTGACACACTCCCAAATAGTGAACTATCACTACATTGTATCCAAAAGCATTTTAATGATAATTTGATTTATGAATGTATTCAGACCACCTCTTGATATCTTCTCTTACAGATCCTGTTACAGCAGCTGTCATACATTTTACCAGTGGCCCAGCAGTACTCAACAAGACATTTACTCTGCAGTGTGAAGTGACTGGACCAGTTGGTATCATCCATTGGGAGAAAGATGGTAGTCTTGTTGCACCAGACATGAGAACTGTCTTTGGCATGGACAACAAGACTCTGACTCTGAGTGCAGTTCAACTTTCTGATGGCGGACAATATCAGTGCCACGCTTTTAATCTCGTGAGCAATATGTCCAGCGGCCCGTTTAAAGTTCAAGTCAACTGTAAGAACCTGATATTTGGTCCTTATTATTTAAGAGAAAGAAATACATTTCTGTGAAAAGATGTTTTCCCCCTTACACATGTCTGTTTTAGCTTTGTTTTTGTCACACTGAAATTATTTAGATAATCAAACAAGTTTCATCACCAGACAAAGATAAACTGTTTAAATGCAAATATCTCAAAAAACAAATCTACTTCTGAGATTTTGTTTGATTCAGAGTGGCCTAGTCAAAGTCCAGACGCATGAGCTTAAACAGGCCACTCATCCTCAAAACCAAAACAGTGGAGCTGAACTAAAATATTTCTGCAAAGAAGAGCGGGGCAAAAAAATATCCTCAACAGTGATATAAAACATTTGTTCCTAAATTATTGTAAGTAGTTGATGGCAGTTATTGCCTTGAATGGTAGAATAAGTGGTTGCTAAGTTTGGGGAGAATTACATTTTTTACATCTGACAAGAGATAAGATAAGATAAGATAAGATAAGATAACATAAGATAAGATAACATAACATAACATAACATAACATAACATAAGATAAGATAAGGTAGACTTTATTGATCTCACAGTGGAGAAATTAACTACATTGTGGAGAAATTCATTACATTGACAAGGCTGGTTTGCAAGACTTTAACCTTTATAGAAGAAATCTATATTTTATATTTACTTAGGTTATATTTATCTGATAATTAGATACATTTTGTCAACCAAAACATTAAAATGTCACTAAAAAGCTAAAACGGAAGAAAGCTGTAAAGGGAAGAAAAAAAATGTTTTTACAGCACTACCAATGAGAAATTAATAAAGAATATTTTTTTGATCTAGTTAATGCTAGTAATTAAATGTTTGCTTGGAATATGATGGCTAAACATCTAGAAAGCTGCAAAAACATGTTTTCAGTGTCTTATTAACATTTGTCAATTTCTTCAGATGGACCAATGGAGCCAACCATCATGGGACCAAACGTGGTAAAGTCAGGAAGCAATGTTACGCTCAGCTGCAATGCAGAATCTGTTCCACCGAGTCTCTACAGGTGGTACTTCAATGGTGAAATGCTCTCCAACATGTCTGAGTATATGACACCTTCTCTCACCAAAGAAATGAGCGGGAATTATATCTGCATGGCCCTGAACCACATCACTGGCAAAAACAGTACTGCCAGCATAATGCTTACAGTTGTTGGTAAGACTTTAAAGGTGTTTTTTTAATGTTTATTTAATAGCATTATTTCACTTTTTACCAAAACAAAAAAATGGTTTGTCAGGAATTCATTGAGCTGTTGGGGATCCTTTTTTTGTTTCAGATCCAATACAAAATGTAAAGATAGAACAGAGTAACCCTGCCATTGAGGGTAACTTACATACTTTAACTTGTAACATAACTGGTCCTGCTGATCATATTTACTGGATGAAGGATGATCAACCCTTACATTCGGACAACAGAACAGTTTTCTCAATGGATAACATGACAGTGATGTTTAAGACACTGAACCGTTCTGATGCCCGACACTATCAGTGCCTGGCAATAAATGCTGTTGGAAACATGAGCAGTGTTTCTTACAAGCTGCTTGTCAACTGTAAGTAAACATAATTTATGCTCTAAAGACGCCACATGTCTTAAACTATAGTAAAGTATTTACTTCAAATGTTTTCAGATGGACCAGAAATGCCAATCATCATGGGACCAAGTGTGGTAAAGACAGGAGACAACGTTACCCTCACTTGCCAGGCAGAATCTGTTCCAGTGAGTTCATATAGATGGTTCTTCAGTGGTTCTCTGGTCTCCAACATGTCTGTGTACATGACACCTCCTCTAAGAGAGGAAATGAGTGGGAAGTATGTCTGCGAGGCCTCCAACAGCATCTCTGGGAAGAACAGCAGTGCCAGCATAATGCTAACGGTTATTGGTGAGACTTGCATTGAGATTTTTAAATTCACTTATTGCTTTTCATTCCCTTTTACTGAGATGAAATTCCGTCAATAAGCTCAGCTGTTGTGGGTTGTGCTCTGTTTTCAGATCCAATACACAGCGTGGAAATAGCAGCTCCAATCAATTCTGCCATAGAAAATTATTCATATAATTTAACATGCAATGTAGCTGGGCCTGCTGATCACATATACTGGATGAAAAATGGAGAGCTGCTGCTTGCGGACAACAGAACTGTTTTCTATATGGACAACAAGACGGTCATGTTATCGGCACTGAGCCATTCCGATGCTGGAAATTACCAATGTATGGCGCTTAATGCTGTGGGAAACATGACCAGCGCTCAGTACAACCTGATTGTCAACTGTGAGTATTTTATTTAATGTCACTAAATCATTCCTTCTTGATATTTCTTATTCTACTGTTTTTCTCAAATTAGCATAACCACTTGTCAGTAATGCAATGTACCTTTTAAAGCTATGTTTCTCCTAATACATATAAATATAAAAATGCTAACTTTTACAATCAAGAAATTTACAGTTTAACTTTCACTATAGTTAAAAATACTGTTCAGGGTTTGGTTAAAACATGTTTTTTCTTTATTCGCTGAAGTAACACAAGGTTGGTAGAGTGGCCAGAAATGATATTCAAGTAAGAAGCAGTTACTTTAAAATTATATTGCAAAAAATATTTCTACTTGGTAAATGCCAGAATAATAAGAGAGAAAATACTTTTGCTTTCCCACCTGAGCTAACAAAACAAGAAGCTTATTCTTGTTTGGTGTCAGTTGGTAAGAAAAACAAAGCTGGTCTTTTTGTTTTATGCGGTGTGTGTAAATATCAAATTTTAAATGTAATTCTATAGTGTTTATAGATGCTGAATAAGAGGGATTGTTGATGTTTTGCAGTTGGACCAGAAACACCCGTCGTCTATGGCCCATATTTCGGGGCAACAGGGCATGAAGTGGTCTTCAACTGTTCTGCCAACTCGATGCCTCCCAGCACCTACACTTGGTGGTTCAACAATACTTTGGTGGCCAATACCTCCAGGTTCATAGTTGGGCCTCTAACCTTCAACATGAGTGGCAAATACACATGCATGGCCCACAATCATGTGACCGGAGCGAACAGCACAAAGGCCACGATGCTCACCGTCATAGGTTTTACATCTTACATTGAGTTTTTGCATGAAATAAATTGAGAAAACGTTTTAACGTGATTCAAAGAAATATGAAAATGTCTAAATAATGTCGTCTCTGATGCTGAAGGCCCAGTGTGTGTCCTAACTTTTTTTAACTCCTTTTTGTATTTACAGGGGCGATAGAGTCAGTGATGATCCAAAGCAACTCAACTCCAATAAACAATGAAAACTTTACCCTCACATGTGCCATTGTTGGGCCCTATGACGCCATCTACTGGATGAAAGATGGGATGCAGCTCAATATGAATGCCTCCAACACAAACCCATCCCCGTATATTATGAAAGAGAACATGTTGCATTTCACCCCACTGACAGTCCAAAGTAATGGGACCTATGAGTGTGTTGCTACCAATAAGGCTATTCATCACAAGAGTGCCAAGTACCCACTTCTGGTAATCTGTAAGTACCACCCAAACAAGAGTGTTTTTCTTACTTTTTAGAACATCTGTATTTTTTCACCATATTGGATGAACATCTTTAGCTTGGTATTTAGCAGAAAGGAATAGTTGCCAAACATTTTATTATAAAAGCTTTATATCAAACTATTTTTACTCAAGGAGAAATAAATCATTGTCATCCAAAAAATTACTCAAGTGAGAGTAAATTAGTATTTAGTAAAAGCGATGCTTGCATAAATAAGTACTTGAATATTAGTGTTTAATCTGATTGAATTTGTGAAAATGATTTTATCCTACGGAGAAAATACAAAATTATGCAGATTCTGGTACTTGGAATAAGAAAATAAAAATAATAAGTAAAAAATAAATAAATAAATAAATAAAGCACATCACTGCAAAATACCAAATGTGGGGAGAAGAAACACACATTTCTAATTATTTTCCACAGCATGAAACTTTTGAAACCAACACTAACAGTAGCTAAATTATAAGTGTAAGAACAGGGCATAATGCTTCTAGTGAAATTATACACTGTGCAATATATGCAACAAGCTTTTTGTTTTGTCAGCAAGTCAGAAAAGCAAACATATGTTCTCTCTTATTATTTTGGCATTATAGACACACACACACACACACACACACACACACACACATATATATATATATATATATATATATATATAGATAGATAGATAGATAGATATATATATATATATATATATATATATATATATATATATATAGATATATATATATATATATATATATATAGATAGATAGATAGATAGATAGATAGATAGATAGATAGATAGATAGATAGATAGATAGATAGATAGATAGATAGATAGATAGATAGATAGATAGATAGATAGATAGATAGATAGATAGATAGATAGATAGATAGATAGATAGATAGATAGATAGATAGATAGATAGATAGATAGATAGATAGATAGATAGATAGATAGATAGATAGATAGATAGATAGATAGATAGATAGATAGTAACATCTTAAAACTTTTGTGAGAAATTAAGGGTATAAAATCAAACACATTTGTACACTCACCTGCTCACTGCTCATTAATCTTCTTGGTAATTGCTGCACACAACCCTACCTCTTCAACAATTTCAGGAAAAACTGAGAAATCCTACCTCAGACCAGGATCTATTACACATGAAAGTAAAGCCCAGTGAAAGTGAAGTTAAGTTTGTACTGAAAGGTGCCCCAGGCTTTTGAAAGCCGGAAACTTTTCAAAAGCCTGGGGCTTTTCACAAGTAATGGAAAAAAGCCTATTGTGGAAAAGCGTCTTTTGTTCCCTTGACCTCCAAATGACACAACAGGCTCAGCAGACAGAAAACAATATTAGAACAAGGAAGTTTGGTTTATAAACCAGGCGTCTCATCAGACACTTACATGCATGTCTGTGTCTGGGGCGTTTTTGGTTAAAACATGCTTTTTCTTTATTCACTGAAGTAACACAAGGTTGGTAGAGTAGTCAGAAATTGTATTTAAGTAAGAAGCAGTGTTACTTTAAAATCATATTACTCAAGTAGAAATAAACATGGTGGAGTACAACTAGTCCTATAAGTATTTTTAAAGTAATATAGTAAATATATCCAGTTAGTACCCACCTCGTATTCATACACTAAATATTTTATTAGGTACACGTTTTAATACAGTGTTAAGATCCATTAACTTTAGAGCTGACTTATTATTTAGGACACGTATTCAACAAGGTGTCAAAACTCATCTTTAAAGCTTTTGGTTTACATTGAAATAGTAATAATATGCAGTTGCTGCAGATTCGTGGGATGCACACTGTAAATTTCCTGTCTACCACATCCCAAAGGCGCGCTACCAGATTGAGGGGTGGTAGCACTGGAGTACAGTGAACTCCATGTCAGGTTTGAAACCAATTTGAGATGATATGAGCTTTTATACATCTTTTTATTGTTATCATTATTTTTAATACAACCTTTATTTAACCAGGAAAGTCACCATTGAGATTAACAATCTCTTTTTCAAGGGAGACTTGTATGATGGTGCATCGCCTTGTTGAAAGTAGCCATCAAAAATTGGTAAACTGTGATCATAAAGGGATGGACATAGTCAGCAACAATACTAGGCTGTCGGATTTTAATGATTTTCAAATGGTACTAAGCAAAGTGTGCCAAGATAACATCCCTCTCACCATTATACCACCAGCAGCACCATACATGCAGGGTTGATCCTTGCTATCATGTTAGTTACATGTTAGGCACCTGTACAAATGCTTTCCTCTCCTTAGCTGACAGAAGTATCAAGTGGTGTGGTATTTTGCTGCTGAGGCCTATCTGCTTGAAGGTTTGATGTGTTGGACATCGACGAGGCGGCCTCTCGATCTCCCTGTCTCATTCACTAAGGCCCGCCTCACCTGACTTGTAGATTTGGCAAAACAGTTATCAGAGACAAAACACTTGGAATATGCATATATTTATTACAATTGGGATTACAACTTTATTCTAAAGCCCATGTTGTAACGCACGGAGTCCACCCTCCGTCGGCTGCAGGAGTGTGTCTGAAGAACCAGCCCAGGGGTGCACATCTAGTAGCCGGGGCCCTCACTGTTTACGTGACTGAATGATGGTGGTGGTGGGGTGGGGCTACATAGACATTCATTTTCTATCTGTTCTTGTGTTCTCACAAACAAAACAGATTTGCATTCCAGTGTCAAAACAAGGAGTTGGCTTCTTGATACATTGGCCAGGTGTCTTTAGGAATCTACCAAGATAAACATTGAAGAACAATAAAGAAGCTCATACATCCTGCTCATTCTCCTCTAAGATCAACAAGGAATTTCCTCTTTTTCAGACCCTTCCTTGTAAACCAGATAGTTTTGTGTGAAAATCCCGATGTATCAAAAATGTTCTGAAGTACTCTGAATAGCCCGTCTGGCACCAACAATCATGTTATTTAAATCCCTTCTCTTTCCCATTTTGATGCTCAAAGTGAACCATGTCCAGATGCTTAAATGCATTGAACTGCTGCCTGATTCATGGTTATGTTAACAAGCAAATGAACACGTGTGCCTAATAAATTGGCTAGTTAGTATATATACCCATACTGTTTTTGGATTAAAACAAATACATAATAGAGTTATTTTGAGGATTTCATGCTAAAAAAAGGCAAAGTGACAGTGTTGATTTGCTGTACATAACCCTGATACATGCCTCCCTTCTGTTTGCAGATGGCCCTTTGAATGTGTCCATCTCTGGTCCAGACTCTGCAAAAAATGGCACCCCTGTGTCTCTGACATGCTCTGCTGATTCTCAGCCTGAGTGTGACTTCCACTGGTTCCTAAACAATCGCTCCACACCCCTCAGGAATGGATCTTTCATCAATTTCTCTGCAACTAAAGGACAAATTGGGAACTACATATGTGTCGCAACAAACCCAGTGACAAACATCTCAATGAACCAAACCAAAACCTTTTCCATTGCAGGTGAGCATGTCGTACTGCCCTGATGTCCTTGTTTTGTTTTTGTCTTAGTGGTTTCACCAGTTAGTGATTCCTCACAGTCTTGGTCAGAAATGTTCGGGATACCTCTCTATAGATTATAATGTTATTGTGTTAGAGGATTAGACACTAGTGGGTGCCAAAGAAATGTTAGAATTTTAAAATATAATATTTTTTTCTTCTATTCTGCAAGCTAGTAACATTTCTTTTATAATTCTTATTCTGTTTTTTTATCAGATCATGCCTCTACAATCTACATCCCAAACAAAGGAGCTTTACTGCTTCTGGGTCTGTATGCTTTCTTTGCCCCCCTGCTGTCTCTGTGAGTCCTGCCGTCCTCCCTGACAGACCACGTGCTTCTGCTGAAGTCTTCAACATCAATCTCTTAACTACTGCAATAATACAATATGCTCTTTAGTTTTTAAGTTAATTTGTGTAATCCTTTGCAAAATATGTCAGATTCTCTAGTACTTTCACTGTGTTACTTTTATTACTGGTTGAGGAAGTTTAGCCATAGTATAAGGCATGTCTACACTGTTTTACAAGAATCACAAGTGCAATCTTTTTAAACACCCTGCTAATTTTTCTGTGGAAATTACTATATTTTGACACTTTTCAGCAAGTTAAGCAATTTATTATTTACACATTACCTAAATTCACATGGCTTTCTTTCATGGACACCACTTGCTAATCATCAAAAAGAAACAAAAACAATGATTATATATATTTTATTGAGAAGATTATAAGTTTTGAGTTAACACATATTTGTCAGCATCATGTTATGAACACATTCTTTAAAATGAAACTTTGTATGCAAAAAACAACAACTTACAAATAAAGACATGATATGAACTGGAAAACCCTGTTATGTTTCAATATATGCTGCAGGTAAGGAATGGTTGTTGCTCACATAGGGGAACTTATTGTGTTTCTGTGTCGGAAGTCTTTGCATATTTTCAGGTTCTTGTGGTTTTCCATTTTGCAGATCCCTTGGTTTTCCAAAATAAAAAAAAAAGAAAAATAGGTTTTGTAGCTGCTCTAAAAATCTTTTAACACTCTGAAGTGGAATTTTTTTTGTGGTAGTACCACACCATGAGCAACTTACGTTTTTCCTGGTGGCACTGGCAAACTGCGTTGGCTGATCCCTTTCCTACTGCAAGATGACCCATGGGTGACAAGAAAAGAAAATGGATTAGGATAACGTTCTATGTTTATTGTAGTGTCGGTCTTCAGTGAGACTTTTATCACCTTTACAGAAACAGAGTTTTTTGTTGTGTTTCCGGATTTTGTGTGGGCGTGGTGTTGTCATATGGCGTCCAACAGTAAGGGCTGCAACACAGATAAAAGTTGTTAAAACAGAGTAAAAATATAATGTTAACCTACAAAAGCATATTGAAATTAAACATTGGTGTTTAATCAAGCCAGCGTACCATTAGTGTCTGCCCTGACAATCACGGACTTTTCATTCATCTCAGGAACACCTGTGAAATAATAGCAGTAATGCCTTATCAAAACATCTCACAAGAACACAGTCAGGATTTAAAATGATTAACATTTTATTGCTTTATTAGTATTTTAGATAGTATATAGCTACCTTGGCCACAATCAATCAGTATGAGAAGTGCAAGTCCAAGCAGCAAAATCAGCTTTGGCCCCATGTTGTTGTGAAGTCCAAATCGTCAGTTTGTTCAGTAAAAGAAATCTGGCAGGAACAGCAACTACAGGTCCAGTAATGCAAATGAAAGCTTCATCGGTCTACCTGGCTCTTTTTAAAGCTTGGTATTTGGGTCTGAAATTGCATCCGTAGCACATTCATGCCCTGCCAGCAGGACGAAGCATGTCCCACCCATCAGTTTTTTGGAAGAGACATGAACCCTTGCCAAGAAATCTTATCTAACCTGAAGTCACAGCTTGTAGCTGGGAAAAAAAAAAACAATGGCTTACCATAACAGCCTGACCTGATATAGGATACTTCAGAATCTTTTTATTAAATAATTACCTGTTGTCATATTTTCTATTTATTTTTTTGAGGGGGGGGGTGTTGAAATCATGTTACAAAATCAGTTTGTGCATGTTCTAATAGTTTTGTTGAATTTTAAGTCTTGCTTTAAAGCGTTATTGAAAAACAAACAAAAAAAAAAAAAAAAAATAACACGTTTGTGCTCCAGGATACGTCTTACATTTGATCATGGTTACAGATCAGCCAGTTGACTCACTACCTCTCTGAAAGAAAGATAGCAGAAAGTATCAAATTCAGGGTTGTTTGCTTTAATCAGATACAATTTCAGTAATATTTTAAGGTGTGGTAACTAAGGTAATTTTCCGTTTCTAAATCTTATACATATAAAAATTTTAAAACTGTAGGGTGACTTGAGTATCCAGAGTGAATACTTTGTAGAACCACCTTTCTCTGCAGTTGCAGCTGAAACTCTTTGAAAGTATGTTTGAACTAGCTTTGTATATCTAGAGGCTAAACATTTCACTCATTCTTCTTGGTAAATGTCAGAGAGCATCTGCAAACATTTTTTTTTTTTTTTTTCAGTTTTAAGAGAGATGCTGAATTGAATTTAGGCTACAGGTTTTGATTGGGCCACTGTACTGTTCGAAGATGCTTGGATCTGAACCCTACAGGTGCAACTCTGGGTGCATGTTTAGGGTCCCTGTGCACCTGGAAGGTGAACCTTTTACAGATTTTTCAAGGACTGCTCTGTATTTACCTTCATGCAGATTTATTCTTACCTGTGTCCCGTTCACTGCTCAAGTAAAGCATCCCCACAGCATGATGCTGCCACCACACCTCATTCTGAGGATGTGTGTTCCTAGCTATCTGCCACGCATAGCCACAAGATTTGTATTTGGGCTCTCCTTGACCGACTGGATCGTTTTAGGTAAAGATGCCTTGGTGAGTTTACAGTTGTCATACCTGTTCCATTTTCAGATGATTTGTTGAACAGTAGTCTGTGATTTTTTTTTTTAAAGCTGGGGATATTATAAACCATCTGCTTTAAACTTCCTACTTTATCCCTGTCCGGTGTGTTCATTGGTCCCCATGATGTTTGTTCACTAATGCCTCAGACAAATCTGAGAACTTCACAGAACAGCTGGGTTTATGAATTAAATTACAAACAGCAGGATGCTTACTAATAAAAAAATAAACTGCACAGTTTTATGTGGGCCAAACAACTGGTTCCTGCTATATACGTGCACCATTCTGAGATCATCATATGTACATCACATTTATGCTGGGAACCTTTGGGATACTCGAGCCAAGACAAAACATGCCTTGTTCTCCCTCCTAAGGTTTCAGAAATGTGTAGGCCTCTTCAAAACCGCGTCCCAAGACGAGAACAAACCAGCGCAGCCATGTGTTCATTCTGCGGACCTTGGTTGTGTGCGTACTCTTGCTGAACCTGATAGTTGGCAATCAATCTTGCAGGCATATAAATACATTTCAGCTTTGCTTCAGTGGCAGTCTTCATGTCCGTTTGAACAAAAAACATCAGATAAAATCAGTCAGTTGACACTGAAACCGTTTTGTTATGACATTTAATGCATTTCTTTCACCACTTGCACAATTACTCATTCTGGACCATTGCAGGTTTCCATGGCACCTTCTTTGTCCAAGCAGCTCCCAAGCATCATAGTGTGAGGTAAAGCATTTTAAATGGGCGCGTGAGCCATTATGTTGCAGAAAAGTTCAAATCTGAAGCACAAGCAACTAGAGGAATCTAATACATTTATGATCACAAGAAAAACACAGCCACTAACATGGAGCTCTACTGTCATTACAATAGGTGAGGAGGATAAAGGTATAAAGGCAAAGAGGTAACATGGCATGATGCAAAATAAACTGACCAGTAAACTATTTGCCACGAAGACAAAAGACAACTTTTTGTTCATTGGACTTAACATATACAAAAGAAAATCACAGCAAAGATAGGCGCCTTTAAATCAGGAGAAGCATTATCTTGAATTAGCGACATGAATGATGGTTGTTTTGTAAGTTTCTTTCTGTGAACATTTCATTGAAAGATTCCCAGTTCATCATGAAGCAAAATCATCTTTAATGCGTCTGATACCACCTCAGCTTTTCCTAACATGAAGAGCCAAAACAAAATCCAAGAAAAATAAAAGCAACCCATAAAAATGAATGATACAAAGAAACAATAGGTCGACTGAGAAGGGTAGTTGTTTCTAGCATGCATGCAAATTCTGGCAAAAATCCGTTGGGTTTCAAACCGGATAATACTCCAGTTCTGTCAGAAAGGCAGTGTAGTAGTGAAATGTTTATTTCATAAGTCTGTCAGAAAATTACATTATTCTTCAATGGTTCATGGAGCAAAAGGGATGAGATGTGCAACACTTAGTTGTAGACAAAGTATTTTTTTCCAATTACATTGTAGTTTTGACCTGGAGAATGAGTTCATTAAACTGGAAAGTTGACGCGTACTTCTAAAATCTTTTATTAGAGTAACTGAGGATGTGAGTTGATCTATTTTACCCGTGGTGTCATCTGAACCCTGGAGATGCCATCATCATGTTCGTCCATGTGTCTTGTAACGGTGAAAATCATAAATTTCATGCCAAAAACCAAAGAGTGATGGAATACGTATCTAAAGGGGTTCAAGAAAGACACAGTCTCTCTATAGCACAACACGTCTCATCTTTGCATCGTAAACACAAAAAACCTTATGGTCCGCTTATCAATGACAGTGGTCACCAACCCTGGTTATAGAGAAGGCTTATGCAGATTAAATGCTGCTCTTAGCCCTTTTATTAGCCGATTCTATCCAACATCCAAAGCCTTACAAAGCTGAGGGCAACACTCTCTGGAAACAGGGACGAAGACCACTGTGGTAGTGTACGTTTCTAAGCTGGATACTCAGTTCTCGGCTGGTTTTTCTAACAGGGACTTGATTTGAGCATGCAGGGGTTCACACACAGCCTGATATCCGTGAGCGGTCAGGTGAAGGTAGTCGTACATATCCTGATGGGAGATGCTCCCATCCGAGACGACAAAACCTGGATCCACGTTAAAGAAGGAGGCGTGGGAGAGAGACGATAAGGCATCCTGGACTAGCTTGTTCACCTGGGCGTTTCGCTCTCGTAGAGGGTTTGGCATTCTACCTCTGGGCAGTACACCCTGCAAAAGAGATGTTACAATGTCCTGAGCACCTTTATTTCTATTAACCATACTTTTTTTGCATCAAACATTTACAATGTCTCAGAAAAGTATTCACACCCTTGAACTCTTCCAGGTTTTAATTAAAGGGGGCATATCATCAATCCAAAAAAAAAAAAGTAAAAAAATAAAACAAAACTGGACTTCTAGTCTGAAGCTTTCTCAATCAAAATGTCTGGAGTAGTGTGGAGAGCCAAGCTTTATAGACCTGCTGGCGAGACCTCGTTAGAGCTTAGATTCACATTTAGATTCACCTGGAACTGATCGAACCTCACAATAGAGAGTCGTTAGGCTCATCATTGGCCTGGCTCATGGGGGAAATTATTATTTAACCAAATTATTTTTTAACCTTTTCTTTGGATTGATCATGACCTGGATGCCTGAGAATCTTCACCAACATAATCAACCTTTTCAGTTCTTCCTTTTCACATTAAAATCATTCAAGATAAGAACTCCTTTATTGTTCCACGATGGTGAAATTCAGTTGTGGTCCATATAAAGCGGAACGGCAAAGCTTTGGTCTGAATCCATCATTAATTTATCTCCAAGTTCCCCCTTTTTACCCTGCTCTGTGGTCCGTCTGAGAGCAACTCATTTTGGTGCCGTCTCTTTAAATCTAAAGGAGGCACTTCACACCCCACCACCCGCCAGTGGGTGGAGCATTCCACCTCCACCCATTCGGCCATTTTTGGAGCATGCTTGGGGGACGATATAATGAAAAACCGATGACTTATCCACTTGTAGCTTTGGTATCCTTCAACTTGGACTACAAATTCGCTCCAAGAGATAAAGCTAGAAGTCCATTACCTTGTTTAGCTACTCTGCAGCAAATTCTGTGACATGATTGTTCATAAAACATAATAAAAAACTGAGAAAACTTAAAAGATTGAAAAATATGACCCAAAGAGAATATTACAATATCTACGCAGCTCCTGGACAGACTACATTGAAATTTTCTGCCCTCCTAGAGTCTCCAAATATACAACATAATGTATTCAAGGGCAAAAAAAGTTTTGCACGATACGTTCCCTTTAAGTTAATATCTTAGATTTCTTTCTCATCTTAGTTAGATAGATGGGTAGACATATAGACAGATAGCTAGTTAAGACAGACACAATTTTGGCCAGAGAGTTTTTACATGTCCTACGCTGACCCAGTCAATGTCCAGACCGAAATGTAATTGGGAATCTGTGACTTAGAAAAAAACTTTAAAAGTTAACACACACACACACTAATCTAATATGAGGGTGCGTGGTCTATTCTGCAAATAATGTTAAATAACTACACTCTATAGATGGGCAGGGATAGTAGAAATATATGCCAAAAATCTGCACGGGTAATTGCAGTTAAAGGTGATACAACAAAACATTGACTCTAGGAAGCTTGACACAAGTGGTCGCCATTCTTTTCAGATTTTGTTGTAAAATAGCTTGTAAACCAAAATTTTATTTTCTTCCATTTCTTCATTTGTCTGCTACTTTGTGTTGATCTTTCACATAAAATTCCAACAACATATACTAAAGTCTGTGGTTGTAATGAGATAAAATGTGGAAAAGTCCAAGGTGTATGAATACTTTTGCAAGCCACTATCCTGAACCACATATAACATGAACGGCCATCGAGCATGCGTTATCTTGACACACTTAAACTCACAGCCCTCGGCAAAACAACTCCAGTGCTAAACAACGATACTGTGTGCAGGAAGCTGATATTTTACTTAATTGAGAAAGCAGAGATGTGACTAAAAGGGGTGACATAACTATATAGTTTGATGGTTGTCTGAACTTCGTTTGTCATTTTGCACGGACATGCAGGTAAGTTAATTTATCCAGACAAACTTACAAGCACAAGCGTGTGGGCATGGGGGAGCTTGTTGTGGATGAGTTGGACAATCGCCATGATACCACCGGCAATCTGTTCAGCTGTGTGACCGTGATTGTTCGTGCCAACCCACAGGACTACGACCTGCAGCAACGAAAAAGAGAGACAGGAAACAAAAGCCTGAGAACATGTCATTGAGAGTCTGGCGTCACTGAACCTGGAGCTTGAAAATGAGCACAAAGTTGAGCACAATCAGTCTTTTTTGTGCAAAAACAAGCAAGCTCATGTTCTCTATATCCGGCAGTGTTTTCAACCTTTGGGCTGATGTTATCCAGTTCACCATTGCTCAGTCTCCACAGCACGTGCTGCGTTGCATCTCCACCGATTCCGAAGTTAAGGCAATGGAGAGGAGAGAACAACTGCCGCCATATCTGCAGAAATACAGAAATATTCCAGTGTGAAGCAAAAATTGACATGATCAAATAGATGGCATGTATGTATGAAAAGGTGAATTTATAAATATAGATATGTATTTTTTTTTTACTTTTTGCATCTTAGTTTGCAGTTATATCAGAAACACATGTTTATTTTTTCCTTTTTTTTAAAAAGGGAAAAAAAGGAAAAAAAGGGGAAGAAAAGAAAAAAAAAAGAAACATGTTTAAAAGCTTTCGTTTTAGGGTATGAAATCCTAACTGAAGAGAGAGTGTTTATAAATAGCAACTCTGTGATGGGTATTTCTTTATGGATTCAGACATATCAAAGAAATTCAATGAGTTAAAATATAGATTTTCATATAAAGAGCTTCTAGGTTTTTACAGCAGCTGTCATCGGTTTCTATCTTTGGTGTTATTTTTTCAGCTCTTGGTTTGTCTTCCATAGCATAAACACTGCTTTGTCTAGAGAAATCAGGTGACCGCTTCAAACCCTGCAGACTATACCGCGTCTTCGCATAAAAGAAATCCTATTATATGACTTCTGTTTGCTTCTGCACACAGTTTTGACTTATTTTCCATCTGTCCTTTAATCTTTGCACAGACTTAGTGAATTGGTCTAAATCTGACCGGATAGTCTTTCTCCATTTGTCTTCTGTCATATCACCAATAAACACTAGTTACCTACAACCACAGCAAGCTATACATGTCCACGCTTTCAGACATAGATCTGGCAATCGTGTGCCACTTTTGCTTCCCTTAATTCCTTTCGATGTGTTCATTTGCCCCTCCTAATTCTATTTCTGTAGTTGATGAATCTGTTTTGATTTCACTTTAGCAACTTTGACCACACAGCCTGTTAGTTAAGTGTTCAATGAAATTACAAAGCCTGAATGAAAATGGTTTTGCTTATTTCTTAAATTCAAATTATTTCTTTCATTCTAATTTAGGACCAAACAGTGCATGGATGTGTCCGCCGGCGCTGTTACCCCAAACTGATGCATGAGCTGAACAAGGGAGTCTCCCACAAACACCACATCAGGTTCTCTCTCTTTGCACTCGGAAACAAAGCGGACGTGCTGGAAGGAGAAAATACATTTATACTTTCATCATTCTCATACAACCTTCAAAAATGGTGCAAACTATAAATAATAATATTTGTTTATTTTCATCAACAAAGTGAATGTTGTATGGTTATTATTGGGAGTCTGAGAAGTAAGTGCTTGTGGTGATGGATGAAAAATATAACAATCAACTAATAAACGTGATTAAATTTGTTTATTAGTAAGGTCGTGGCTTTTAGTTTTATTGAAATCGTCTTGCATGCATATAAAAGAATACAATAAACTACCAAATCTTCACAATGGTCACGCTGTGTCACATACCTGAGACATCCACCGTCCATCTCCCTGAGCGTCCTCACAGGGAGTGGGTGTGGCGGCAGGGTTCGAGGCTTCTGCGCTCATATTTTTGGCTTCACCCGTCTTTAGAAAGCGGTCACGTAGCCTTTTGTCGGTGTTTTGACAACAGAACGCAAGCCAATTAGCTAACAGCCCCCACCGCTCTCTTTGCTAAAGAAATCTATGGAGGCTGACAGAGTTAGCCACAGTAGCTAGCCTACTTGCTGGTGCACGAACAGATGCAGCTTAAAAGATAAAAGGCCACGCGCAGAATTATTCAAAAGGCTGTTTTGTGCAAAATGGAGAACACGAGTGCTTTATGTAGCAGTTAAATTAAGAAGCATGCATGTAAAAAGCCTAACATTAAATCAAAAAAAAAATATCGATATCTTCCAGTTCCGTTACAGGAAGTCAATTTTTACTGAGCGTGTGCCTCGGCCACTTTCCTCAAAGAGCGACATTAACGTTATTTTGAAGCACTCGCAATATTTTCAGATAATAACACTGCCAACAATACTTTTAGATTCACTATTGGTAGGAATTGTGTAAGCAATTAGCGAACAATACACGGTTTAATAGAAAACGTGTTTGTTTTTGAGACAGATCCACCCCGTTGTTTCTAAAAATGGTTTCGCCCTCCTCGTCGCTGTTCGCTGGCGTCACTGCTGCGTGGAAAAGCTGCGCAAAGAAACGCAGATTTGGGGTTTGTTGCCAAGCAACGACAGATTCGAGGGCGAGGAAAAATAACCGGACAGGGTCGGTAAGTGTTGTTGAAACATTTTTTTTAGGTTGCAATAAAATACTAGCTTTGCGTTCTGTAGTCATCTCACTTAATATAAACATACTTTTATGATAAATTGAAAGTTTTTGCGTATTTATTTGGAGAGTACAACCGTAATTTTTCATACAGGTGTGATTTCTGTTCAATTACACCTGTGTTGCTTTACGTTACCCGTTTGCTAACCGCTTTAACCGATGCGATAGCGCCATGCTATAATTAGTGTGGGAACTCATGTCGCATGCATGACAGTTTTAAACCAGAGGCGTAGAAGCATTGCTGGTGTAATTTTATATCATCTAGTCTAGTGCAAATCACACTTGGTGACTTTTTTTTTTTTTTTTTAGAAGTGGTTGTTGCAGCTGCAACTGTTAGGTGGCCCTTATTAAACTTTGCAATGTCGTGCAGAGCTTAAAAGAGTGCATTGATCAAGTCAAAAAAAAAAAAAAAATCCCGACTATGAAGATAACTGATTTTCACCTCAAAGTCAGCTTTAGCTGCTATGTAATGGATCAAATGACAAAATTATAGTTGTGTTTTTGTTTTGTACAGGAATGGACTTGACTGTTTTGGACCTTTTCCAAAGTAACCTGAAGCAGTGTGACTCAGGTAACAACCTTTTCTATGTACAAAAACATGTAAGTCCAGAGAGACCCATTGTCTGAACTGTTCACATCACATCATTAGCTGCAGCTGCATTCTCAGTATTCACAGCTGTGCTCCTTGTCCCCCTAAATGAGCGTCTGAGTGATTTAAACTGCTAGGAACAGCTTTGCAGGGGCATTTGGAGGACAGTCATCCCCAGAAGTTTTAAAACTGACGATAACTTTACTGCTTCACATTTGTTAGAACTTTTTGTCAGATTTTTTTTATGGTATATTGCATTTCATTATTAGCCATTTCATATATTTCAAAGGCATTTATTGATGAGTAGATCACGTTTATGTGTCAAGTACTCAAAAGTATCAGGAGCTGGATTCCTGTTTCATAAAGAATAGTGTTACCTTATTCATCTGCAGTCCAGTCCTATGATGTACTGCAAAAATTCAATTGGTCCTTGATGTATTTCTTGGCGAGAAGGGCTTTTTTTTCTACTCTTCAAGTATTGAAAGCTATATGCCATTCAAGTGAGAATTGTTGAGCGAAGGCTATAGGAAATCCTGATTGCAGTTTGCCTCATGACATCTCGGGGACATAGCAATCATGTGGAAGACGGTGTTCTTGTCAGATGAGACAAAAGTGCTACTTTTTGGCTTACATGCAAACTGCTATGCATATAAGCCAAAACGAAAACTAATGCTGCACATCCCTCTGATCACCAACTCCACTTTGAAATGTGATCATGGCAGTTTGATGTTTGGGAATGCATTCTTGTGCAGGAATATGGCAGCTGTTCAAAGGTAACTGGGAGATGGATGGAGGGAAATACAATGCACTTCTGGAAGAAAACGTCTTAGAGGCTGCAAAGAACTTGAGACTTTGGGTTTAGGTTTGCCTTCTAGCAAGATATCAACCCTGAACATACAGCTAGAGCCTCAATCAGATCAAAGCATATTCCAGTGTTGGATTGACCCAGGCAAAATCCAGGAATCTAACCAAGAACCTGTAGTAAGTCTGTTATTTTGCAAAGAGGAATAGGCAAAACATTTTCTAGATGTATTAAGGTTCTGCATTATTCCTTAAAAATTACACATTTTTAAAATCATGATTAATTTTTCCTTCAGCTTCACGATTTGGTTCTACTTTGTCTTAATCTATGACATAAATTCCAATGGGACCAAAATGTGAAAAAGTACAAGGTGTTTGAATATTTTTGCATGCCACTGTATATTTAAAATGTTTGTCCTCTTGAATATATCCCTTTATCTGTGTATGTCATTTTTCACAGGACCCCCTGCAGCATGAGCCACGCGTGTGGCGAAAAAAATTGTTTACCCAACAAGCAGTCAAAAGCAGCAGATAAAAGGAGTTGCTGTGCCACCAAACTGAATAGGGACTCAAAATATTTTAACCATAACAAAGACGAGGAGCACAAAATAAGACGTCTAAAGACCCGAAAGGAGAGATGTCAGATGAGGGCCGGCAGGACAGACGCCTTAAAAAACAAGTCACACCACCGTCACCATTTTTGCCAAAGCAGGAAAGACTTGACCTATTTCCCAAACTGCTGGCGTAGTTGTCATTTGCCCACAAGAAAAAATACACCAATTTCAAGTGCTGTTCCAGTTACGCAGGGACCCAGTATGATCACAGAAGGCCGCCTGATAGGACATCACGGCCTGTTCAACCATGAGGTGAAGTCCGTTAATATTGAACGCTTGTTTGGTGAGCAGAGCAAACCTGGACAAAGTGAACAGAAAACAAGTGAGGAGAACAATAACAGTTCACATTTACCTTCAACACCATGCACTTCTGTCCTGCTCTCCGGTGATGGTTTGCTTGATGCTGAAGGTGAAGGTGTGCCAGTTAAAAAGAAAGTGAATGCTAATACAAAGACCCTCGATGACTCCCAGGAGATGGAAATGACAAACCTTCAGGCCAGCAATCAGGGGGACAATATCACACCTGACCTTCAGCAACAACTTCACTCTTCTTGTGAAAGTCTTAAAAGCATCAACCAATCTAAAAACAGCTTCCAAGCAATCGAGACTGAAAGCACAGAAAATCGTATGTCTGGAACGGACGAAGCTCCACAGCCGAAACCTTTTGCTGATCGAGGTAAAATGAAGACTCTAAACAGAGACATGATTTCTGATCAACAGGAACCTTATAAGAACCAGGAGAGTCCGGCTCTAGCAGATGATCCAATATCATGTCAATTTCAACAGTTCACTTCCCTCTCTGATTCTGACCAAGAACCTGACCATGTACCAAAGACCATACGTGCGGTGGCAGCACGTCTGTGTGAGTGCCTGCATCTCCCAGATCCAAACGGGAGAAACCTGCTGTCAGAAACCAGGGAGGTGCTGCTGAAATCCCTGCAGAAGAAACATGGGCCCTGCCTACAATCAAACCTCCAGGATGTGCAGCGTTCTCTTAGATTCCCCGTAGAACCTGCACAGGCCACAATGGAGGAAGAACACGTGATGGTAGAAGATGAGCTTCTGTCCACAGGTAATGGGTCATTGTTAATGACATTTTTATGTCTACCATTTATCATTCTAGAGACATTGTAGTTCACTTTGACCTTTTAATTTTGGCAATAGAATCAGTTAGGATGGCCTTTTTAAAACAGTAATGGTTTGATACTGTTGCATACGTTGGACTTGAGCAACATTGCTGCGTAATGTTATTTTGTGTAGTGAGTAATATTTTAAAATATCCTATGGATGTTTGTGGGCACATTAATCATTCAATCAGTCAATCGTTGGAGTTGTATTTTTTAATTTTAAGTTCCAGTAATAAATTTAACTGTAAATAATATAATAAACTAGTTCACAATTTTTAAACATAGAATATTTTACGAAGGGATTTATTTTTTGGCATATGTCCCTTTTAAAGAAAACATTTATCCATTTTCTTTTGTGTGTGTTTTATGACAGTTTCAGACAATTAACAAAAAGTTTTCATATTGATGTTTCAAACTGGATTGAAAAGGGTTTTGGTCATGAGTTTTATCTTGGCAACATAGATTAGGGATCAGTCCATATAGCCTTTGTTTGTCCTAAAAAACAATAGTAACCACTGCTTGGATTTACAACAGTTATTCAGTTTTGTTTCCCTCTTTCAGATACATCTGTGAAAGCCACAGGAAGTGAACATTTTCGCTGGAAATCCAGTCCTCAGCCAAACCACAATCTACAACAGGTAAAATGTTAAAGCTGCAGTGCTTAAGAGTGAAAACACAGAGTTACTGCTCAATATTTATCATTATTTCAGCTTCATATACACTCCTGATCAAAATCTTAAGACCAGTTAAAAAATAGCACGAATTTACCTTTTGCACTGTTGGATCTTGAGAAGGTTCTAAGTAGAGCTCCAAAATGAAAAATAAGAAATGGCAACAACAGCTCAAAAGCTTTGAGCAGGCAATTTATTGAAAACAATTTAGCTCAAGTAGGCTGTTCATCATCTGTTAAAAAGTTAAAGGCCACAGCCTTTAAAAGTCAAAATCTGCAAAAATTTGGATTCCATGTCATTTCATGTCAAGTTATCACACTAACTCACCATCTTTGAAGGTGGTAGGATTGTTGAGTTGCATAAACAAAGCTTCTCACAATGTTGGTGCCCAACCTCATCCATCGCTGCTAACGTTGGACTCAGTACGAGTTATTTTGCATTTCATATCCGAATGGTTGTCCGCCAAGACACAGGACGATCCTTGTCCCAAGTTAAGGCCATTACTGGTGCTGACTGCAGCCCAATAACCATCAGACAGCATCTGTGAGGGAAGAGCTTCAAAAACAAGTTTTTAAGGACCCCGTCTCCTTTAACGCCACAAAATTGGCCATTTGGACTTTGCAAGGGAGCGCCAAACATGGGGCGTTCACAGGTGGAAGGAAGTTTTATCCTCTGATGAGAAAAAATGTAACCTTGATGGTCCCGATGGCTTCCTACGTTACTGGCATGACAAGGAGAAACCACCTGAGATGTTTTCAACAGGGCACAGTGTAGATGGTGCCATCATGATCTGAAGTGATTTTTTTCCTTCAATGGAGCAATGGAGCTCCAGGTTGTGGAGGAGCATCAAACAGCAGCAGGCTATGTGGAGACGTTGGAGCAAGGATCCCTCATGACTGAGAGCCCTCGTCTGTGTGGTAATGACTGGGTTATTCAGCAGGACGCCACAACTCACAATGACCATCTGACCAAGACTTTTTTCCAGGAAAATAACATCACTGCTTTGGACCATCCTGCGTGTTCCCCTGATCTTAATCCAAATGTTCTTAGTTGGATGGCAAGGAAGGTTTACAAAAATGCACGTCAGTTCCAGTAAGTGGACGTCCATCGTGAAGCCATCTTCACCACTTGGAGCAACATTCCCACTGGGCTTCAAAAAACAAATTTTTGAAGCGATCAACAATAATGGAGCTGCTCATTACTGAGTCAGTTTTTGACACTTTCATTTCTGTTTAAGGAGGGCTTTTTTTTTGGCTGTGGTCTTAAACTTTTGATCAGCTGATGAATAGCCCACTTGAATTAAATTGTTGCTTTCAATGTTGTCTGCTCACAACATTTGGTCTCTTGTTCCCATTTTGCATTTTGAAGCTCTACTTAGAACCTTCTTAAGAACTAACAATGCAAAATGTAAATTAAAAAAATGTTTAACTGGTCTTAAAATTTTGATCAGGAGGGTACATTGTCATTGCAAAAAGAAATCCTGAAGCAAATTAGGATGGATAGAACAAGACAAAGTGTCCTTTTTGTCATTTAACTTAAATTGGACTTTTTCCATTAAACTGGATTTTAACTTCTTTAATATTCCCTCAGTTTTAGGTCAGTTCATTTCTTAGATATAATTCCAATTCACTCAGTGTATTGTTTTTCTTAATGTGTAGCTAATGTTGTTTTTTCATGAATTAGGTCTTCATGTCTTAAATGTGCAACATTTCTCATATTTAAATTAACAGTTTAAAGTTCATAAAATTTTAGTCTTAAGTGTTTTTTACAGTTAAAGATGCTCTTGTATTGAATTCATGTTTTGTTTTTTTTTTTTGGACATCAAGATTACTGGGGAGTTGGCAAACCCTGAGGACACCTTTGTCAACCTTTTGGATGACCCCTTTAGATCTAATTTCTCTCCTCACCACTTCATGGACTTTGAGCTGTCTGGCACCTCAGTGAGTGACTTGTTTGCTCAATCTCCCATATTATCCCAAGGAAAAAATGTCTCAAGGCCTGATCTCTGGAAAGACTACAGATTTCACACTCGAGAGACAGTTTTGCTTGATTCGTTCCAACACAACCTTATGAACCACAGCGGTGACATGAGAGAGCGGATCAGTGAGCAGCGGCCACATCATAGGAACGTTGAGCCTTTCTTTCCCTACCAAGACGGACATTCAGCAGATCTACATCATTTTCCCCAGGAACTGAACCCGTGTGAAACGGATAGGTTTTATGTTGCCCCCATCTTCCCGTCCAAAAGTCACTGTCACCCTCAAGGCAATCACTTGAAGGCTTTTGGTCAGCCTTTACCTGTTCACCCAGACTTTAGGTCCAATCCCACTGACATGATGCACTACCCCCCATCCTACATGCTTGAAAGAAGCCTGACACCTCCGTCTTCATCCTTACCGAGCCCCGAGCGCTGGTCTTTTCCTCCTATGAGACTGTATTAATGTGTAGTTGAGCTCTACACTGTCCGCTAACATTTCTTTCTGAATTTCTAAGACCAAATTTTAAGGTGTGCTCACATGAAGCAGTATTAAATGGGGGAAAAAAACAATAGTTGTCGTCATAAAAGCTTTTTTGCTTCCATTTATGTTCATAAAAGGAAAAAACAATTATGCATTGTTTGTGTTTTTAGAACATATTTTATTATGCTGAACACTACATTGCAATATATGTGCAAAATATACAATACTCTGTGAAGCAGGGAGTTTTTCTGAGTTTAAAAAAATGCTCTTTTGAAAAGCGTATCTCATTTAGTGTGTCTGCTAAATACAGGAGTGCCCTTGTGGAAACTGTACAACCGAACATCTTGGAATATGTAATAAACTTTAAAGAACATAAAAATGAATTGATCACAAGATGTTCAATGGTTTGGTTTTGGTTTATCTGAATAAAAACATTGACAGTTCACTTCACAATGCTTGTTTTTGTGTCAATCAACACAGGGAATCCTTTTAAGGTAGCAAATAATCCTTATCATCTGATAAGAGATTCTCAACATTTCCAGTTTCTTGGCTGGCTGGATCAAAATCTTCATCTGCGTCTTTTTCCAGTCTGCTGCCTGATTTGATTGCCCTGCGTAGCTGATTCCAGAACAGCTCTTGGGCCTGAGGGGGATCAATGCAATCAGAGCCAGGCCACTGAAGATAGGTCTTTTTTAACATCACTTTTCTCATGCGGTGATAGGATGACAGCTGCCTCTCAGGGATCGGCTCCAGGAAGACGAGCAGGAGAACGTCTCGGTGCTCGTCGAAGAGCCTGTAACTTGCGAGCTGGATTTCCAGTGAGCACCACTCACTCTGCAGGAAGGTCTTGCTCACCACACAGATGGTTTTCCTGCTGCTGTACACTGCAGTGACAATGTTGTCCACAATGTTGCGACCCAACTCAAAGTCCCTGTGATGCAGGCAGAGCTTAAAAGATGATCCATTTCCCTCCAAGTTGGGCAGCAACTGATTGAGGACCCACTCCTCATCAGAGAAATTATAGGAAATAAAAGCATCATATTTGCACTTTTCCTCCTCATCTCTGAGCCGGCTCCAATAATCACTAAACCAGGAGCGGAACACATAATAGCTGTACTTGATTTTCCAGTACAGTTTGACACAAAGTAAAGGAGAGACTGTAAACAGAAAGACTGCTGCTGCAGTGGTGAAAAACAGATACTTTCCCAGATCAATGTAGCAAACTTTCGAATCAAAGTTGTGAAATTTCTTGTTTTTAGCCTCTGGGCAGGGCATTGTGTTGAGATAAACTACCTGAACATCTGGATTATTCACTGTATAATTTTGCAGGAGACTGTTTTTGCAGGTACAGCTAAGAGGGACGTTACGGATGTCAAGATACTGGAGTTTAGGTAAACTCTCAAGCACATCTACAGAAATACTCTGCATCACGTTACGATTTAGCTGAAGGATGCGTAACTTTGTAAGATTCCCAAAAACCTCCTTGGAGAAGTTCTGAATTCCCATATTTTCTGCAATCAACCTGGTCAAATTTCTGAGATTCTTGAAGACGCCTGGTTGTAACTTGGCCACTCCAACGCAACAGTTATCCAGTGTAAGGAAATTTAGGCTTGTCAAATCATCAAAGGCTTCAGGAGCAAGACTAGCAATGTTGTTGTTGGTGAGGTACAAAGATCTCAGCGAGTGGAGTCCTTTGAAAAGGTTTTGAGGTAAAAGTACGAGACCATGATTTCTTTGGCTGTCCAGTTTCAGATCGCTCAGTTTTCTGAGTTTTAGAAACGGTGAACTGGTATTCGTTGAGAAAAAATGAATAAAATTACTTTGCAAATCCAGCACCGTAAGAGTGTCTTGGAAAGCGCTGTTGAAGGACGAGTCGATCTGTTTCAGGGAGTTTCCATCTAGGTAGAATTTCGAAAGGCTTTTTAACCCATCAAGGCCAGATGGCTGTATATGGCTGATCTTATTACCTCCAAGATCCAAAGTAGTTAAATTTCTCAGGTTCATAAAGGTCCCATTAAATATGACAGCAATGCGATTATTGCGCAAGTTGAGGATTTCCAGGTCGCAATTATCTTTAAATGTCTCATTAAACAAATCAGTAAGGAGGTTATTGTCCAGTCGGAGGGTCTTAAGTCTTTTCAGTCCATTCAGGCCTTCACGGTGGAGAAAAGCTACATTATTTATGTTGAGCTTCAACGTCTCAATGTTTGGCATGTGACTGAAAGCATACTTGCTGACTGAGAGGATGCGATTGTAACGGTAGCTCAGTTCTTTCAAACTTTTGAAATGAGTCATGTTTTTCACGGAACAGTTTGGGAGTAAGGTGAGATGGTTGTGCTCAGCGGTAAACTTACTGAGGTTCATGTGTTTGTTTAAAAAGTACAGGCAGCTTACTTTTTTCAGTTCATTGTTGGATAAATCCAAAGCTCCAGTGATTTTAGGGCAGTAGGATAGGGCACCATGTATGTTCCTAATGCCGTTGTGTCTTAAATCTATATTTCTAATCCTTTTCAGCTTTCTACTTAGCGTTTTGCATAAACCAGTGAGAAGACTGTCATTCTTCAGACCCATCCCTGAGAAAACAACATGACTTGCATAGATGTTGCTGATGTTTAAAAGCTCATCTGCCTTGACACTCGTAAACTGCAAAGTTAGCCTCTTTACATTTCTCAGATCTACTCCTTTGAACGCCACCGAAGGAAGTTTAGGATTGTACGACAGGTCAAGGAGCTCGATGAACCTGAAAAGTGACGGGTTGCATCCCAATGTGTGCAGATTATTTCCGCATAGGTATAACTTTTTGAGGGATTGTGGTAGAGATATGTTGGAATCAGTGAGTGAAGTCAAATTGTTGAAGCAAAGGTCTATGAACGTTAAATTTGTTAGATGTGATACAGACTTCACAACTGCAGAAAAATTTGTGAGCCGATTGTTCCTCACGTTCAGAGTTTTTAGACTGGCAACATTGGAGAAAATCGTTTCAGGTAACGCCTTTAAAATGTTCCATGTCAGTGAGAGGGAGGTGAGGCTGTGCAGGTCCTCAAACGTTGAAGGGCTGAGCTCCGATAAACTGTTACAAGACAAATTTAGATACTTAAGTTGATGAAGTTTCTGAAAAGCCAAAGGATCAGTATAATTCAGCTGGTTCTGGTCTAAGCTGAGGTAATTCAAGTTCGGTAAATGAGCAAAGCAGTTGCTTGGAACATGCTGCACACGGTTGAAAGAAACTGTGAGGTTGACAGCAGATCCCGGGAGGTCCTTTACTATAGCAGATATGTTCTTGTCTGCTCGATTGTTGCAGCGGAAACCTTTCAGGTTTGAATATGGCTCTGCAATGCAGTTTTTGAAGCTGTAGCCACTGATGAGTTGGACAGCACCAAGAATAACCCCGAGCAGCCTTAGCTGATAAATCAGAGTGGCCATTTTGTCTATTCAGCATCCATAAAAGCTGACGTTAAAACGTTTTGAGACGATTCATTGTTGGTTTTAATGTAATGTCAGATGGGGATCTCAGGGTTGGCAATCAGTTCAATGTGGAGCAGAAATCTGTGAACAGAAGATTTTCAGATCAGAATGCATGAAATACTCCAATGATTAACAAAAAACAATAGATGTCACTGCAAAGACAAAAATCCGGTTTTACCCCTTGTTTCCTTGTAGTTAGTTCCACATAGAGTCCAGTCATGGAGATGAGGTTTTATTTGTCAGGAAACTGGAACCTTGCAATATAAAAAAATACCTTGTCTCTTCTAATACTTTCACATCCCAACTCCCCCTTCCCTCTTTTTCTTCTCCTTTGTAAAATTGAAATATAGAGCAAGAATCTACACAATGCTTTTTTTTTCCACATTCGTTGAAAAGTTTGAAATTGTTCGCCAAATAGCAATTGTGGTAACTGAGGGTTCACTGCCCGAGCTAGACATGGTTGGTTACTGATATCGGGTACATCGAGGTTTTAAATGATTAAATTTAAAGAAATGTTCTGTTATGTTTTGTTAGCATGAAGTAGCACGACATTGCCCCTTTCAAACATTTTATCTGCACTCTGGTGGCATTTAATTTTCCCTTTTATATCAGAAAGACATTCTTGGCAATCTGAAAATACTGACAGCCATGAAAAACATGGTACGGATTCTAAAAGAGGAACACCCAGTTTGTTTATTACCGTATTAAATCTACAGTTAGTCTATGTCTTTTATCAGCTAACAGCAGTAACAGATAAGAGAACCAGACTAATTATTAAGCTAATATCAGCTTGTTGGACTCCCAGTGTTACTCCATAAAGAGCAGAACAGAAAAAGCTATAAACATCATGCACAATAAGCATTAAAACGTTTACCAAATTTAGCTGATATCAATTAATTTTCGTTTTTTTCTGACCAAAACAGCAATAAGATGTTTGCATTCTCTGCTTGCAGTGCATTAGCATAGCTTTAATAACCATTATATTTAAGCATGAAAATAGACATTTTTCTCTTTTTAAAGTGATTACATCATGTTCAACATGTGTTAATATTAAGACACCGTGAAAGTAAAGTGTTTTTACTGAACATCGGCATACTAACAAAATGTCATACCAATTAATGCCTACTCACAGCAGATGGTAAGGTAACAAGACTAATTCTGCGTTTAAATTATCAACTCAGTTACCTTAAAGTTCCTCATTTAATATTTAGAAGGTTTTCTTCTTAGCATGGGCCGGATGATTTGCAAGATAGTTAGCTGAATCTGCACTGAACCTGCATCTCAAATATTTCTTGTTAAGTCAGAAAAAATGTTCCAGGGTGTGTCATAAATTGCTAAATGAAGATGCGAGGAAAAAAAGCAAACCATTGAAACACAGTGTCACTTTAAAGAACCTAAGACCTGTCATGTGACAATGTAACATCATTTTTAAATTAAAGGCGCAGTAGCTTCATATTCACTTAGTCCTTTATCTCTGAACAAAATAAATTACAGAATGTTTGTTGAATGTTTCCGACCCTTCTGAAATCACACTTAGAAATCCACTTTCTTACCTGCTCGAATGTACCTCGATCTTCTCATGTTTTCTCTTCAGAGACATCTGCTGCTACATGACTAAAAAAACACTGCCTTCATGAGAAAGAGGAAGAAGGCTGCAGCCCTATATCGTCTTTCCAGATTCAGCTAGAGTGCATGACAAATAAAACTGAACCCACAACATGCCATTTCCTTCTTCTTTTATTGAGATGCTTGTGATTGTGTTAGTACAAGTACATATATACAAAACTATTCTTTTAAAGAAAATGTGACATCTTATTGAAACATAATTCATATTATTTAATAATAATGAATCTGTTTAAATGTTCAAAACAATTGCCTCAAAAGCAAGAATCAGTGCTGCTTTAATTGTCACTATTGTTCTATATTCTTTTTTGTTTGATTAATTCAACACAATCACTCTATAACATTTATCATTTAGCTTAGTTTTAACTTTCTTCCTCCACCTTAGATAATTTACAGTTTTCAGCTTAGAAAGCAGATGTAATATTCCACAATGGTAAGAAATGTTAATTTAAATTACAAATATATGTATTCCAAAATAAAAATCATGAAATTGTTTCCAGACCAGACCCATACAGCAAACCTTTACACATTCCTCTTACATAGTTATGTGAAAACTACAGCGATGTGTTTATCCCCTCATCTGCTGCTCTCGCGCCATTTGGCACAGTCCACATAAAGGTAGGCAGGACATAACCAGCCAGTCACCACACACGGAGCCCTAGAAGTCAAAAATATTATTAAAATAGTTAAAAAAACAAGTTTAAATTTAACATAATTAAAATATACTTCATAAACCCACAGAAATAGCCCCATCATTTACATTTTTTTTTTTAAATTGGTACTATCTACATTTTTAACATATTTATCTAATCTTTTCCACACTCACTTCAATGTTGTATTTGCTGCGGATGCTTGTTCTCAAAGCGATCATGGCACCTGGGAGGAAAGGCAGACAACAGCTGTCCCCATTGTCCTGAGCCACTTTACAACCAAGGATGCACGGGATGAATGCTCCACATAGACCTTAAGGGTGAAAGCCGGGTTAAAAACAAAAATGCAGATTTAAGTACTGAGAAGAGACCGTAACCAGCTTGCTTCTACAAACCCATCAAAACACGCACAGATGCCACAGTCATCGCAGCAGTCGCACACGCTTGTACTCCAGTCCGAGGACCGTCCCGTGGTTACCGTGTATTGTGTGACAATGGTAGGTTGAGAGTTGACAACATTAGACTGGAATGCCATGGCTAAAGGCAAAAGAACGGAAGAGTCCTTTTTATAATTATTCAGCCTATTAAGCAGAAAGCTATACTTCTGGAGCACATCAGTCGTGATAGAAAATAAAATACATACTAAATAGATGTGAGACGTTACCTTTTGATGGTAGTGTGAAGTATTCACTGATGTTGAGGATAGTCACAGTTGGAAACTAATCACTGCAGAAAAAAAAAGCATGGCAACTGCTCTTATATTTGATGAGAAAACAGACAGAGCTTGAAGCAATGTTTCCATGCTGATATCACATATCAAACACTTTGACTATCTGAGCAATGTAAACATTATGTAAAGAAAAAAAACTATTTAGTTTTGAGGGCGTATCACGCCCTTTGAAGAGGTGCACCTACTTTATCAGTAGAAAGTAATTAAGGAACAAAGGAGGCTTGAAGTGCATATTTGTATTTTAGCCACTTTGGTGAGGTGTGCCGTGTGTACATACTGAGGGTCCAGCTGAATGAATTCAAAACGGAGTGTAAAAAATGAACTGTGACGCCCAACGACAGACAAGAAAAAAAAGGTTTGTGCGCTCATAAAACAAACATGTTTCCGCACTGAGGCATAAAGGTGGGTTGTTTGGCATACATTGGTCCTAGAATACCTGAAAAGTTGTATGTTGGGACCTGTCTGCTACAGAACAGATGATTGAAATTAATAATAATAATAATAATAAATACATCTTCACAGCTCAACTTCTCCTGAATGTATATTATAGATGATGAAACTGCATGAAAGGGCAGTGCCTTACTACTGTGCCTATTCTCCTTGAACCTTTTGACATTTTGTCCTGCTATGACCACAGAATTTAAAGCATCTTACAGTGTTAGACCAAAAAAAGTAGCACATACAAGAGAAGGGGAAGTAAAGGATCCATGGTTTCAAAAATGTTTTGCAAACAAAAATCTGGAAAATATTCCATACATTTATATTTAGCTCCCTTACTCTGATACCCCTACCGAAATCATCTAATTGGTTAATAACTTTAATCTCTGTGTTATTTAATTTCAGTATAGCTACTGTACAGTTGTTCTGTGTAGACCAGACTAGACAGGTTGGTTATAAAACAAAACCCAGACTTTGAATGTCTCACAGAGCATTGTTTAAGTCAGAATGTAATTCTGAAATATGGATGGCAACATTGCAAACCTGCCAAGTCATGGCATCCCAGCTAAACTGATGGGGCGTGGAAGGAGAGCAGTAATATAGAAGTACACAAATAGTGCATGGTCTCCCTGGAGGAGTTACAAACTTGCGTGGGAGAATCGGTCCACAGGAGTGTTGTGCCCTCTGCGAATCTGGCCGTTATGGAAGCATGGCAAAAAGAAAGCTATAGCTGACAGAAAGCAATGGGGGACTTAGTAACAAATTTTAATTGTATCACACATAAAAACAACAAATGTTGACCAAAGTCCTTTACTATTTACGGTACTTAAGTGAACAGAATAAATAACAAGAGCAAGAAAACATCAAACTGTATATAAAACAAGGTTAAACAAATCTTTTATCAGTTTGAAATAATCTCACACTGCTGGAATCAAATGACAAATAGTAAAGATGGGAATAAAGAGGGGTCTTGAGCAAAGATTTTAAAGTCTCAACAGCCTCAGAGGTATATGAAAGGGTAAACTGTTCTGATGTTTTGGGGCACAAATTACAAAGAATTTTAGTTTAAATCTAGAAACAGCTAAGAGAAAATGGTTGGTTGACTGACATGCTCTTACTACAATTAATGTTAAGGACAGCTCAATGGCATGATGGGGCCAAGCCTTTTAAAACTTTAAAAGAAAGCAATAAAATCTTAAAGTCAGTCTTGAAACAAATAGAAAGCCAACAGAGAGAACTCAGAACCTGAGATATGTGTTCAGGTTTTTTAGTACCTGTTAAAAGGTGAGCTACTAGATTCTGGATGGTTTGTAAGCGATGCAGACATGGTTTATTTAACCCAACATACAAAGAGACCAAAATGAAATGTTCTTGCATTTAAAAAATAACTATATGTGATGGAAAACTAACATTGTATTTCACCTTACCACACCACCCCCACTGCTCAGCATTGTTATTGAGATCTATTTCTGGAATAAAGCCTTTTCTGCCCTATCCTCACATACAGTACATAAACATGTGGACTTTCCAAAAAGCTAATGAGAATTGTACTAAAGCTGTGTGTTTTAAGACTAAGAGAGAGTTTTTGCTATAAAACAAAGGAGTCATATATGGAACAGAACCTCAAACTTGTGATAAAAGATGGTGGAAGGACAGTGATGCGTCACAGAGACAAAGAAAGATTGTGGGAATAGTCAAAAAGGGCTTCTACAAAGGGTTAGCGTTACCACTAACTGGTGATAAGTGCAACTGATGAGTTTGTTAAACAAAAAAAAACAAAAAAACCTCAACTGTTATCTCGCATTAGTCTTTTATAATATCTAAAGTTAAAGTAGTTGCTATTTTCCTATTTTTTTAAGTTAGAGACAATGCTACCTTGAGAAAAGATGAATTTATTTAAAGGCTTTATGCACATCCCTACCAAGAGTGGCCATAAGTGTGAAATGTTAGTTATTGGTGCACTCCGAAATGGATGTAATACTGACTCTAACGTCATGCTGTATTTTACATTATGAGCTACATGATACATGCTCAGTATTTCAACCCCTTAAATGCCCTTTTTTTTCCCACACCTTACTCAGACATCACAGACCCACCTGCACATAAAATCATCCTGTTAAAGAGCAAAACATTATGCAAACACCTGCATTTAACTTAACAAGCCACCTATTATACCTCCCTTTTGTTACAACTAAGCCAAACATAAAAGTTTATATTCTTATTGTACTGACACAGATTAATTAAGAAATCTGAGCATTACCTCTAACTAGTAAGATTAGCCAATAGATTAGCCAATAGATTTTAGCCGAGGCCGACTGTTATGGGGTTAAACATGCATGAATATACACTACTAGTCAAAAGTTCGGACTCACCTTTGTCATTCAAAGGCTTTTCCTTATTTTTATGACTTTCAGCATTGTAGATACATAGTGAAGAACATGAAAACTATGACTCATAAGTATATTTGTGTGATAACATCCAGAGGTGTCAAATAACTAAGTACAAATACTTTGTTACCATACTTAAGTAGAAATTTTGCTAATTTTTATACTTTAATCATTTTTTTGCCTACTTTTCACTTGCACTCCTTGGATTTTCATGCAATTATCTGTACTTTCCACTCTTTATATTTCAAAAGTAGTCTCATTACTTATATTTTATTTCAGCTTATTTTCGTCCTGGATTATCAAAAAAGAACAACAACAAAAACTAATTAGATAAATAGTGCCACCTGGACAGAGTGAATTTTACTGTAGTTGGAGGCAGTACTGCACAAAGAAAACGTAGAAGAAGAACATAGCAATTTTGGAATTGTTAGTTATTTTTCAATTTGGGCAAACCCAGCCCATACCTCAACCACCCACCCCAACGACCCCCAGTCCCATCCATCCAGGTACAGTGCCAACACAATTCAAACAAGCCAGCCAACCAGTGCCGCCCCAGGATGAAATAGCCCCAGCCCCCCCAATGGATCCCAGCCCCAACCCTATGAATCTCCCACTCACCACAAACCCAAGCATGAGCCCCCCAGGGCCGCTCCAACTATCCCCCGCCGCTCTCCCCCACCACACAGCGCATGGTGTGTGGTGGGGGAGTTGTAAAAATTATTACATCTAAATATTATTGAAAATATCTTAAACATGCAGTTTCTTAATTTAAATAATTAATGTCTTTCAGGGTTTTAATGTTTCAGCCACTACAATTCTCAATTACAGAGTCTGACCACCAGAGAGCAGTGAAGAGCTAATTTTGGAACAGCTTGTTTCTCTCTTCATTTCTGCCTGTAGGGCTTATCAATGTTACAATTGAGTGAACCAAGATTAAAAAAAAAACATTTTATTTGAAACATACAGAAAAATTTTGGAGGAAATGCAAAAGCGGTCCCCATAAAAGACAGAAGGGTATGTGAAAACATTCTCTGAGTTTGAAAACTCACATCGACCTCTTAAGAAAGCAAAACATCCTGGGTGTTTCATAACATGTGCTTTACCAGAAGACCCTCAGATAAGATGCTTTACTTGAAACAGACATGACCACAAGAGTCCTCATTTCCTCAGAAAGTCAGTGTGTGTGTTGAGTAAAAAATAAATTCACACGCCAACTCTGAAAAAAATAGGTTGGATTTTTTTATTGTTCTGTCTGTCCAGTTGGAGTCTGTGGTTCACTGTGTGACTCATCTCTGTGAATCCACACGAGTTTGTCTAAGCTTAACATCCCCTAAATTTACTTTCTGGAGTTGAATATCTGGTTTGGCTTCATCTAAAAATCTAAATCTTTTGAGATCTGAATCCGGGTTGTATATAAAACTGTACCTAATTTTATATTAATTGACGGAAAGTCTAATTTGATTTTAAGGAAAGTGACCCTAGAACATGATCTTGCAACTACCATATTTCATTGTAGGTTTCAATTCAGTTCAATTCAATTCTATTTTATTTATATAGCGCCAATTCACAACACGTGTCATCTCAAGGCACTTTACACAGTCAAATTTGTTCAAATCATACAGACTGGTCAAGAGGTTTCTTATCTAAGGAAATCCAGTAGATTGCATCAAGTCTTGACACATTAAAAGGTAAAATTTTTAAAAAAGAATTGCTATATCATTGTTTGGTGGTTACTTTGGTTATGTGTTGTTATTTGTGTTAGACTTTGGGGTTCTGTCTGAAGTTCCACTTTGGGTCCATCAGATCTGATCCTTCCACAGGGTATTGGAATATTTTTGCCAGGCCTTAATGTTTTACTTGAAACATATGGCCTTTAATTTTCAATCCTATTTCATAGTCATATGGCAAATACAGGAGACTTTACATCTTGAAACTTTGCAGACTTTTGAGACCCAATTTTGGCAATTGTCATGTTGTTGGAATTTTGGGTCTTTAAAAGTTGGAATTTTAACAGGTGTGTACACTTTTGAAAGCGACTGTATTTATTGTAGCTGCCACTATCCTCTTTACGTGATTGTTTTTTTATTTATTTTGCAGTTTCAGAAGATTTCGATTTTTAAATGAAGCCAAAACATATATTTAACTCCAGAAAGTAAATTTAGGGCTGCTGAGTTTAGACAAACACGTGTAGATTTAAGAGCAGAGGTGAGTCACACAGTGAACCACAGACTACAACTGGACAGACGCAAACACATTTTTTTTTCAGAGTTGCCATGGGATTTTATTTTTTAACCAACACATGCACTGACTCTCTGAGAAACAGAACTCTCTTGTGGTAATGCCAGTTTCAAGTAATGCACCTGATCAGAGGGTCATCTATCAGAGCATGTGTTTGTAACACCCAAGGATGTTTGCAGTTTTCTGCCACATCTATTTTGCATTTTAATCTCAATCTGTTTTTGGACATATTCAAAGGCTGCCTGCCAAGCTGTGTTGTCCAATCTAAAACAGTTCAACAACTATCAAGAATGCTCTAAACAGTTAGATTTTTTTCATTCAAAAGTTGTACTCACAGGGGGTCTTGGTTCTTTTGCAAGATTGGATTTTGTAAGTTGCATGGGTTAGAGATGTTTTTCACTCTGTTTAGTTTAGTTTAATTGTTTTTAGCACTGATTGAACTTGCAGCAGTCACTACACTATATAATCAGTCATGCAGAGCAAAGAAATCTTGCTCTATATGAAATTTACAGTTACCATTATGCATAACAAGTTGCATAAGCCACTAAAGGTAAAGACTAGGGAGCTGTTAGCTAGTTTACTGCGGTGGTATTTTATAGGTTAAAATCTTCATCAGTGGACACCAAACCTATCATATCGCATGAGTTAAGCTAACAGGTGGGCTTAAAAAGATTTTTAAGACAAAATACCAGTAAAAATAGGAAGCTAAGAAAAATTCTATTGATACATAAGCAGAGCTGTTGATGTCCTGCTGCTCATCTGACAGCTGACTCTGGAACGTGGCTGTGTTCATATGCATGTAAGCAGGTGCCTGTGATCTGATCACTCAGGACAGATTTTAAAGCCAGGCAACAATTGTCATTACAGGCTCATGCGCAGGATTATCAGTATCAGGACCATCAGAAACTCATGGTAATACCACATGTGAACATGTCAGATCTAAGAAGTCCGAATGCTAGAACTGAATGAAAAGTGGTGCAACAAAGTATTGGTATCAGGATGTGCACACTTATGCAACGTAGTTATTGCAGCATTTTTTTTAAGTTTTTTTTTTTTACATATTTCCCCTTAACAGATATGTGACATACCGGATAGATGCCACATTGAATGTTAAAAAAAAACCTAATGCTCTTATGTGCCCCTTTAGTGGTTTGTTTTTTTAACCGCATAGAGAAGCAAATTACTTCATATCCTGCTTGGTTTGAATCTTGCAAATCAACACAGGTTTACTTTATCCTGCATCTACACAGCACTTGGTATACTCTTTCTGCTTTCCGAAGTCCAAAAGAGTGGGTAAGTCTTTTTTTAATAAAACCATTTATTTTTTATTCCAATGATCTCAAGAATCTCTAAAGTATAACATTGAGAATAAGTTGTAAGCACAATTCAAACTTTTGAAAAAATGTAATACAAATGTGTATGAGATAACTACTCCAGATGGTGATAAACATTACGAGTCAAAGCTGAGCATAGAAAAAAAAGAAGAGTTGAGACTGATGTTTCTGTCCACCAAGCGCTTTCATTTCTCCCAGGGATGTTTTTTTTATATTTTGTAAAAGCTATTTCTGCTTTTTTGTCAATTCCAAATTCTCACTTTTGCTATTATAATTTTTTAGCAGTTTCAATGTTGCAAAAAATATTTAGGAATTCTGCACACATGTCGAGCAGCTTCCTAAAAAAAATTACTTTGTTTATTTAAATGACATTTAGCAGAAGTTTTTGTAGCTGTCTGCAGACGTCTTAAAAATATATGTCACAATTTCCTTGACACACTCATCCATTCCCACTATAGCTTTATGCACATCTGTCCAAAGTGTAAGAAGATTCAGTTCCTGAATTTTTTGACTTCTTCTTTCTAGTCCCTTGTGGTTTGGATAAGTGTGGACTCCAAAGTTTAACTGATGTTTTTATGAGCTGCGTGTGCTCTTGGATGAATTCAGTGGTTCTGCTGCCTCCCTGTTTTCTGCAAACATGGAATCAATCACGACAACCGACGATTACTATACTGTAAGTAGTCAATTTAACAACCCTTCTGCAATTGTTTTAGCTTTGGTTTAGTTTTGCTTTCATCAATGAGATCACTCCATTTAAACATAAATAATTTCTTCGCATAGAACACAATTTGTAATATTGGCAAGCAATGTCCTTCAGCAAACTAACTGAGGTGTGGTGTTCTCTTTAGGATGATTATTCTACAGACACCGAGACGATTGTCTCACCGTGCCACCAGGACCCCGTCTATGGTTTTGCCAAGAAATATTCCCCTATTGTATACAGCATAGTGTTTGTCCTGGCTGTCGTTGGCAATGTCATGGTGCTGTGTGTGATCAGACGCTACAGAAACTCCCAGAGCGGCGGAGCCTGTGCCTTCTCTCTGACAGACACCTTCCTCCTTCACCTGGCCATTTCTGACCTCCTGCTGGCCTTCACCCTGCCCCTGTTTGCAGTGGAGTGGGCCCACGAGTGGGTGTTCGGCACAGTGGTTTGCAAGATCTCGGGTGCTCTTTTCTCCTTGAACCGCTACAGCGGCATCCTGTTCCTGGCGTGCATCAGCTTTGACCGGTACCTGGCTATAGTTCATGCTGTCAGGTCCGGCTGGAAACGCAACACCTGCCACGCCCAATTTGCATGTGCAGCCATCTGGGTGGTGTGCCTCGGCTTGAGTGGAGTCGACATCGCATTCAAACAGGTGGATGAGGTCTTCATTAATAACCATGAGAAGCAAAAATTGTGCATGTCTTGGTTTCCTGGGGAACGGTGGCCAGTGAGCTTGCATTTTGTCAGTGTGAGTCTGGGTTTTGGTCTTCCCCTGCTCATCATGCTCTACTGCTACATCCAGATCTTCAGGTCTCTGTGCAATGCCTCTCGTCGTCAAAAGCGCAAGTCTCTCCGTCTCATCATCTCCTTGGTATCTGTGTTTGTCATCTGCTGGGCTCCTTACAACTGCTTCCAGCTGGCGGACAGCCTGCAAAGGCTGGGTGCAGTGACTGGGGGCTGCCAGTTTCTTAATGTGGTGGACATTGGGACTCTGATTACTGAAAGCGTGGGGCTTTCACACTGTGCCCTGAACCCTCTGCTGTACGGCTTTGTTGGGGTGAAGTTCAGGAGGGAGCTGATGAAAATGTGCAAGGAGATGCTCGGACGGAGAGGGTGGTCGGAAATTGAAAGGTTAAGGGAGAGAAAATCTAGAAAGAGCTCAGGATCTCTAACCTCTGCAGGAAGTGAAAATACTTCCTACTCTGTCATGGTGTGATATCTGTCAAAGATGAGAAGATAAGTGTAGATGTGGGGTGTGAAAGGGTTTTGAAATACAGAATCTTTGCAAAAAGGATGTTCTCACAGGAAAAACATGTATGTTTGTATATCTAAGAATGGTGCTTAAATGTCAATGTTGTCCACTTCATCTTCTTTTTTCTTTTTTCTTTTACTGCCAATACTGTAGAACAGCATGAATTGTACATAATACTATAATGACACAGGCTGATGTTGTTATAAAGTGTTTCTTGAGGACGTGTCGGATTATGCTGCCCATATTGAGAAATATGAGGATTTCTTCATCCTTCGTAGCAAAACCTTGTTCAGCAGTTCGATGGCTGACCGCAACTTCATTACTCAGAATCCTGTTACATTTATGAGTTAAAATACATTTTTTAAACTATTTTTCAAGAGATGTTTTTTATTTTAATGTCAGTAGAGTGTGATGAAAATGAAACTTTGTGTTGTAAGGAGGAAATTAACCTGGATTTTGTACATGTTAAATTTTTTTGGTCATTTTTTTTAAATAAATGTTTTGATTAAAAGAAAGTGTCTTTTTCATCTATGTGGTCTGACTTTGATCAGCTTTGACTGAATATATCGAGGTGATGTATAAAGGCACTCCCCACTGTTAATGCAATTGATGTTATGACAAGACATTAAGACACATGTGGATGAAAGTTTTACAAATCATTTAGTCAGCACCCAATCTTATTTTTGTTAAAGGTTAACCTAAGATTACCCATCAGCTGAATACTATGACTTGTCAGCACTTAAACCTAAAGCCAAAAAACAATGATATATCAGTAAAAAACAACAACAAAAAAACACCTTGTTGGCATAATATTTTTGCAGAAATATAAACGCATTGTCAGCAAAATGTTTTTGCTGCAATTTATGTATGACATTTTTTTCTGAAATGCATCTTCAATGTTTATGTTAGGAATATAATGCATGTAATGGTTTTATATTAGACATTTGATCATGGTGCATGCTACATTTTTCAGAATTTTTTTTCTAAAAAAAAGAAAATCTATGAAAGGTATAATGGCAGCTCTTGTAGACAGTGCATTTTTATTTATACAGTGCTGTGTTTTAAAATGTGCAAAATTGAAAGTCATGCTTAAGTGTAAATGTAAAGGAGTACTTAGTAAATAGTTCAAACATAACAAAGTGATATTTCTAAAACAGGAAGACTTGTCAGACTCAGTGCATCATCCCATGGTGATACAAGGCCGGAGTTAGGAGCGTCTGGGCCCCTGGGCTAGAGCCTGTTTTGGAGCTCAGTCCTTGTACGTTTCTCCTAAACAGACAACATAATCATATTCAAAAAGCCATGTATTGGTCATCAACACAAAAATCAAATAAGATAAAATACTTCACAAGCATATAAGGTTGCCCTTTTTTGGCAATCTATTCGAAACAAATAAAAGCTCACAACTGTCCCTGTAAGTCTTTGATTAATGACAATATTTTCCATCGATGATTTTCAGACAGACAGAATTTTTTTTTTTTTGCTGTAGTTTGCTATATATACATAACAAATATGTTATAAGTGGCATAGATGACTCAGGTTTCCTTAGGTTTTGCTCGGAAAAAAAATAATCTGTCATCTTTTTTTATAGATAAAAAATAAGTAATAATGACACCTAGTTGTTCAAATCGGAACAACACATACACAATGCCTTTCAAGAAGACCAGCCATTTACCAAGCGATCTTTCCACAGGACATGTATGTGATGTATTCTGTTCTATTTCTGGTCCACTGCTCTTACTGATTTCCATGTTTACAGGCTGCTGCTCTTTTACCAAAATAAAATACCAAATGCTTTGCTTTGTTTTGGGAACCCTGGGAACTCTCATTTTATTGGGTCAGGAACCGGGAAGTAAACACAGGCTGCACTCTGAACTGAAGTAGTTCTGCACCGTACCTCTAGGTTTGAAAGGAGAAAAACTTGACTAAGACATTGTTGATGGAGAGGACTGATTGTTTATAGGGAATGTTACTTCCATCCTGGGTGACAAGTGAGAATGATTTAGATGGATTTTACAGTAAATATCTTACTTATAGCTCCTTTAAATACCACCTGCCATAAGATGAACTGGCGCTGCATTAAGGTGTGTACAAGTACCTTATGGTCTTGCCAACAAATTGGAAGTACTTTAGAAAGGGATCATTGTGCAAACTGAAATAGGCAGCCATGAGGCGGGAATAATGGTGGTGAAAAATATGGAAAAGGTCATTCTTAGTGAGAAAATACAAAAAACCCAAAACCTTCAATATTTGTAGTGCAGCTGTATTCAAATGTCTGTTATTCTGATGCTACTTTTAGAGAATTTAATTTATCTGCTTTAAATTACACTTCAGTGCAGCCTATCTAAAATAAATAAATAAATAAAAAGGCTAAGAACATTTCTGTGAGTTATTTCAACATGGTCTCTCCAGAGATTTGGCATGGCAAAGGCATAGACTGTCAAAAAGCATGAAGATTGCATAGCTATCACCATAAACCCGGAGTCTGCAGCCTTTAAAATTCAAAGACCCATTTTTATCCTCAGTCCAGCTGAGTAAAATTAATTTAGAGCCACAGATGTTACATTAAAAATGAGAACTTATAATTTTTTGTCAGCAAAGAAGACAAGGAGGGAGACGTGCCCTTAGGCAGAGAGAGATGAGAAAAGGCAAGGGTTTGGGACCAAAAGTAGGAACTTTGAAAATCAGAAGTATGAATGGAAAAGCTAGAGAGTTGGCTGACGTGATGCAAGGAGGAAGATGGACATCCTGTATGTTCAGGAGAACAAAGTTAACAAGGCTAGAAGCTTAGGAGCAGGGTTCAAGCTATTCTACCATGGTCTGGATGGCAAAAGAAATGGTAAACGACAGAGCCGGCCCTAGCCATTTTGGCCGCCTAGGCGAAAATATGATGTGCGTCCCCCTCCCCACACACACAGCGACCCCCGCACACCCTAAGCATTTTAGAGAAACCTCAGGATACTATACATCATGTAGCATTTTTCTACAGCACATATGGATAAATACAGCTCCATGTTAGATACACATACTAAAACATAAAAACAGTATTGATAAACATGTGGCACAATTCAATTTCAATTCATATTCACTTTATTCCACCAGCCAGACAAATATAATATAAAGGCAATAATGCTCAGTAATACTATAAAATACAACACAATTAAAACACATGCAAAACGTACACAAAAAAGGAGCTCTGCAGTGACACTGAAAACATCTCTCATTGAAAAAAAGCTGCAGCATAAAATGAGAATATGATAAAATGAGAGCAACCCAAGTGGAGCCATGATGTTACCTGGAGCAGAGATCAAGGAGGTGGAGGATTTTATGTACTTAAGGCCAACAGCCCAGAGCAACGTTGTGTCAAAAAGAGGTGAAGAACTTTGTCTGTATGGTTTGGAGATGGTAACACTAAGGTAGTGACAGGAGGTAGTGCTGAAGGTAGCAGAATGAAGTTAATGGGGTTCTCTGTAGGAGTGATGAGGATGGATTAGGTTCGGAGTGAGTAGAGGGACAGCTGATGTTGGATGTTTTGGAGGTAAAGCCAGAGAGGCCAGAGTGAGATGGTTTGGAAATGTGCAGAAGAAGTACAGCAAATACATTGGTATAAGGAGGTTGAGGCTGGAACTGCCAGACAGGAGGCCCAGAGGAAAACATAAGCACCTAAATACATCACAGACTTGTTATCAGTATATAAACCCTCCAGACCACTCAGGTCTTCTGGCTCCAGCCTACTCTGCATACCTAGAACCAGAACCAAACACGGAGAAGCAGCATTTAGTTTCTATGCTCCACTTATCTGGAACACACTTCCAGAAAACTGTAAAAGTGAGGAAAGCCTGAGTTCCTTTAAATCAAGATTAAAAACACATTTGTTTAGGATTGCCTTCGACTTTTCTAGTTAAACTGTTTCTGAAACATCATTAGTTCAAGTTTGTAGTCCAACTGTTTTTAATATTTGCTTTTAGTTTACATTTTCCCATGTTTTATTCTGTTTCTACTTTTAATTCCAACTTGCTTTTATTCTGTTTTTATTTTCCTATATTTTAATCATGTGAAGCACTTTGAATTGTCTTTGTACTGAAATGTGCTATACAAATAAATTTGCCTTGCCTTGCCATAACAAATTCATGGACGGAGTGAAAGAGCACATGAAAAATTCTCGAAACACGAATCCATTTATTTTATCTTTAGTCACATTGTTTAGTCTGTAAATCACTGAATGGCTTTGCACCTAAATAAATTACAGGCTTGTTTACAGTGTATCAACCCTCCAGACCATTCAGTTCTATTGGCTCAAGTCTCCTCTGCATTCCTAGAACCAGAACCAAACATGGAAAAGCAGTTAATGCTGAAGTTTGTGACCCAATGGTCTTATATCTTCACCAGCAGCTACTATTCCACTGCAATGTGCTTTCCTCTGTAATGTTTTTCTTTCTTATGTTCTGTTCATGCACAGCCCTATGAATTGTCTTGTTACTGAAATGTGCTATACAAATAAACTTGCCTTGCCAGGAAGGTAGCTAGATGAAAACAGATGACTCGCTGTGGTGAACCCTGAAAGGGAAAAGAGGAAAGAAGATGATTTTTGATAAATATCAACAATAGCAAATTTGTTGCCATTTTTAAAGAACAAATATTTTATTTCTATTTCTGTTTTGAAAAAAAAATATATATAACTGTAAAAAAATACTATGGGTACAATTTGTTCAATGTTATGTTGATATTAGCGGTGAAATCTGTAAAAAGAAAAGAAGCACATAGTTTCGAAAGTAATGACAAGAAAAATAGATTACAAAAAAAACTAGTATTTTTAGTGTGGTAATTCAGTGCAAATATTCCATGAAAAAAAAAATTTCTAAAATGTGCATTTGTGATTATAAATATATGCAAAAACATTTGTTGGTTCTTCATAATTTTTAGCCCGTTATTACAAGCCATTGTGGAAGGACCAAGGAGCCGCTTGCAGAGCCCTGCGATGTACTACACAGTCTATAATGAGACCAAAACATGTATTTACTAACTGTTTAAAGAAGAATACATTTTTTTCTAGAAAAGAAATCACACATTTGTACAGGCAACCTTTTATCTATGCAAAGAAGATTTTTTACCCTGATATTAAATGCATTTAAATATGCAGCGTCCATTACAGGCAATAGCAGCAACTGGGTAAACATTTATTGCCTTATTCAGATTATCCCTCACTTCAAATCCCCCTGCAATCACTTAAGTAGTCCTGTTTATATTTAAGTACATTTCGCCTAAAAGAATGGAACCTCCCCGGTATACAGTGTCCACTTTCGATCGAAGGGACAAATATTTGGTTTTCATCAAATACAATAGCTCCCCCTGGGGGAAAATAAGTGTTGGTGCAGTATTGTATTGTTTTATTTCGCGGCTCGTTTTTTATTACAGTAGGCTGGCAGGAAGGCGGTGGAAGAGAATGCGGCAAAGGACCGCGAGTCGGATTCGAACCCGTGTTGACCGCGTCGAGGACTAACTTCTGTATATGGGTCGCGCTACCCGCTCCGCCCACAGTATAGCATTGAGCGAGCCACACACATATATACGTGTGTAACGTCTATGTCGCCAAGTGATATCAACGCGGAAGTTGGCGGAAAGTGAGGGATGGTTACTTCAAAATAATACATGAATTCCTTAAGAGAATTCCTTGTATATTGTTATTGTTGCCATATTATTAAAACATATATTTTATGCAAACTAAGAAACGTTTTCGGTTTTGGGTTTTATAGCTTTCATGTATGTTTTTTGGTAAACATAATTAATTACAGAATTTATTTTGAAAAACAACTCAACACGTTATTTCGTGTCACTTGGCAGACCGGGGAACAAAACAGAAAATTGTTTGTCAGTCATCGATGATCCAAAGCGGCAAAGTGAGAAAAACAATTAAAGTCTGTGCTTGTTCGCCTTAATTAGTCACTTGGAGAGCTGCCTCAAAGACGCACAAAGTCCAGCAGGTGCGCGTTTTCCTACGTCAGTAAATGTCTTACGGTGTTTTCTTTTTTGTTTCTGCAGATCCACCCCAGACCCAATTAACGGAAGGTTTCGTTTGCAGAGAAATACTACTGATCACTGACGTTTAATCGAGTCGAGGACACATTGAAGGTCCGTGCGTAGTTATTTTTTTTATTTTTTTCAGCCAGACTTTGACAGGCGTTTGACAGCTGCTGCGTGGAGTCGGACTGAGCGGGGTTTTATTTTCACCATCTATCCGCGTCTCCCTGCTGCACATTGTTGCATTTTTGGTGCCATCGCTTAGGCACGGAGGTGAAGCCTCAGCAGACTGCAGCGGAAACCCTCTGAGTGGATATTGGTAAGTGATCGCATTTATATTCGAAAGAAAACTCTCTAGACTGTTTTTTAAAAGGCGCTCTAACCACTTTGCATTCAGGTCTTCGCAAAAATAATGCAAATAGTCGAAGCTGCAAACATGCAACTGGTTGAAAGCTTAGCAGCACTTTATTTTTTTACTAACCTGCACACTGCTAACTTTAATCAAACAAGTTGGGTTATGGAGTAAACTGACTGACTTGGTGGATTGTAATTATTCGTGGATGGATTTCCACTGCAGAATTTCACAAGACATGTCGTTAAGAAATACAGACGAGGAAAAAAGCTTTTTGCGTTTGTGTTGATGACGTCACACGAGACAAGACGATTTGAGCTGATCATCTTGCTTAAACACTATGGCGGTCATCTGACTTTTGAAAAGTTTTTTTTTTTTTTCTGATGAATTTGAGTTTCATCCCAGGCTTGCTTTGCTCCTCTATAAAAAAATAGCATTATAATTAATGTTGAAAATATATAAACAGAAATATGATTCAACACGTGAATAAACAAGGGGAAAACAGCAAGAAATATAAATGGAGATGCTCAAAACCGTTATGTCTTATATAAGGTCATAGGAGTTATGTGCTCATAGACCCTTGGTTTGGGGGGATAGATTGTATCCTAATTAAATACTATTTTACAAAAATCACAAAACAAAATGAACACCAAACTTTGACATGTTGCTATATAGTTGATAAACCATATCTAAAGTCACTTTGATTCTTCTTTCAGAAATGTTTGGCCTTGAATAATTCAGTGGGTCATAAAACTTTATCTGTGACTAAATGGAACTGGGTTTTTTCACTCTCCCAACTCCACTCTTGCATCATAGTGACATTTCACCACGTGAGCTATGTGTGAGTCTCAGCATGTTGATGAACTGTCAGTTGGGTTTCCCAAAGGTATATTTTTAAAAATGTTCAGCTCTGCTTGGCCACTGTTGGTGCAAAGAGAGAGAGAGAGAGTGAGAGAGACTGGAAAGTATAAAAGCCATATCACTTCTGAATTCTCTATTGTTTCTGTGTCTCCTCTGAAGGCTACAATGAAGGTAACTTTGGATGGATTTCTTAATCAGAGTGACCCCTATGAATATGAAGACTACCAAGGAGAAGATGAATCTTATGGCGGTGAGGCAGTGTGGATCCCACTTCTGTACTCTGTAATGGTGATCGTTGGCCTGCTGGGGAATGGCCTTGTCCTGGCAGTCCTTGCTCAGAAGGCTCGATCCTGGAGCGTATCGGACAGCTTCTTTCTCCAACTAGGTGTGTTGGACATCCTGCTGCTGTTCACCCTGCCCTTCTACGCTGCTCATGCCAATGAGAACTGTGGACTGTGCTCACCGCCTTTCCTCAGGATATGTGGAGCTATTTTCAAGGTAAGTTTCGGGGAGAAATATCAGACTGAAAGTGAAAGGAATGTGTCTTGTGAAAATTACTTGGCTGCAGCATCTGGTATTGTCCTGTTTGGGAAAGGAAAACTGTTATCAGCTAGGCTCGCTGCTCTGGAGACATGAGCTCCCCGTAATACGTCTAAACGTTCCAGGTTTTGTTTGGGAGATGCAAGTAAAATAAATTAATTATTTTAGTCAGTTTGTTGATCTAGCTCCAACTCAACAAAGATTATCTCAAGCCTGTTAGAAAGGTCCGATTTATATCCCAATAGACACATCACTTACATAAATGTAATTACATCATAAGTGAATGTTAAGCTATTGATCACAAACATTATATACGTGGAATAGAAGTGGTAGTAGCAGCCTTAGCCTGTAGCAGTAAAACTGCAGAGGTAGCTCAGGATAAGCTAAGCCTCTCTAAATCTAAGCTTTATCAAAAAGTAAAGCTTAAAGTCTACTCTCAAGGTAAACCTGGACAAAAACTGGGAGCTGATTCTAAGACGGTGAGCCTGATACCTGAAGGATCTGCCTCCCTTTTAGAGAAACCCTGGGAACCGCCAGTAAACCTGCAGTCTGAGAGCGAAGCTTTCTTTTTTTTAGATCATGGGGACCAGTCAGATCTCCTATAAACAGTGAGATGGAGATTGATTATCAAGGACTTTTTTAGAGGAAGAATTTCAGATTATGTTCTGGATTCTTTAGAGAATCAATGAGGGCTAAAGTTGGAGAATTGTGTCTTCGTTTGAATTCTTGCAGAATTTTTGCTAAGATACAGACTGTCCATATATTTTATTTTAGAGTTTACTGATAATGCCTTACAATAGTCAAGCCTCATAGTGACAAATGCATGGACTATTTTTTGTGCTTCACTATTGGGACAGAACATTTCTAATTTTGGCAATGTTGCAAAAGTGATGAAAACATGTCCTAAATGCCTTGGTCAAAGATCTGTTGCTTTAAGATTTATCCTTATCCTTAATGTGAACAAAGTGAAATCTGTCAGACAAATGTTTTCTAAACTAGCTGTTTCCCTCGATCTCTTCAGCATGTTCGAGCCTCTGTAAGAGAAAATGCTGATGGATTGTATCAAATGCAGATATAGTATAGGTAGAAGTCCATGAGGCTATGGGGATATCATTAGTGACTTTTATTTGTGCTGCTTCTAAAATTAGAGCATTTATTGGGAGATTTCTTTTTGACCGTATTTTTCTTTTTCCAGATTAATATATACGTTGGGATCTTTCTGCTGGTTTGGGTCTGTCTGGACCACTACCTGTCCTCCACGGATACTTTCCAGTGTTCCTGCCACAGAGACAGCTTGGCCTTCATGGCCTGGCTGCTCATATGGGTCATCTCTATTGTGCTTACCGTAATCGATTGGAATTCTCTCAAGACTGCGGCTGATTCAATGCCAGGGAAAGCCCTCTCCGCTCACAACCCCCCCGAATCTGGAGCGGACTGGCAGCTGGTTTCACGTGCACTCCACCTTGGAGTGGGCTTCTTGCTGCCTGCACTGGTCCTAATTGTGTGCTGCTCTCACATCATAGTGCAATGCAGATCCAATAGCCAGCAGAAGAAAAGACCTCTTGTGCTCATCATGTCTCTGGTGACAGTTTTTCTACTCTGCTGGATGCCGTACAACATCACCCTCTTCATAGACACCATCTGCTACACATCTAAGGACATTCTGAGCAAGTTCTTTTCAGATCATATCAGTTCTTTGAAAGCAGCTGTGAAAGTCACCTCATCTGTAGGCTGCATCAGTGCCACCCTCAGGCCTCTTCTCTATTTTTTCCTTTGTAGAAACTTCCGGAAAGGAATATTCAGCCTTCTTAAATGTGCTAGAGTTGAATGCGGGAGCTCACTGTGGGAGCTGGGTGTGGTCGAGGAGGCCCCACATGACCAGTGTCAGTCAGAGGATGAGATGAAACAAATGACGTGTGCACAACAAGTTTAGCCTGTTTGACCATGATGAACAAAAATACCCAAATATGACTCAGACATCACCTGACGGATACCCTGCACAGAGAGGGGAATTTGTTAACCCATAAGACTGTTTTGGGAACGTGGAAAATCAATGTTTATATTCTCAAGAATAAAAATAAAAAAGGGAAAATACCACATTGTGTAACAGTGTTAAATTTTCCAAGCCACAGTTACATTAAACGTTTGACGTTATTGTTGCACATAAGCTTCTCATTTTGAATGAACAAGTATATCAGTCTTTTTATATCATATTTTGTAGTTGTTTCTTGATTAATAGAATATATATTTTTAATATGTACCAAGTATGCAGAAGTGTCATTTTACATGTTAACTAATTACAGTTGCAATTAAGAGTATTCAACCTCCTTTTTGAAAGATATTGTAGTGATGTGGATGAAGGAAACTGACAATAAATGGAAAAATATTTTATGATACATATGAGTTATTTTGATTTAATTGCAAAGGTCAAATGAAATGTAACTATTAACACGTGCTTTGTTGTTCAACCTTCAACGTCAGTATTTTGTCAAGCCTCCTTTAGCTTTTATTACATCACTTTTGGTCAATGCTAACCTATGTTCCAACACTTCTTGACTGCAGTCTTTGCTAGTTTTTCACTTTGCAAAACCTTTTAGCTCAAGGAAGTTTGATTGCATCTGTTGAGCATTCCTCTTTAAATCTCAAACATTGTCAGTCAGATATAAATCTTGTGCGTAAGATCACTCAAGTATTTTCTCATATATTCTTCTGAGCCACGTTTTGGTTGAATTGGAGATGTGCTTCTGGTCAATGTCTTGCTGGAAAACCAAATGATGACAAAGGCTTTATTTTTCAACAGAGAGCAACAAGTTCCTCTTTAAAATCACCAGGTTGTTTCCATGACGCCGGGCACACATCACAATTATGATTCCTGCTGCTGAAAAACAGCCCTACATCATCAGTCACCTGCCTCAAGTCTTGACCTTTCTTCTATTCATAAGTCCAGCCTTCTGCACCCCTTCTGTCCATGTGTCCAAACAGTTCTGGCTTAGTTTTATCGGTAGATTGAGCTCTCTCCCTGAACTCTGTAGTCTTATCCAGATACCTTCTTGCATGTGCTAGTCGACTTTTGATCTTCCTTGTAGTCAAGAGATGAGTAGGTCTTAGAACTGGGCAATGGCATCTGTTCTCATCCATTATAAGTCTAGTTGGCACTAAAACCCTTGTACCAGTCTTCACCAGGTAATCCTGGAGATGTCTTGCAGTCACATTTCTTCTTTGCTGTCGATGGCCCTTGATGAAATTTTGGCCTGGCAACCACAGTCAGGCAGATCCTCAGCTTTTTTTAAAATCCTTATGATACTCCTAATGGTGATTGTCGAGAGATCTTACACCCAAGCCCCCTTCAAGTGTGTTTAAAATATTCTTGTCAGCTTTTGCTTTGCTCCGCTTTGTCTTTGCCGTGTTTGCAACTCACCTTGAATGTGCATCACAGTTGCAGTAAATAAAGGATCATTAAAGAGTTCTCATAGACATAATTGTGTTTTATCTCCACTTTAGGCCTTAAAAGTGCTCAGCAAGCTTTAAAAACAAGCTTGCTGAGCACTTTTATGGGGTGTAATACTTCTGGCAGAGTTTACTAACTAATACACAAGTTATTGAGGTTTTTGTCTTGATTTTATGTATTACTTTGCAGAAAGCTTTCATTGAAAAAAGACTTAGGAGGTTGAATATTTCTGATTACCACCCTATGTGAAAACTAGCACCAGAATCTATAAGCTATTTTTATTATTTGTGTTACTTCCACACCAAGTCTCACTTTGTTATACTTAGTTACTGTGGGTTTGAAGAGCTTTAGCTTTTTGTCTCTATGTAGCCAAATGGTTACACCCAATAAACTGTTTCACTTTCCTTTTATGTTCTGCTTTCTCTTTTCTTATCCAGCAACAGAGTATTTCCAGGGTTTCGCAATCCTCTGTGTTAATGACCACAGTGCTGCAGGGGGAATTTTATGTCGGATTAGCACGTCTCCCTGCATTGTTCTCATCTTGGATTAGTTGTTCTACTCATCTGAGAAAAGATGACACTGATGTCACTTGTCAGGTGACAGAAACCCCAGCTAAGAGGCCAGGGGTTTGGGTTGCGGTGTTGCTGCTGCAGCTTCATTATAGTGGATCTTTTTGTATGTTGGAGAGGACTGTGGTGTGCTTTGTGTTTGAGGCCATAGTGAAGTGGGAGGAAAACACAGAGACTGGAGAAGAAAAAAAAACGTGTCTGAAGGGAATCAAAGGAACTTTCCTGAAAAACAAAGTTCTTTATAAATCCCCAGACCAATTTGCGTGTTATGGCCTGCAAGTCAAATCTCCTTTTTTCCACTCCAGTTCACATCGACAGTAAAAATAAACTGAAGTAGATGTTAATTACTTCTGGAAATTTTACTGTAAAATCACTTCACACAGGGAGGGAAACATGGCTTGATATCTGTTCTGCTTCCTGTTATTGACGTCTTACTCTGTTTACAGTTAATGGCAGTGGTCAGAGGGCCCGGTGGCGCCGTTGTATGGCAGTCTCGCCTCTGTCAGCCTGCCCCAGGGCAGCTGTAGCTAGTAACATAGCTCACCACCGTCAGGGTGTGAATGTGTGTGTGAATGGGTGAATGACTAAAACTGTAGTGTGAAGCGCTTTGGAGGTCGTCAAGACTAGTAAAGGCTGTAATAAATCTGTAAAGAGGAAGAGCAGTAAGTCACACAATATCCCACTTTACATAGAGATGCTGAGATGTCTGATTAAATCATTACACCTGTCTGACTGCAGGTTGAAAACAACACTGTTGCATAGTGACATCAGGTTTGAAGGTTGTTTGTGGTCAGCCTCTTAAATCTGATAAGCTCTAGATTGGTATTTTGTGAGGGCTTCACCTTGCCAACAAGAAAACATCCATAAATTCCTCAAATGAAAGCTTCAAACCTGAAAAGTCAAATGCACCATTCAGGGCTGAGAAACACTGGAGCCTTTTAAAGTCCAGTTAATGTCCTCAGCGGTAAAAGTTTTACACCTGACAAAGAGTAACGTTTTTCACATTTTGTCCATTTGCAACTAAACACCTTGATATGTTTTATTGTGGGTTTATGGTGTGGACCATCACAAATTAGCATAAAATTGTGAAGTAGGACAAAATGCATGTTTTTACAAATATCTGAAAAGCACGACTTGCATTTTTATTCATATGTGTCATTCACATGTTGACTACATCAACTAAAGAGCTTATGGGAAACTGCAAATGGGACTTCCTATGGCTTTCTTTTGGTCTCTTTTCCATAAAGGCTATATTTAGTACACAACTAAAGGTTGACATGTTGACAGAATCTTGTTCGGACCTCTTAGCAGCTTCCTTGATTGATCCTCTTCTTGCCCCACTTGTTAGTTTAAGAGGACAACCATGTATTGTTGGATTTGACATGCTAATCATTCTGATGTGCTCACGTAACGCCAGTTTGTGTGCCCGTTCCTTGTTGGTTTCCGCCTGCTGGCTGCGCATGCACACTTCTAGTGTTTATGTATCCGGTTAGCGTAGCGGTTAGCTTCAGTGTTAGCTGTTCATTGTGGCTTTGCTGCTCTCACCGTATATTTTGAACATGGCTGAGGGTTGCAAGAAGCAAACCGCGTACAAGTTTATGAGAAGAAGAGGAAGGTCTCAGTAGAAAGTAATTAGACCAGAGTGGATTTGGGAGATTTATTTTCACACGATCCCCCTGAGGAGCAGAAGAGCAGGTAAGACGGTCATGCGCATGTGCAGTTATTCAAAAAAGGACTTGGGGAAGCTTCAGGAAAAATCGCAGACTCTACCTTTAAATATAGCATATTTAGCAAATTTAGCAACTGGAAATAACATTAATGTGGCGGGGGTGGGAAATAGAGGCACATGTTATTCTTAAGTGGTTTATTGACATTCTTCACCACCGTGCTTGTATTGTCTCCCAGTGCTAAAGCTTTCTTTATACATACACAAAATTACTTAAAGAAACATGAAACTCTTTCCAGACTGGTACATTTTTCGACTAAGGCTGAAGTTTCTGCTCTCTTGTAATTTTTGTAATCATGATTTACCAGCCAGCCCATGATTATTTTGTGATGGTCCTTTTGTCATCTGTTTTAAGATAAAATAAATTTATCCTATGGATGATAGGTACATTCCATCTTGCTATGCTGTTTTACTGTCTTTTAAACTGTGAAGCTAAAGGCCTATTTAGGGACGTGCATTGACATCTGCTTACATCAAAAGGTCATATGTTCGGCTGGAAAAAATAGTTTGTAAGGTAGATAAGGTTGGTTTCCATTGTATTGCAAAACTAGCTTGACTGAGCACAGACATCTCCAGGGAGGAAGAGGCTATTCTCTGTTGCCAGCTTGTTCAGGAGGGACATATTTACAGTAAACAGACGCATTGTTCCTCCAGCCTACTGTAAGGAAACATTTGTGTTTCACATAAGTCAAGTATGTGCAGTGGAGACACAATATTAATGAGCTCTTTCGGTTCATATTAGTTGATTTGAAACGTCAGTCAGACATTTCAACTTAACATGCTTCTCTGCTTCTCTGCTCATCTTTCATCTATTGCATAGCTGCTTGTTCCTGCTGTACACGCGGTTTAGGATGTGTTTGTCTTCTCACTTTTCTGAGCTTCCTGTTAAAATGACGTATATGATTTCCACAGAACTGTAACAGGTGGTTTTCATTCAAAAGCTTCTTGAAATGTCAGAAATGCAAAGCAACTCTTCAAAATTCTTAAAGTTCTGTGAGTTATTTGCAGCCCTTTAGATGGTGCATGAGTTTATATTTGCAGTCCCTTCAGCTGCAACTATTACTGCTTTGCTAAGCAGAGTATATTTTAGTAACAGTGCACCACGTTTTAGAAACAAATCAATGTGCAAAATGTCGCGATTGATGTTTGCTACAGCAGAAAATAAATGCAGAGCTGGGAAGTCGGAGTCAGGTAGATACAATCAAAATAGCATTAAGGAACAGAGCAAGAACACAACATGAGAAAGCAAATCAATATATAGCTACGGGAAGAAAACAAACTGATATGGTAAGATGGGGTAACTCAGCAACTTGGCAGTGACGAAAGGAAACTTTGGCTGTATATTAAATGAAATACCTAAGAACAAAATGTAATGCAGGCCTTGAGGTTAGCAAATTAGAACCAGAAGGTGTTAAGTAAAAGCAGAGGGTGAGAGTGACAGCAAAACAGCAAGGAGACCGGGTCTGTACAAATAAAGGACCATCAAGGATTACAATACAAACACATGCAAAACAATAACATATCAAAACCAGCATGTGACCCTGTGGAGGAAAAAACACTGATGTTTCACAATCAGAGAAATTTAAAACATAGTAATTTTTTTATTGCATAAAAAGGAAATAATTTCTAATGCAGTCTCCCCCTTCCATGTGTGTTTTGCTACACTTTGTGCAGACAGGCGCTGAATACCAAAAGGAATCTGTGCTGACATGTTGCCAGTGGTGGAGTCTGCAGGCTGCTGGTTTGAGGTCAGGAGACACAAAGACACACGACTAAAACTTGTATAAAAGTAACAGTCTCACCACTTCTGGTACTTTTAACTTTAGTTTTGAAGACAGAGTACAGAAATATTCTGAGAATAATTCTTTGCAAAAGATATCTGGCAATACTCACTGCATTATAACACTGAATGCAAGCTTGCAGAAGGAAGTTTATTGTTTACGTTTGCAGTAAAAGTAGCAAGAGAGAGCTGCTGTGTGTTTGCATTTTCATTTCTTTGTTTTTCACATATAGCAAAGACAGAACCATTTTTAGTTTCATTTACAGTAAATGTCTTGCGCATCAGGTTTCATCAAAGTGATGAGACGTGCTGATGTTGAAGAGGCGCTGTTGAGCTGTTTTGCCCCTCTCTATTTTTTAAACTTTTAAAATAAAATAAAAGATCTTGGTTCCTCTTGAATTCACTGCCAAAATTCCATAAAGAAGAGCTGAAAGGTTAATTTAATATTTAGAAGAAATTAAGAAATAGTTTGGAGTGGATTCTGGATAATGCAATGTTTGTTTTAGTAGCAAGTTGTTTTGAATTGTTGGCTTTCTGAGTAGTAGCAGCCAGACTGTAAATAATGGCACGCTCTGTCAGCTTTCTCGGGTTGAAAGGCTTTGATACACATTCTTCAGGTTTCAAACAGGAACAGACAGTTGCCAGTGTTAATCTGGAGAACCCGCCCTCCTGAATATTGTATATGTTTGATGGGTTTTAATTCTCCAAAGGCTCTCCTACTTTTAATTAAAATGTAGATAACTTTTTAAGCTTCTCTTGAATTGAAGTTGCTGTATCCTAATTTGGATGCTTAACTACACTGTTGTAAAAACCTCCCTTTTAGTAAAAAAAATAAATAACTAAAACTACATACTGGTCAGTCATGCAATGCATATTAGAAGTATTGGGTTGATAATGAGTACACATTGCTATTAAGAAGTAAAAAGTACAGTATTATATTTCTTGATTTCGTTATTTATCCTATTTACATTTGAGTTTTCTCTGTTTTTACTTGTTATGAGTGATTTTTTTAAATTTAGATTTAGATTTAAACTATCAGCTAAAATGTTTGTTTCTGTTTGTAAGTATTGCAGGCATCCTGTAAAAGACAGTGAAACAGTGTCAAAGGGGAATCCTTAAAACTGGCAAATTTCTTCCACTTCCTTTGGGATGGACATTCAACTTTGAAACAAAATCCTGTAATTTAAGGATGAGACATATTCACAAATTAACCCTGGATATTATTCCTTTATATAAAAATACACCGAGAGCAATTTAATGGGACTACCATGAACTCTAGATACTTGTCACAAGTTTTACATCCGTGTTTGTCTTTTCTGTTTTTCAAGGTAGGACTATTAATTCAATTGGGATAATCTGAACCGCTAAATATCTAGCATTACTTAATTTATGACATGACTTCATTATCAGCTAGACCCAGAAATATTATATGTTCTTTCCAATGGATGCAGGATCTGAAGGAGCTAAACAACAATGCTGTCCGTAATTGAGAAAAGAACATGTGAAGACGTTGTTAATATTACCAGGTCATTGTGTGTCTTGGTTAAGCCGATGTGTAATTATGAAACTGAGAAACTGCACCATCAGATGACATTTTAGAGAAGTTAAGCGGCTGATGTGGAAAAGTCCGAGTCACTGTCACAGCTTTGTCAAACACAGAGGGGTTCTTGTTCCACGTGCTGTTCCACCCTTGTTCTTGTGAATGGTCACTACCACAAGTGTGATCTTGTATGGCATGCGGCAGAGAAAGAGAACTGTCAGTATGCCCCTATTCCACGGGCTCTGCTTGGCCTGTCTGGAATCGGCTCCGGCCACTTTGTGAGCATTTCAGTTCTATTTTTATTTATTTTTTGTATGGAGCTGGCTTTTTTTGTACTTCCTTAGGCCGTAGTACGGCCGGAGCAGGGTGTAGGGCTGAAATGTGATGTGAACAGACTGCTGTTCACTATGACTGGCCATGAGGCGAGGAGAAATGAGGTTTTCTCAGAGGAAGTCCATAAAAAGTTAAACTGAAGAGCAAGTACATTAATATTAAGGGTCACCATGAACAGAGTGGGCCAAATCGTAATGTAATTTTACTATTTAGAAACCATAAACCATGCCTAAATGGAGCAAAAGAAAAGAAAAACGACACTAATCATATGCAGACAGGTGCTCTGTGTTTAATAACCTAAATCAGAACCACGGATTTAGCACAGCTCTCTCATTTTGCATACACTGAAATCTGTTAGTTTTGTCTCTAGAGTGTTTCCTTCAAACATTTGTTTACACCCCCTAATCCTACCACAATGTGCAAGAGGTGGGAGAAGGCAGAGAGGAGCTGTCTGCTGCAGCAGATTTGTATAACCTGACTCTCGCCAGATGGATGTCGTTCCGCCAAACTCCACACGGCTCCAAACATTGAATTCAATTAAATTTTATTTTTATAGCGCCAATTCATGAAACATGTCATTTCAAGGCACTTTCCAAAGTCAAATTCAATCAGATTATACAGATTGGGTCAGATCAGGCCAGCTGACAGCTTTGCTAGGGCCCGGGATAACGCGGTCTTTTTGGGCCCCCCCTCTACACCTCCCGCAACACACACACACACACACACACACACACACACACACACACACACACACACACACACACACACACACACACACACACACACACACACACACACACACACACCAAAAAAAAGTCAACTTAACTGTATACTTCATGCCCTGAAAATCTCTGTATTTTATACTGGATATTTTCAACCCATCTATTGAATTTAGTGCACTGTTTGATCTTTTCTTCATAAGAGAACAGCAAGCACTGCAGCCAAAATCTGGCCTTTTTTGACCCGCTGTATATCAGCCAGTCCCTAAACTTGATGTATCATGAAACTGTTGACCTTTCGGGTTTTGTGATTTTTATTTTATTATTACAATTAAATAATAATAATGTTATGTCCATAGTGTTTTTTTCCTAATCCACCTTTTATATCTTTCAATCCTTATGTAATTTTGTCTGTGTTGTGTGCACCTGCCTGTTGCTTTAATCCTATTTATTTCCCCGTCGTTGGAAAAATAAAGAATTAGCTAATGTTATCTTATCTTAAATAACACTTTTTAATAGGACATATGTACTGGATTCTTTCAAGGTCTTAATTACATGTTCTGTATGGGCTCCAGTAATATATGATATATAATATCTACTTTGAAAGTTAACATGAAGTGCTGCTAAAGATGAACACTGATCTGGACCTGGATGTTTTCTGGAGGACTGAAACGCCTCAGTCAGTGACGTCAGCCTGTGGGTCTGGGTCTGTCGGGGCAATGACAGAAGTTTCGTCTCCTCTCCGTTTCTGTCGCTCGACATTTTCTTGCTCATGGTTTTTCACGTGCTTAGATAAATTTGTTGTGTTTCCACTGAATTTAACCGTCTTTTTACAAAACAAACAGCTTGATTTCATTTAAGGTATTAAAATAGAGCCAAACAGCGTTTCTGCTCCTGCAGTCTCTCTCTCTCTCCGAGTCTGATCAGCAGCAGCCAGCAGCGCGGTTGTTTGTGAGAAACAGTTGAGTGAGCGGGCCAGGCTGAGCCTTTGTGCTGATTGGCTGGTGCCGCTGAGCCATGTATGAGAGGGGAGGGGGAGCAGCAGAGTGCGTGACACACAGACTGCTGCTGCAGACAGCGCACGCTGGCTGACTGACAGTCATACTGACCATTAAAATGTTCAGTCAGAGTGTCAGTTTTGGGCCCCCCCTCTGTCCTGGGCCCGGGACAACTGACCCGTTTGTCCCCCCCTGTCGGCGGGCGCGGGTCAGATTATACATCCATCTGGACTCGCTGCCATTGGGAAGGATTTCAATACCGCATAAAATGGACAAGCCAATCAGGATTGCCGAGCGGGTTTTTCTTAGATGTGACCTATCAGAGAAGCGATTGTTTGGATTCATACACCAATCACAGCTCCCAGTAAGGAAGCATGCAGCAACAATAGCCCCTTTTCCATCAGCACTCAAAAGCCTGGGGCTTTTGAGAAGCCTGGGTCTTTTAAAATGACGGGTAGCATTTCCATACACATTTACTCGACTAATTTCATTTACCTGCGCTTTACTTTCCCGAGGCCTTTGTCCCCCAACCGACCCAGTACTTCTCTGCTTTCTCGGGGCTTGTTGCAGGGGCAGGGTTGCATGCAGTAAGAAAAACTTTCCGCCTCAAGGGTCGAGTAAGGAGATGAGGATTTTACAAACCTATCAATTTTATAATCTTAATTTATCACAAAAAGTAGTTTTAAGATGATTTTAGGTCAAGAGTCTACAGTTGTGTGCTTTAAAGTCATTATCATCTTCTTGCCATGGCTGAGGCAAAAACCTCCTCACAAAGCCCTCAATTTTAACTCCATAGGGCAAGGTTTGGAGCAGATCAGACTGCTGTTTCCCCTCTCCACTTCTGTCATTCCTCCATACCTTCGCGAGGAGAGAAACACTGGCCCTTGTTTTATCATTGGTTCAGGCTGATCTTTGATCCAGGTGTTTATCCTAGTGGACTATTTTATCCTTAAATAAATATTCAAGACATTTTTGCGTGTACAGTAATGCAAACATTATATGTATTTTTCTATTTTTATTTAAAATTATTATTATTTTTTTAATTTATTCACTGTTTCTCACCGATTTCTTTAAAGTGTTGATGTCACACAGTAATGCTTAATAGTGGCACAACACTGATGGCTGGAGGTGGGGCTTAACTATAGCTCCAGACGTCAGTGGGTCAGTGGAAATGCAAAACGCAAAGTGCCCAGCAGATGTGTAGAGCGGAGTAAGGCAGTGTAGAGCTGAAATCGTCAATTGAAAAGCAGCATGGATGCTCTCTACTGTGGGAGATATTTTTAGATCCACTCCAGCTACTACAGCATGCTGAAGCAGTAGAAAACCAGGAGAGCTTTAGAAAGTAGAAAGATCGCTATGTGGTACATCCATCAATTTGCCATTTTAATAAATACTACAGAGATCATTTCAGCAAAAAAAATAATAAAAATGTTGATACTTGTCACCACACACTCTTCTGTTTGTCTTTTATCTGACACAGCCCCTAAAAGGATCAGGTCAGGGAAGGAGTGGATCAGGGTGATGAACCACACTATGAAGCAAAGTTGGCTTCCTGTGTACATGTGGATACAAAGGATGATGGAAAGGATGCAGTCTGCACTGATGCAGGCCTGCAGGAAAATCCCACAGCTGAAATTCATCTGAATGATGAAATACTTCAGATACGGAGGCGTACAGTTTGATAAGTATGTTGATAATTTTCAGCTCTTACTTACCCTTATTTTAACTTTCACACACCATCCATGATAAATCCAATAAATGTCATCCATAAATCATTTTTAAGACTTTCACTGCTCTCATGAACAAAAGGCATAACTGTTTTTTTTATCTAGTTCTCTCATCTCAGATGACCATTTCATTTAATTTCATAGCCATTATTGTATTTTTACATATGCACAACGGAAATCAATGTGTTTCCTGTAGCTAATAAAAAAAAACACACATTAAAAATGAAATACAAGTTTAAAACGTTTAGAAATAGTAGATATCAAGTGCTACATAAAGTGTATTGTGCCATCTCAGATATGCCTGATTGCAGATAAATTATTGTTGGTTTATGACTTTAGTGGCACTTCTGGAGGTGTGGACCCGGATGGCTCTATAACGCCTTCCTGATAGCGGCAACACAAACAGATCATGTCCTGGATAAGAAACAGTCCTACTGGCTTCTTTATATGGTAAAAGCATCTATTGGTATAAATGTCAGACAGCGTGGGAAGTGGTGTCTTTATAATATCCTGGCCTGATTTCTGTACTTTCTAAAGAGTCTTCCTGTCAGTTGAGGAACAGCTTGTAAACCATGAACATTATCATGAGTGATGATGCTTTCAACAGAATATTTAGCAGCAGGAGCTTCTACAAGAGAAGAGATGTGACCAGTCTATGCAATGGCCTGAGAGATGTATGTCCCAAATAACTGAAAGTGATGACTCTCTTCAGCACTTCCTCTCCAATGTGTTGAGGGACAAGTTCCTCTCTTTTCTTCCTGAAGTTGACCACAGGTTCTTTTGTTTTGATGGAGTTAAGCATCAGGTTTTTGACAGACAGAGCCCCAAATTGATTGTTTTTATACTTCCTCTCTGTAAACAGATTCATCGTTGTTGAATAATTAAACCAATCACAGTGATGTCATCTGCAAATGCTACACGTATGTTACTGAGTTCAACAATTAGAGCTAACATTTTGTCTGAGCCAAGTGCAGTTTTTAATCCCCCTGAATGTGACAATTTTGTCCTGGTTGATGCAGAGACGCTTGATAGAGTTTCCCATCAAGTCTAACCAACCAACTATCTGTTTTTTGGACCCAATCCCCACATCACTTTTTAAATCAGTCTATATATTCTTTGAGCAGGATATTTTAAACATTGTGAATTGCTCTCTTCCGGGAATCTCCCCTGCTGTCTTTAAAACATCTGCCGTGGGTGGAGTGGTGGCGAAAGCGTAGTGCGCCCAACCCAATGTAGGGAGGCCTCAGTCCTTGGTGAGAGTCCAGGCCCATGGGACTACTTCCTCTTACTCACCCCCATTTCCTCTTAGCCTATCTACAAATAAAGGCAACTAGTGCCATAAAAAAATAAAATAAAAACAGCTTCTGAAGAAGAGAACTCTTGATCCCATTGCTTTTAATAATTACAAACCTATACCCAACTTACTACTTTTGAGCAAAATATTAGAAAAGCTTTTGTAATTTTTTAAATATATTTAAATATATTTAAATATTTTAATATAAATAAATATCTTTTTAAATGACACTGACAAAATATCAATCTGGTTCTGGGATGAACCACAGCACAGAGACAGCCCTATCATATTTTTTATCATTTAAGACGTAATCTGGATTCACACAAGCTTTCAGTCAGACAGCTTATCTCATAATTACGAGATCCTGATCTCGTAATTATGAGATAAGCTGCCTGATTTTTTTTTCTTTGGTGAATGCAATACTCTTCCGTAGTCCTATGTTGCAGATAGAACATTTAAAATAGGTATGGATACATATGCCTCACGGACCCATGGTGTCCCCCAAGGCTCTATTTTAGGTCCCATACTTTTTCAATTGCACTTTCACAGCTATACTGTTGACACACAGCCCTATGTCACTGTGTCTCCTGACCCCCAGCTATTTGATACACTTTTTAATCGAATTTTAGAAATAAAAATGTGGATGTCAGAGAACTTTCACCAGCCCAACCAGGACAAAATTGAAGTTTTAATCATTGGACCTGAGACGGACAGAGAAAAAAAACCCTTCAGAAATTACAAACCTCATCTTTTAATCCTTCCAAACAAATCAGATTCTTTTTTACTCTGAGTTTACATTTATTCCACATATCAAGAATATAGTAAAACAGTATTTTATCATTTAAAGAACACAGCTAGAGTCCACGGTCTTCTCTCTCGGGCCAACTCTGAGACTCTAATACATGCTTTTGTTTCTAACTGTTTAGATTATTGTGATGCCCTGCTTTCTGGTCCCCCTAAGAAACATATGTCCAGCCTTGAACTGCTACAAAACAAAGCTACATGTGTGCTGATCAAAAACAGGAAGCATTCACATATTACACATTTAATAAAGTCACTGCTTTGGCTCCCCATTGGTTTCAGGATCCATTTTTAAGATTGTTAAAATGGTATTTAAAAATCTTAATGGTCTTGGGCCTTCCTATCCGGCTGGGCTCATTTTGACTTATGAATCCCTGCAGACCCTGAGGTCCTCCAGCACTGGCCTGTTAACAGTCCCAAGAGTCGGAATACATACTTGCAGAGAGTCTTCTTTCCAGAATTATGGACCCTATCTGTGGAAGGGTCTGCTGCTAGTACCTGAGAGCCATGGATAATGTTGAGGTTTTTAAGAGCAGGCCCAAGACCCATCTATTTAGCTGTGTCCTGACCCATCATTCTGTGCCTAGTCCACACATTTTACATGCATATTTATATTATTTTATGTTTGGGAGGGGTGTGGGGTGACAGCGGGTTCATAGTTTTTAATTCTGTACAGTGCTTAGAGCTGCTTTTAGTATGACTCAGGGACAGTTTCTTCCCCAGAGCTGTGAAAGCAATTGCCCCCACGTAGTCAAACGCTCACCCCTCACACATGCACCTCCCAGGCCACCATCCAGCCACACACTCTCACCTTCTCAAACACACACACACGCACACCTCCTCAGACACACACACAGGAAAACACCCATGCTGATGATCAGAAACACCATCAGCCAATTTCATAGACTGGATTTGCACTAGCTGCACTTTATTTAGGCCCGAGCAGCTAAGCGCTGCGAAGGCCTATTGTATCTGTAGTGTTAATTAGGCCCGAGCAGCTAAGCGCTGCGAAGGCCTATTGTATCTGTAGTGTTAATTATTATTAGGCCCGAGCAGCTAAGCGCTGCGAAGGCCTATTGTATCTGTAGTGTTAATTATTATTATTATTATTATTCTGCCCCCCTAAAGAGGGGCCTTTTTGGGGGCTTTCTCATTTTCAAAAACTCACCAAACTTGGCAGATGCATGGTGACTGTTTAAAAATTTTGTATTTTAAGGTCGTCACAAAAATCTAAAGAAAAATGCCTCAACGGCGCCACCTAGAAATTTTCAAAGGACCCTTTGCTATTCACTTACTTCGTCGTAGAGACATGAAATTTGGTACAGTTGTAGAGCTCAACAAGACGCTCAGAATTTACAATTAATGTCATAGTGCAAATATCACAGGAAGTTGGCCATTTTAGACTTAAAGTCTGATTTTGACCCAATTTTTGACGTTTATAGCATTGCTATTTGATGGATCTCCTCCTAGAGATTTTGAGCGATCGGCTTGAAAATCGGGCAGTCTGATCATAAGGCATGGCCAATCAAAAGTTATCAAAACGGTGAGTTTTTGAGCATGCTGAAGGGGCGTTGGCAGGGGTCAAAGTTCACCTATTCGCCACAAAAAATAAAAGTGTTATATCTCCTACACAGAAACACACAGAGGCACCAAACTTTCTGTGATTAATCATCATCAGGTCTCCTATAATATCCAATGGTCAAATGATGACATCACTTAGGCCACACCCCCTGACAACAGGAAGTGTCATGTTTTGCTGTAAACGGTCGCTATGTTACCCCTCTGAGCTAATCAACATGAAACTGTGTCCAGAGACAGAAAACATGTTGTTGTGTTGTGGATTCCAGCCCCAAGTCGATTCGATGGAGCAGGAGAGCGTGGCGGCGTGGTGAAGTCACCTCAAACGCCGCTGCCATACGTTTGGCTCTGAATTCCACATTTTTGGGCCGAGCTGCATAAAACTCACTTGGATGCATCCTTATCCACCCCCCAACAGGAATCCATAACAAATTTTGGTGGGCGTGACCTAATGCCTCAACGGCGCCACTTAGCAATTTTCAAAGGACCCTTTGCTATTCACTTACTTCATCGTAGAGACATGAGATTTGGTACAGTGGTAGAGCTCACCAAGACGCTCAGAATTTACAATTAATGTCATAGTGTAAATATCACAGGAAGTCGGCCATTTTAGATTGAATGTCTGATTTTGACCACATTTTTGACGTTTATAGCATTGGTATTTGATGGATCTCCTCCTAGAGATTTTTAGCGAGCGGCTTGAAACTCGGGCAGTCTGATCATAAGGCATGGCCAATTAAAAGTTATCAAAACGGTGAGTTTTTGAGCTTGTTGAAGGGGCATTAGCAAGGGTTAAAGTTCACCTACTCGCCACAAAAAATAAAACTGTTATATCTCCTACACAGAAACACACAGAGGCATCAAACTTTCAGTGATTGATCACCATCAGGTCTCCTATAATATCCAATGGTCAAATGATGACATTGCTTAGGCCACGCCCCCTGACAACAGGAAGTGTCATGTTTTGTTGTAAGCGGTCGCTATGTTACCCCTCTGAGCTAATCAACATGAAACTGTGTCCACAGACAGAACACATGTTGGTATGTTGTGGATTTCAGGCTCAACTGGATTGGATGGAGCAGGGGGGCGTGGCGGCGTGGCATATTCACCTCAAACGCTGCTGTCATACGTTTGGCTCTGAATTCCACAGTTTTGGGCCGAGCTGCTTAAAACTCATTTGGATGCATCCTTATCCACCCCCCAACAGGAATCCTTAACAAACTTTAGTGAGCAGGACTTAGTTTCTCTATAGCGCCACCAAGCAAATTTCAAAGGACCCTTTGGTATTCACTTACTTCATCGTAGAGTAATGAAATTTTGTACAGTTGTAGATCTCAGCAAGACGCTCAGAATTTACAATTAATGTCATACTGCAAGTATCACAGGAAGTAAGCCATTTTAGATTGAAATCTGAATTTTGATACCAAGTTGACATGTAAAGCATATGTATTTGATCATACTTGTCCAGCAGGGGGCAGCAAGAGACCACAAATAAACCCCAAAGGAATTTCTCTTGGTAAGTAAGTGATCTTAACTCTTTGGTTTCCTTATATTTATATATTTAAGTTGAACAGATATACAAATCCTGCTTGAAAACTGACAAACTCTTGTTCAATACATTTCAGTTTTTATTTATATAACGCCAAATCATGAAACATGTCATCAGGGGTGGATTGGGACAAAAAATTGGCCCTGGCATTTTGGATTAGACTGGCCCACCACATTTTTTTTGTGTACTGAATGTGTATACCAACTGTGCAATACCAACTGTGCAATACCTTGAAGTCAGGATAATGGAAATTAGTGAGAGTGGACACTTAAAATACTTCCAAAATCTTAATTTATTAACACTGTAAAATGTAAACTCCACCACAGCACAGCAACTATTCTTAGATCAGAGAGAGAGAGAGAGAAAGAGAGGTGTCACGGTCAATCACACATATTATCACGTTACATCATTATAAGAAGTTATTGTAAGTTGCTCATCAGATCTATTCAGTCTTCCAGATACTGTAGGGTAACATTGGACTAATGTGCACTCACTGTGTAAAAAAGGATGCCAATGACAAAATGAACCTGAGAAATGGCTCACTTGTCATCATGGAAAGAAAGAAAATATATAATAACATAATATAAATTTTGATTTACTCAGTCATTTGTAATAAGTATTTTATTTATCTAATTTCCTAATTTTTGATCATATTTTCTTTAAAATCGCAGACTTTTCGCTATTTTTCATGTAAATCCTTGGTGGCGCTTGATAGCGAAGCCGGTGAGGCCGCAGCGAGCTTGGCCTACCCTGGGATTGCGCAATCCCATGGTAACTGCGCTGACTTCCATTCTGTGAATGCATCTTCCTGTCTCTAGATCATAAATTCAATTGTTCAAACAGTTATGAACTGATTTTCCACAATTTAATATATGTGGATTACGAATTGTGTTTTGGTCATCAAACTGTGTGCAGATAACATGTTTTCGTGGTGCTGGCCGATCATAAACAGCAAAGAAGTGGTTGTAGGTGAGGCCAGCAGTTCCTTGGCCACTAGGCAGGGGGCGCTCAAGGGGCACCGCTCGTGATCCCCAAATAGTAGAGTCAAAACAAGTTATTGATGTTTTATTAGCGAGTTTTGCTAAACAAGTAAAGCACTAAAAAGACTAAACATACAGCTGGAACAGGACTGATCAGGGAAGGCTTTCCTCCCTGGCAGTGAGCTCCATTGAGACTGAGAGACTTTTAAAACTGAAGAAGATAAAGAGAACTTTTACCGGAAAATGATGATATTTTTGTTCAGAAAGAGCGCCACAGGGACTTTAATTATAAGTAGAGGTAAGACAGCGATACTTATTCATGTTTTGTTTTTGTGATAAAATCTGCGTAATGTGGGTTATAGTTTTAGAATGTGTTACAAATGCAGAAATCCATCATAACTCATAAACTGTTACCAATCAAATGACAATTTTTTTCATCAAAGAACCAATATTTTTCCATGTATCTTGGTGAATTTATTTGGCTCAATCAGTCTCCTTCAGCACTTTGCAACGAGTCTACTCTGTAGAGTGTATATATTTGTAAATCTGACTCTGATGACGTCAGTGCCTCACCAGCTATGAACTCTACCGCACGTCACTGACTACAACCACCACCATATTTTACATCAGACACCGGAGCAGATGAAGGCCTGCTGTAGGGAACATGTCAGTCAGTTTGACACATTTCGCAGCGTCCGTTTGAAGAACTCGTTTATTTTTTTCGTGCAGTTTCTCTGCGCCTCCCTTGCGTTTCTTATCCATTACTACTGTGAACACCGCTGCACAAAGTTCCACATGGAGCGTGAAGGTGTTTTTCTGCTTTATGATTGGCCTAGCCCTTTAGACTGTCAGGGATGATAACCAATGGGCTGCAGTAGCCTGTGGTAAGGGCCGGATGATCGGAACAGACTCTTGCGCTGCTGATATTTTTCTTCATGCATTATGCAAATATAACGAGGCAGATATATAAAATAATAATAATAATAATACATATTATTAATATACATGTCGGGTCTGCCGGCCCAAACAGCACGTCGGCCCACCGGGAAAATGCCCGGTACGCCCGATTACCAGTCCATGCCTGCATGTCATCTAAAGGCAGTTTACAATGTCAAAATCAATCAGATTATACATATTAAGTCAGATTATCCAGATTGGTAAAAGAAATTCCTATATAAGTGAACCAGTTAATTGCATCAAAGTCGTAACAAGCAGCATTCACTCCTGAAGAAGCGTAGAGCCACAGGGAGAGTCGTTTGCATTGTACATGGCTTTGCAGCAATCCCTCATACTGATCAAGCATGAAGTGACAGCAGAAGGAAAAACTCCCCATTAACAGGAAGGAAAAACCTCCAGCAGAACCGGGCTCAGTATGAACGGTAATCTGCCTTGACTGACTGGGGGTTACAAAAGAGAGAGAAGAGACACAACATGACAGACAAAAAAGCACAGAAGCACACATTGATCCAGTAATGTGTTTTACATTAGATGGTAATAGCAGGTGATCTGTCTTCCCTGGATGATGTCACAGCTAACAGAACGCCAGACCAGGTGTACCTACTATGAAGAAAAAATAGAAAAAACAAAAAGTTAAAAGCTGAAATGACAACAGTCATGCAAAAACGAAGAACAGTAGACCCTGATGTCCTCCAGCAGCCTAAGCCTATAGCAGCATAACTATAAAGGTAGCTCAGCGTAACATGAGCCACTCTAACTATAAGCTTTGTCAAAAAGGAAAGTCTCAAGAGCCAGCTTCTAGTGGAGGAGTTCAAGTATCTTGGGGTCTTGTTCACGAATGAGGGGAAGATGGAGCGGGAGATCGACAGGCGGATTGGTGCAGCGTCTGCTGTGAAGCGGGCGCTGTACCGGTCCGTTGTGGTGAAGAGAGAGCTGAGCCAAAAGGCGAAGCTCTCGATTTACCAGTCGATCTACGTTCCTACCCTCATCTATGGTCACGAGCTTTGGGTCGTGACCGAAAGAACGAGATCCCGGACACAAGCGGCCAAAATGAGTTTTCTCCATAGTGTGTGTGAGCTCTCCCTTAGAGATAAGGTGAGGAGCTCCGTCATCCGGGGAGGACTCAGAGTAGCCACTGCTTCTTCACGTCGAGAGGAGCCAGTTGAGGTGGCTCGGGCATCTGGTTAGGATGCCTCCTGGACGCCTCCCTGGTGAGGTGTTCTGGGCACGTCCCACCGGGAGGAGGCCCAGGGGAAGACCTGGGACACGCTGGAGAGACTATGTTTTCTCTGCTGGCCTGGGAACACCTTGGGATTCCCCTGGAGGAGGTGGCCCAAGTGGCTGGGGAGAGGGACGTCTGGGCCTCCTTTATAAAGCTGCTACCCCCGCGATTTTGCTAAAGTGTTCCTTTAGCAATAGTCCAATTGCTAAAGTGTTACTTTTACATTACTTTTGGGTGTGTATCACCAATTTAGATGTTAAACTTTCATAAAAGATGTCTTAATGCAAGAAACAAAACCCTTAAAGACATGAAATAGCAAGTAACTTTAAAAAACTAAAATGGTTTTGTTAACTTCTCACATTAAGCTGGATTAACAGCTAGTAAGATACCTTTGATTAAATTGGTATACTAATGTTTAAACCAGGGGTGTCAAAGGTACGGCCCGCCGAACGATTTAGTCCGGTCCGGTGGCCAAATGCATTATCATTATTCAACGGCTGTGTCTCCTCGCTGCATCGAGCGATCTGGACCAGATTTTTTGTGAGTCGTGGGGGAGCGCTGCCGAACACGTTCGTGTGAATCGCCCAGTGGACGGGCGGGCAAAATGCGTGACAGCATCTGCGGTGGCGGGCGGCCGGCGGTGCGCAAATCCCAGCGGTGGCCAATAGGCCAGAGCGGCGCTTTGCTGCGAGGGCCGATCATCACCGCTTGCGGTTTTAATTATTATTATTATTCTGCCCCCCTAAAGAGGGGCCTTTTTGGGGGCTTTCTCATTTTCAAAAACTCACCAAACTTGGCAGATGCATGGTGACTGTTTAAAAATTTTGTATTTTAAGGTCGTCACAAAAATCTAAAGAAAAATGCCTCAACGGCGCCACCTAGAAATTTTCAAAGGACCCTTTGCTATTCACTTACTTCGTCGTAGAGACATGAAATTTGGTACAGTTGTAGAGCTCAACAAGACGCTCAGAATTTACAATTAATGTCATAGTGCAAATATCACAGGAAGTTGGCCATTTTAGACTTAAAGTCTGATTTTGACCCAATTTTTGACGTTTATAGCATTGCTATTTGATGGATCTCCTCCTAGAGATTTTGAGCGATCGGCTTGAAACTCGGGCAGTCTGATCATAAGGCATGGCCAATCAAAAGTTATCAAAACGGTGAGTTTTTGAGCATGCTGAAGGGGCGTTGGCAGGGGTCAAAGTTCACCTATTCGCCACAAAAAATAAAAGTGTTATATCTCCTACACAGAAACACACAGAGGCACCAAACTTTCTGTGATTAATCATCATCAGGTCTCCTATAATATCCAATGGTCAAATGATGACATCACTTAGGCCACACCCCCTGACAACAGGAAGTGTCATGTTTTGCTGTAAACGGTCGCTATGTTACCCCTCTGAGCTAATCAACATGAAACTGTGTCCAGAGACAGAAAACATGTTGTTGTGTTGTGGATTCCAGCCCCAAGTCGATTCGATGGAGCAGGAGAGCGTGGCGGCGTGGTGAAGTCACCTCAAACGCCGCTGCCATACGTTTGGCTCTGAATTCCACATTTTTGGGCCGAGCTGCATAAAACTCACTTGGATGCATCCTTATCCACCCCCCAACAGGAATCCATAACAAATTTTGGTGGGCGTGACCTAATGCCTCAACGGCGCCACTTAGCAATTTTCAAAGGACCCTTTGCTATTCACTTACTTCATCGTAGAGACATGAGATTTGGTACAGTGGTAGAGCTCACCAAGACGCTCAGAATTTACAATTAATGTCATAGTGTAAATATCACAGGAAGTCGGCCATTTTAGATTGAATGTCTGATTTTGACCACATTTTTGACGTTTATAGCATTGGTATTTGATGGATCTCCTCCTAGAGATTTTTAGCGAGCGGCTTGAAACTCGGGCAGTCTGATCATAAGGCATGGCCAATTAAAAGTTATCAAAACGGTGAGTTTTTGAGCTTGTTGAAGGGGCATTAGCAAGGGTTAAAGTTCACCTACTCGCCACAAAAAATAAAACTGTTATATCTCCTACACAGAAACACACAGAGGCATCAAACTTTCAGTGATTGATCACCATCAGGTCTCCTATAATATCCAATGGTCAAATGATGACATTGCTTAGGCCACGCCCCCTGACAACAGGAAGTGTCATGTTTTGTTGTAAGCGGTCGCTATGTTACCCCTCTGAGCTAATCAACATGAAACTGTGTCCACAGACAGAACACATGTTGGTATGTTGTGGATTTCAGGCTCAACTGGATTGGATGGAGCAGGGGGGCGTGGCGGCGTGGCATATTCACCTCAAACGCTGCTGTCATACGTTTGGCTCTGAATTCCACAGTTTTGGGCCGAGCTGCTTAAAACTCATTTGGATGCATCCTTATCCACCCCCCAACAGGAATCCTTAACAAACTTTAGTGAGCAGGACTTAGTTTCTCTATAGCGCCACCAAGCAAATTTCAAAGGACCCTTTGGTATTCACTTACTTCATCGTAGAGTAATGAAATTTTGTACAGTTGTAGATCTCAGCAAGACGCTCAGAATTTACAATTAATGTCATACTGCAAGTATCACAGGAAGTAAGCCATTTTAGATTGAAATCTGAATTTTGATACCAAGTTGACATGTAAAGCATATGTATTTGATCATACTTGTCCAGCAGGGGGCAGCAAGAGACCACAAATAAACCCCAAAGGAATTTCTCTTGGTAAGTAAGTGATCTTAACTCTTTGGTTTCCTTGTATATTTAAGTTGAACAGATATACAAATCCTGCTTGAAAACTGACAAACTCTTGTTCAATACATTTCAGTTTTTATTTATATAACGCCAAATCATGAAACATGTCATCAGGGGTGGATTGGGACAAAAAATTGGCCCTGGCATTTTGGATTAGACTGGCCCACCACATTTTTTTTGTGTACTGAATGTGTATACCAACTGTGCAATACCAACTGTGCAATACCTTGAAGTCAGGATAATGGAAATTAGTGAGAGTGGACACTTAAAATACTTCCAAAATCTTAATTTATTAACACTGTAAAATGTAAACTCCACCACAGCACAGCAACTATTCTTAGATCAGAGAGAGAGAGAGAGAAAGAGAGGTGTCACGGTCAATCACACATATTATCACGTTACATCATTATAAGAAGTTATTGTAAGTTGCTCATCAGATCTATTCAGTCTTCCAGATACTGTAGGGTAACATTGGACTAATGTGCACTCACTGTGTAAAAAAGGATGCCAATGACAAAATGAACCAGAGAAATGCCTCACTTGTCATCATGGAAAGAAAGAAAATATATAATAACATAATATAAATTTTGATTTACTCAGTCATTTGTAATAAGTATTTTATTTATCTAATTTCCTAATTTTTGATCATATTTTCTTTAAAATCGCAGACTTTTCGCTATTTTTCATGTAAATCCTTGGTGGCGCTTGATAGCGAAGCCGGTGAGGCCGCAGCGAGCTTGGCCTACCCTGGGATTGCGCAATCCCATGGTAACTGCGCTGACTTCCATTCTGTGAATGCATCTTCCTGTCTCTAGATCATAAATTCAATTGTTCAAACAGTTATGAACTGATTTTCCACAATTTAATATATGTGGATTACGAATTGTGTTTTGGTCATCAAACTGTGTGCAGATAACATGTTTTCGTGGTGCTGGCCGATCATAAACAGCAAAGAAGTGGTTGTAGGTGAGGCCAGCAGTTCCTTGGCCACTAGGCAGGGGGCGCTCAAGGGGCACCGCTCGTGATCCCCAAATAGTAGAGTCAAAACAAGTTATTGATGTTTTATTAGCGAGTTTTGCTAAACAAGTAAAGCACTAAAAAGACTAAACATACAGCTGGAACAGGACTGATCAGGGAAGGCTTTCCTCCCTGGCAGTGAGCTCCATTGAGACTGAGAGACTTTTAAAACTGAAGAAGATAAAGAGAACTTTTACCGGAAAATGATGATATTTTTGTTCAGAAAGAGCGCCACAGGGACTTAAATTATAAGTAGAGGTAAGACAGCGATACTTATTCATGTTTTGTTTTTGTGATAAAATCTGCGTAATGTGGGTTATAGTTTTAGAATGTGTTACAAATGCAGAAATCCATCATAACTCATAAACTGTTACCAATCAAATGACAATTTTTTTCATCAAAGAACCAATATTTTTCCATGTATCTTGGTGAATTTATTTGGCTCAATCAGTCTCCTTCAGCACTTTGCAACGAGTCTACTCTGTAGAGTGTATATATTTGTAAATCTGACTCTGATGACGTCAGTGCCTCACCAGCCATGAACCCTACCGCACGTTAGAGACTGACATTTTTTCGGGAATCCCGCGGGTCACGTGATTCCCACGGGAATCCCGCGGGATGGGAGTCAACATCAGTAAATATCACGTGATTGGGACGGTACAGGATTAAATATAAACGGGAGCAGACGGGAGCGGGAGTAAACCAACAACAGGTACAATTAACTAGGATCGAAGCCAAAAGATTAAATAAAATAGAAAATCAAAAATGTAGGTTCGCCGCCGCCATTTTGTAGTTTTTTTCCAAGAAACCGAAACTATAATGCTGGTCAAAGAACTACACGACCCAGAAGCCAACAGTGCATCCGGTTTATTTTTTCCGCCAGCGCTCAAAAAACAGAATGGGAGTGGGGGGGATCAACCGCTAGTGGCGAACTCAACCTGGAAAAGTTGGATCGGCAACGCAAAGTCAAAAGTAAGGACTTATTTATTAAACTCACAGCGCAACTGTAAAGTTGCAAATATTAACAAACTTGAGGAGAGTTGAATGTCACGGTGTTAACACTCAGTACCTGCTTGTAAAACGTGTTTCCTGGACTAATTTCCCAATGTGCAACAGTGTAATAATACGGCCAATAACTTAAAACTACTTTATTATTTTATTTAGTATTGTCTGAACAGTTGTGTTTTTTTCTGTTTTAACCCAATAACTGAACAATGTGTTAACACTTCTGTTTCACTATTTAACAAAAGTAAAACATGTACTTCCATGTCTGGTCGGGTAAAAATGAGACGGAGCCGACTGGACCGGCTGTTCCTGGGTCCAGTTAGCTCCGCCTCCAGCTCCGCATCATCCCCGAAAATTAACATAATCTCACTTTTAACTTTTGATAAAAGTTGACAGATCTGTCTAAGAATGTGTTTAATGTTCAATGAATGTATTGGTTCTGATAGTAAACCCTAATTAGTTTGTGGATATTTTATTGCAAATGGAAAAATACTAATATGCTTGAATGATATTCAACTTTTTTGTAATTTTTTGTTTTACTAAACTGAGTTTTTGAACCACTTCGGTACATTATCTAAATTGTGACAGTAATGCCTTTATGCACTTTTTTCTTAACTGAGTACAGATCTCTTTCTCGGTGCATTATTCTTTAGTTTCAGCAATTTGAAATGTAAAAGTAACTTCATTGTTCATGTGAAACAATTACTTAATGAATTAGTAAAAAGCAACATTGTACATTTTGTTTATTCAACTAAGATAGGCATGGTCTGTTTCCGTGTTTGTTACTTTATTTATTTATTTATTATTATTCCTTTCACTTTAACTGGCCTTTACTACAGCTAAAACAGGAACTTAACTGACCCTTCATAGACATTCAGGTTTAATGTATTTCCAGAAAACTTAATGAAGACAACAAGAATGGGAGTAGGGCAGGAGCGGGAGTCATTCTGAGTGGGAGCGGGATGGGAGTGGGAGTAATTTTACCAGGAGCGGGACGGGACAGGATTTTTTTTTCTACTCTGGCCCGGGATTGGGACGGGACACAATTTTTATCAGTGGGAGTGGGACGGGACAGGAGTGAAAATCCACTCCCGTGTCACTCTCTACCGCACGTCACTGACTAAAACCACCACCATATTTTACACCAGACACCGGAGCAGATGAAGGGCCTGCTGTTGGGGACATGTCAGTCAGTTTGACACATTTCGCAGCATCCGTTTGAAGAACTCGTTTCTTTTTTTCGTGCAGTTTCTCTGCGCCTCCCTTGCGTTTCTTATCCATTACTACTGTGAACACCGCTGCACAAAGTTCCACATGGAGCGTGAAGGTGTTTTTCTACTTTATGATTGGCCTAGCCCTTTAGACTGTCAGGGATGATAACCAATGGGCTGCAGTAGCCTGTGGTAAGGGCTGGATGATCAGAACAGACTCTTGCGCTGCTGATATTTTTCTTCATGCATTATGCAAATATAACGAGGCAGATATATAAAATAATAATAATATTAATAATAATAATACATATTATTAATATACATGTCGGGTCTGCCGGCCTGCATGTCATCTAAAGGCAGTTTACAATGTCAAAATCAATCAGATTATACATATTAAGTCAGATTATCCAGATTGGTAAAAGAAATTCCTATATAAGGGAACCAGTTGATTTCATCAAAGTCGTAACAAGCAGCATTGACTCCTGAAGAAGCGTAGAGCCACAGGGAGAGTCGTTTGCATTGTACATGGCTTAGCAGCAATCCCTCATACTGATCAAGCATGAAGTGACAGCAGAAGGAAAAACTCCCCATTAACAGGAAGGAAAAACCTCCAGCCGAACCGGGCTCAGTATGAACGGTAATCTGCCTTGACCGACTGGGGGTTACAAAAGAGAGAGAAGAGACACAACAAGACAGACAAAAAAGCACAGAAGCACACATTGATCCAGTAATGTGTTTTACATTAGATGGTAATAGCAGGTGATCTGTCTTCCCTGAATGATGTCACAGCTAACAGAACGCCAGACCAGGGGTACCTACTATGAAGAAAAAATAGAAAAAACAAAAAGGTAAAAGCTGAAATGACAACAGTCATGCAAAATTGAAGAACAATAGACCCTGATGTCCTCCAGCAGCCTAAGCCTATAGCAGCATAACTATAGAGGTAGCTCGGGGTAACATGAACCACTCTAACTATAATCTTTGTCAAAAAGGAAAGTCCCAAGAGCCAGCTTCTAGTGGAGGAGTTCAAGTATCTTGGGGTCTTGTTCACGAATGAGGGGAAGATGGAGCGGGAGATCGACAGGCGGATTGGTGCGACGTCTGCTGTGAAGCGTGCGCTGTACCGATCCGTTGTGGTGAAGAGAGAGCTGAGCCAAAAGGCCAAGCTCTCGATTTACCAGTCGATCTACGTTCCTACCCTCATCTATGGTCACGAGCTTTGGGTCGTGACCGAAAGAACGAAATCCCGGATACAAGCGGCCAAAATGAGTTTTCTCCATAGTGTGTCTGGGCTCTCCCTTAGAGATAGGGTGAGGAGCTCAGTCATCCGGGGAGGACTCAGAGTAGAGCCGCTGCTCCTCCACATTGAGAGGAGCCAGTTGAGGTGGATCGGGCATCTGGTTAGGATGCCTCCTGGACGCCTCCCTGATGAGGTGTTCTTGGCACGTCCCACCGGGAGGAGGCCCAGAGGAAGACCCAGGACACGCTGGAGAGACTATGCTGGCCTGGGAACGCTTTGGGATTCCCCCGGAGGAAGTGGCCCAAGTGGCTGGGGAGAGGAAGGTCTGGGGCTCCCTCTTGAAGCTGCCCCTGCGACCTGACCCCGGATAAGTGGAAGACGATGGATGGATGGAAAAAGGAAAGTTTTAGGATTAGTCTTAAAAGTAGACAGGGTGTCTGCGTCACGGACCAAAACTGGGAGTTTGTTCCACTGGAGAGGAGCCTGATAACTAAAGGATCTGCCTACCATTCTGGTTTTACAGACTTTAGGAACCACTAGCAGACCTGCTTTCTGAGAGTGAAGTGGTCTGTTAGAAATTACATGTGGAATATTGCTAACGTGTTACTTTAGCAATTTTCCAATTGCCAAAGTGTTACTTTTACATTATTACTTTTGGGTGTGTATCCACCAATTTAACTGTCAAACTTTCATAAAAGCTGTCTTAATGCAAGAAACGAAACCCTTAAACACATGAAATAATTAACTTTAAATAACTAAAAAGGTTTTGTTAACTTTTCACATGAAGCTGGATTAACAGCTAGTAAGATACCTTTGATTAAGTTGGTATACTAATGTTTAAACCAGGGGTGTCAAACGTACGGCCTGCGGGCCGGATCTGGCCCGCCGAACGATTTAGTCCGGCCCGGTGGCCAAATGCATTTTTATTATTCAACGGCTGTGTCTCCTCGGTGCATCGACCGATCTGCACCAGATTTTTTGTGAGTCGTGGGGGAGCGCTGCCCAACGCATACGTGTGTATGGCATGGTAGACGGGTGAGGAAAATGCATGACAGCTTCTGCGGTGGCTGGCGGCGGGAGGTGCGCGTACCCTAGCGGTGGCCCTTAGGCCAGAGCGGCGCTTGGCTGCGAGGGCCGATCATCACCGCTTGCGGTTTTAATTATTATTATTATTATTATTATTATTATTATTTATTCTTGGGACTTTTGAAACGGCTTTTTGGAGGCCTAAACATGCATGAAAACTCACCAAACTTTGCCCAAAATTGTCCCCCGTGAGAAATCGCATGATTTTAGTGTAATTGAAAGCGGGCGTGGCAAACCCGCTCAACAGCGCCAACTAGAGTGAGTTGGGCCAAACCGTAAAACGTAGAAAGCTGAAATTTTTTACCTAGGTAGCTTTTTTAAAATTATGAAAAAAAGTCTATTGTGGGTATGCTCTAAAACCCACAGGAAGCCTGCCATTTTGGGTCAAAGGGTAAAATATTGACGGTTTTTGCCTCGAACTTTAACAAACTAGTCCTAGGCATTTTAAGCTATCACTTTCAAATTTTTTCAGCGTGGAGATGAGACCTTGAGGGTTAAAAGTTATCAAAGGTTTTATGAAATATGCATATTTGCCTGAGCTGTCGCATTGCAAAAATCAGGTTTGTGGAAAACCATTAAAAACGCATTAAATCAGTAAGCCCCAAGCCATGCTTTGTCTGAGAATTATGAAACTCGGTAAGCAGATGTAACTTCTCAGTCCCTACAAAAAAGTCTCTTGGACCAATTGTGTAAACCCTAAAGAAAGTCAATTAATTTTCATCAAAGATGTCATTTTGTCATAAAAACGGGTATTATTTTTGACCACAAGATGGCAGCATAATACTTTGAACCTCTGATTTACCCATGTCTATTCTTAATCACTCTTACTTTTATTTATCGACTCTTTAGCTTTCTTATCAGCCATTTAATTACCTTTCACTCCTATATGTGCAGGAACCCAAAGAAACACAGCTGATAACCCCATAATCTGAATATGATATAATATTTGTTGAATTACTAATAAGATATCTGGACGGCTTTCTGAATGATTTCTTTTTAAACTGATCAATGATGAACTTGAATCTGAACATATGACAGCTCTTAATGGTCTCACTTCCTCAATCCATTCTACAGCAACTAATAATGCAATAATTTCTGCCGTATAAACAGATATTCCTTCATTTAATTTCTTCCCTATATGCAGTTTAAACTCTGGAATTATTACACCTACTCCAGTTTGTCGTAATTGCTTTTTTGATGCATCCGTATACATTTTTACATTATTATAAAACTGTTCTATATATTCCTCCACTATTATAGAATTACACATATACATTTTATCTTTATTTTTCTTTTCCAATATTGTTAAATCTACTATTGTTTCAGGTAAAATCCATGGTGGTGTTATTGATAATGGTACTGTTGGACTAATATTTAAATGATTTAATCCTAATTCTGTAGCTTTCTGAATAATTGTCCAACTTCATTATGAACCCTTTCTTTTTCACTGCAGGAATGTAACATTCATACCCAACTAAACATCTCAATATATTAAGTATCCTTTTACATTTTTCAATAACCTTATCTATGTGCACTTTCCAGGATAGTTTTTTTTATCAAACCATACTCCTAAGAATTTAAATTGCTTTACTCTCTCTAGATCTTTGTTCTGCCCTGAATATGTTTAATATGTTTAAAAGACATTTAAAAACTACTTTGAATTGTTAATATACCGTTCTCTGTTTTAAATGAATTTGCGGTGCTTTTATGTTGAAAATCTTCCAAACCGGAAGTAGGAAGTAAAGACGCAAACAAGAGGAAGAGAGCATGTGTGCATCGTCTCAGGGCAGCAACAATGCAGTTAATCTCCGAAAGCAATGGTTGTAAGTGTTGCTCATTGTTTACAGATTCGATAAGATATGTTAATATCTTTTATGGTTATTTTGTGTATAAAAGCAACGGTAAAATGTCGTGGTCTGTGTGACAGCAGAGTGTGTGTGTTTACTTGCTAATTTGCCACTTTTCTAGCCGGCTGTGAAAATACCTGTTGAGTTAATATTAAGCAGCTGATACTTTGATACGTTAATACTGATATTTACATGGCTGTTTATTAAGCCATTTTTTTTGTATCTTTCTTTTCTAGTTTTACACTGGATTCAAAGCAGTCAGAAATGCTGACTAAATGTGTAAGAAGATAATAAAGGAGCAAGCCGCTCACTTCCTGGCTCTTGAATAAGAGCCAGGAAGAGCCTACAATATATTTAACATTCCTTCTACGTTTCCAAATAGCTCCGTCATCAGCAAACAATGAACAACCCAATTCATTTTCTATTTCTTTAAGTGCATCATTTATCATAACTGAAAATAATAAAGGACTGATAATACTGCCTTGTGTGGTTCTTTTTAATTTCTCCCTGAAAGACTCTTACCAACTCTTACCTGTATTATCCATTCTGGCCTCTGGAAATAAAGTTAAAAATCTTGGTGTTGTCTTCGACCAAGACATGTCATTTAAATCCCATATTAAAAAGGTTTCCAGAGTTTCCTTTTTTTCACCTCAGGAATATCGCCAAAATTAGAAACATTCTGTCCAGGGGTGATGCTGAAAAACTAGTCCATGCATTTGTTACTTCAAGGCTGGACTATTGTAATTCTTTACTATCAGGAAGTCCACAAAATGCAGTTCGAAGTCTTCAGCTGATCCAAAATGCTGCAGCAAGAGTTCTGATGAAAATCAACAAGAGGGATCATATTTCTCCAATTTTAGCTTCCCTTCATTGGCTTCCTGTAAAATCAAGAATAGAATTTAAGCTTATAGTTAGAGTGGCTCATGTTACCCTGAGCTACATCTGTAGTTATGCTGCTATAGGCTTAGGCTGCTGGAGGACATCGGGGCCTATTTCTCTCACTACTGATTTCTACTGTTCTCCAGTCTACTGTTCTCCAGTTTTGCATTGCATTACATTGAAATGACTGTTGTCATTTCAGCTTGTAACTTTTTGTTCTCTCTCTTTTTTCTTCATAGTAGGTACACCTAGTCTGACGTTCTGTTAACTGTGACATCATCCAGGGAAGACAGATCACCACTATTACCATCTAATGTATAACAGATCACTGGATCAATGTGTGCTTCTGTGCTTTTTTGTCTGTCTTGTTGTGTCTCTGCTCTGTCTTCTGTAACCCCCAGTCGGTCGAGGCAGATGACCGTTCATACTGAGCCTGGTTCTGCTGGAGGTTTTTCCTTCCTGCTAATGGGTGGTTTTTCTTTCCACTGACGCTTCATGCTTGCTCAGTATGAGGGATTGTTGCAAAGCCATGGACAATGCAGACGACTCCCCCTGTAGCACTGCGCTTCTCCAGGAGTGAATGCTGCTTGTTGGGACTTTGATGCAATCAACTGGTTTCCTTATATGGGAAATTTTTGACCAATCTGTATAATATGATTGATTTTGACTTTGTAAAGTGCCTCGAGATGACATGTTTATGAATTGGCGTTATATAAATAAAATTGAATTGAATTGTTAAAAAGTTCTCTACCCAATGATAAATTCTTCCACAAATTCACATTTTCCTCAATTTGATCAATAATCCCTCTTTCCACATCATATCATAAGCCTTTTCTATATCTAAGAACACTGCCAAAACACTTTCTTTATTAACTTTTGCTCTTAGTACCTCATGTTGTAAACACACAATTGGATCCATAGTATTCCTTCCTCTTCTGAAACCGCTTTGATAATTTGATAAGTACCCTTTTGATTCAACAAAATAAATTAATCTTTCAATTACCATTTTCTCCATAATTTTACTTAAACATGATGTTAAAGCAATAGGTCTATAATTTTCTGGTTTTGAGCTATCTTTACCCGTTTTTGGAATTGGAACCACAATAGCCTCTTTCCAACTTCTAGGTCATTTCCCATTCTCTGATTACCCCGTATGTTCCTAACAGAGCACTTTGCTCTCAGACTGCAGGTCTGCTGGTGGTTCCTAGAGTCTCTAAAAGTAGAATGGGAGGCAGATCCTTTAGCTATCAGGCTCCTCTCCTGTGGAACCAACTCCCAGTTTTGGTCCGTGAGGCAGACACCTTGTCTACTTTTAAGACTAATCTTAAAACTTTCCTTTTTGACAAAGCTGATAGTTAGAGTGGCTCATGTTACCCTGAGCTACATCTATAGTTGTGCTGCTATAGGCTTAGGCTACTGGAGGACATCAGGGTATATTTTTATCACTCTACTGATTTCTACGGTTCTACAGTCTACTGTTCTCCAGTTTTTCATTCCATTACATTGAAATGACTGTTGACATTTCAGCTTTTAACTTTTTGCTCTCTCTCTTTTTTCTTCATAGTAGGTACACCTGGTCTGACGTAAATAAAATTGAATTGAATTGAATCTTTTTATGCACACCCTTGCTTCCATCATCTGTACTGTCGTCTTCAAGATTTCCTTTGTCTCCTGAATTCCCAGAACCTCTGCCTGCTTCACTACTTTTGAATTTTCCACTTCCCCGGTAACTAGCAACTGGCGTTCAACTATCCGTATCCATATCACTATGTAGTTCTTCCTCATCCTCTACAACCTGAGCCGCCATCCTGATCCAGTCACAAACTTGCTTATGCCTACCGCCAACCTTTTCCTTCTTCCTTCAGATAGATTTCTCTGACGAAGCAACGCACGCACCTGTTTCCAACCAGCCTGTCACTCAGTCTCCTACCCGAGAGCGTCCTGTCTGCTCATCTCCATCAACATGGTTTAACCTCTCCTGTCGGGAAGTCTGAACAACAACAACTCTTAATGCATCACGTGACTTTTGGCATAAATTTACTGCAGCGTGGGTGGGATTGTTTTGTAGTCGAGCAGAGACCATTTTGTACTGGAGGAAAACTTATAAATGATATTTTGAGCGCAAGGTTGGCAGTTTGCAAAACAAATTTTTTTTGTGTGAAACATATATTTTTGTGTGCAAAACAAGTTTTATTTGTGTGCAACACCTTTTTTGTGTACAACTTTTCAGCTGAAGACTTTGAACTGCATTTCAACCAGTAAACTAATGTTTGAACCAGGGGTGTCAAACGGTAGGCTCGCTGAACGATTTAGTCCGGCCCGGTGGCCAAATGCATTATCATTATTCAACGGCTGTATCTCCTCGCTGCATCGACCGATCTGCACCTGATTTTTTGTGAGTTGTGGGGGAGCGCTGCCAAACGGGTTCGTGTGAATTGCCCGGTGGACGGGCAGGGAAATTGCGTGACAGCTTCTGCGGTGGCTGGCGGCAGGCGGTGCGCGTACCCCAGCGGTGCTTGGCTGCGAGGGCCGCTCATCGCCGCTTGCGGCTTTAATTATTATTATTATTAGGCCCGAGCAGCTAAGCGCTGCGAAGGCCTATTGTATCTGTAGTGTTAATTATTAGGCCCGAGCAGCGAAGCGCTGCGAAGGCCTATTGTATCTGTAGTGTTAATTCTTATTATTCTGCCCCCCTAAAGAGGGGCCTTTTTGGGGGCTTTGTCATTTTCAAAAACTCACCAAACTTTGCAGATGCATGGTGACTGTTTAAAAATTTTGTATTTTAAGGTCGTCACAAAAATCTAAAGAAAAATGCCTCAACGGCGCCACCTAGAAATTTTCAAAGGACCCTTTGCTATTCACTTACTTCGTCGTAGAGACATGAAATTTGGTACAGTTGTAGAGCTCACCAAGACGCTCAGAATTTACAATTAATGTCATAGTGTAAATATCAGAGGAAGTCGGCCATTTTAGATTGAAAGTCTGATTTTGACCTCAATTTTGACAGTTACAGCATCGGTATAAGATCTAACTCCTCCTAGAGATATCGAGCGATCGGCTTGAAACTCGGGCAGTCTGATCATAAGGCATGGCCAATCAAAAGTTATCAAAACGGTGAGTTTTTGAGCATGCTGAAGGGGCGTTGGCAGGGGTCAAAGTTCACCTATTCGCCACAAAAAATAAAAGTGTTATATCTCCTACACAGAAACACACAGAGGCACCAAACTTTCTGTGATTAATCATCATCAGGTCTCCTATAATATCCAATGGTCAAATGATGACATCACTTAGGCCACACCCCCTGACAACAGGGAGTGTCATGTTTTGCTGTAAACGGTCGCTATGTTACCCCTCTGAGCTAATCAACATGAAACTGTGTCCAGAGACGGAAGACATATTGATGTATTGTGGATTCCAGCCCCAAGTGGATTCGATGGAGCAGGAGAGCGTGGCGGCGTGGTGAAGTCACCTCAAACGCCGCTGCCATACATTTGGCTCTGAATTCCACATTTTTGGGCCGAGCTGCTTAAAACTCACTGGGATGCATCCTTATCCACCCCCCAACAGGAATCCATAACAAACTTTGGTGGGCGTGACCTAATGCCTCAACGGCGCCACCTAGCACTTTTCAAAGGACCCTTTGCTATTCACTTACTTCATCGTAGAGACATGAGATTTGGTACAGTGGTAGAGCTCACCAAGACGCTCAGAATTTACAATTAATGTCATAGTGTAAATATCACAGGAAGTCGGCCATTTTAGATTGAAGGTCTGATTTTGACCCGATTTTTGACATTTACAGCATTGGTATTTGATGGAACTCCTCCTAGAGATTTTGAGCGAGCGGCTTGAAACTCGGGCAGTCTGATCATAAGGCATGGCCAATTAAAGGTTATCAAAACAGTGAGTTTTTGAGCATGCTGAAGGGGCGTGAGCGGGGGTCAAAGTTCACCTACTCGCCATGAAACACAAAACTGTTATATTTCATATACAAAAACTCACAGAGCCACCAAACTTTCAGTAGTTGATCACCACTAGGTCTCCTACAATATCCAATGGTCAAATGATGACATTGCTTAGGCCACGCCCCCTGACAACAGGAAGTGTCATGTTTTATTGTTAACAGTCGCTATGTTACCCCTCTGAGCTAATCAACATGAAACTGTGTCCACAGACAGAAGACATGTTGCTGTGTTGTGGATTCGAGGCCCAACTGGATTCCATGTAGCAGTGCGGCGTGGTGGCGTGGCGAAGTCACCTGAAAGGCCGCTGCCATATGTCCAGACTTCCATAGGATATTGACAAATTTAATAAAAAGTAACTTAAAATTACCTTAAAAGGACAACATTTTTAAAAGTCAAAAGGCTTATTTAATGCTTTGAGAACATCTCTTCTATTCGGCTACAAAATCAACCAAAACAGGATGATCTTTTAAGCTATAAGACCATTTTTAAGATGTCAATACATAGATTTTAAGCTGGTGGGTCGCCACTGCCTCCGGTGGCCTAATGCATCGCTGCATCAACTGATCTCCACCAGTTTAATCTTGTCATGGCAAAATTATTTTTTCTCTTCATGTGTGGCCCTAATACTCCATCGTAAGAACACCGCTGTCGTTACCGCGGGTCCTGGGGAAAAAAAAAAAACGCTGCTCCTGGGGGGAGCGCATAGATGTGTAATACTTCTCATTGCAATTCAGACAGTGCAGTTCATTTTAAAGAGGCAGTTTTGGCGCATATTACGATAGAAATGGGCTGCGGGGAGCCTAAGTGTGTTGTCGTGGGCGTGTTTACCCGCTGCAGGTAACCGCTGTGAAACAATCAGAAAGATTTCCCTGATTAATAACATCTTTATGGAGCGCTAGACTCAGGGGCGTGCATACATAGACACTAGGTGGTGCTAAAGCACTAGGAAGTTTGCCCTTTATCAACGAAAATGCCCTTTTGAAACTCGTTTTTTTTTTTTTTTTTTTATTATTAATATTATTAAGATTTTACTGAGGTCGGTTTTGAAATGATCTTTTTAAAACCTGAGCCATTAAAAACGACTGAAACAATGCCCCGAAATGAGACACCTCCTTGCGCACACCCGATCAGCCTATCTCTCTTCCTTTGTCACGTGAACTCGCGCGGTTGCCCGCAGGGCATGCCAGATGCGCAGCATCATAGCAGTTCAGTAAGCGTCTTCAGATAGCAGGAACGGTCGCTGACAGGCTGCTTCTCCCGTGCCCCATTAGCGAGGTAATATACAGATCAAGCAAATCATTTTGTTGTGCTTTAAAATGTCTCATTCAGCAGCACCAAACAAGCATTTTTGCCGACTGGTTAGGGTTAGGGTTAGTAACCCTGTGGTGCCTGCCTGGTCAAGAGAGGAAACGGAAAGTGCCAGTGCGTTTCCAACACAACCCAACAGTGTCTCAAGTAGGAGCTCAGTTTGAGTCAGTGGAGGCATATTTCAGGAGTAGCGTGTACTTCACCTTCCTGGATATTATGACTGAGGAGATGAACAGGAGATTCAAAGGGGAGAACACTGGAAGCCCTACATCAAGAATCATTGAGTCATTCCAGCCCTTAACTGTACATGCTAACTGGGTAGGCACACCAAACACAGACGCCATGGAAGCTGTGCACATTCTCTGTGAGTTCTATGGAGAAGATGAGGAGCAGCTTAAGACAGAACTAAAGGTCTTCCACTCCAGCTTTACTTCAAAGAACCTACAAGAAATATGTTCAATACTGAGGGAAAACAATGGCCAGCTGATCTTTCCTGCCTTTGTCAAAATGATCCAAATATATGCAACATTACCAGTGACGACAGCTTCAGTTGAAAGATCATTTTCCAAGCTGAAAATCATCAAAACTAAACTAACAAGCCTGTGTGGAGAAGAAAGGCTCTCTGACCTTCTTCTGCTTGCCATTGAAAAAGACATTGAGGTAAACCACAGCGAGCTCATCAACATCTTTAAAGAAATGGCACCAAGGAGGATGCTGCTTTAAAATAGTACGCTTTAGTCTGTTCTGTTGGTGGTGTGACTTTTTTCCATTGAAAACTCACGTTTAGAGAATGTTACAAATAAAAGTCAAATTTCATTCAACATGCGTGTGTATTTTTTTTTATAATTAAGTGTTCCACGTGCGCTAAAAAGTGCCCTCCCCCCCTCCTGAGCACCTGCACCCCAAAATGTCTGTGCACGCCACAGGCTAGACTTATTGTTACTATGTGCTGCTTTACCAGTTCTCTCTCTCTCGCTCGCTCGCTCGCTCGTCATCGGACAAAAATCAAACTGCTTCGTGTTTGTATTTGAAATTGTGCGTCAGACTCAGATTTAGAAGTGTTGTTACGACGTTTGAGCTGTAACTGCAACCGTTATATATATCTTGTAACTTTGACAGACAACGCCAACTGTCCCCACAATCCAGTGCACACAATACCACAACAGACCTCATCACGCTCTACACTACATCAAGAAAACTAAATCAACTAAAACAAGTTCACGAGTGCACTTGAAATGAAGTTAATCCATATTTGTGTGTCAGGGTGTCTAAGCACTCTCCAGAATTTGACATCTCAGCAGAACCTGTAATAATTATAGAAAGTAACGTTATAGTTGTTCTGCCTTTTGTTAAGACAGCAAGGAATTCATGTCGTGAATACATTACATAAATAAGATATTAATTAATTCTTAGTCAGAGGAAATCCATGGTAAAAACAGTTAGAAACGTTTTGGGTTCATATTTAATCAGAGTGAGACATCACAACTTTGTTAGATCTCTATGTGAATTACGTGAGATAGTGAGTGCTCTCACCTTAAAAAAAGATCTTTGACGTATTTTGCTCCGGTTAAAAGCTGCTTTTCAGCTATGAAGCTAGGGAAACTGCTAATGTTGAAGTTGAATTTGTTCTACACGCTTCTGCCTTGGAAAAATATTTGTCTTTTTACAAAAACAATGTTTAAAACCAGATTTGGTAACAAAGGTTATTCAGACAACGCAAGAAAAGGAAGGTTTGTGTGGGGAACTTTTGTCCTAGCTGTCTAGCTGCATATGGCCCCAGGACAGCACAATAGTTTTCTTGAAGTATAATTTTGGAGAAGTAGAAACAAGTATTCATTTCAAAAGGTAGGTAAAAAAGGAAAAAAGTTTTTACAAAATCTTAAAATGTTGGATAGTCGTTATTTCAATCTTGCTGTGAAAATTGGTGAAATATTATCATTTTTAATGCTTAGATATAAAATTGCAAGGCGATTACTAAAATTGCCTTTTGTTGAAAATGTTTTTTGGCATGCCATACTTTATATTTATAGGTAGCCTAGATGTGCATAATAAAAGAGTGGAACTAAAAGCTGGTCTAAAATTTTTATGGAGCTTTAACTTGCTAAGAGTAATAACGTTAGATGATTATATCTTTAAAATGAGATATCTGTCTCATAAAATGTGATAGTTTACTTGGTCTAAAGAGATGATTCAATTCAATGTTATTTATATAGCGCCAATTCATGAAATATGTCATCTCAAGGCACTTTACAAAGTCAAAATCAATCAGATTATACAGATTGGGTCAGATTATACACATTGGTCAAAAATATTCCTATATAAGGGAACCAGTTCATTGCATCAAAGTCTTGACAAGTAGCATTCTCTCTTGAAGAAGCGTAGAACCACAGGGAGAGTCGTCTGCTGTGTCCATGGCTTTGCAGCAATCCCTCGTACTGAGCAAGCATGAAGCAACAGCGGGGAAAAAAACTCCCCATTAACGGGAAGGTAAAACCTCCAGCAGAACCGGGCTCAGTATGAACGGTCATCTGCCTCGACAGACTGGGGGTTACAGAAGACAGAGCAGAGACACAACAAGACAGACAAAAAAGCACAGAAGTTCTACATTAGATGGTAGTAGCGGGTGATCTGTCTTCCCTGGATGATGCCACAGCTAACAGAACACCAGACCAGGTGTACCTACAATGAAGAAAAAAGAAAAATTAAAAAGTTAAAAGCTGAAATGACAACAGTCATTCAAAATTGAAGAACAATAGACCCTGATGTCCTGCAGTAGCCTAAGCCTATAGCAGCATAACTATAAAGGTAGCTCAGGGTAACATGAGCCACTCTAACTATAAGCTTTTTAAAAATGGAAAGTCCAAAGAGCCAGCTTCTAGTGGAGAAGTTCAAGTATCTTGGGGTCTTGTTCACGAATGAGGGGAAGATGGAGCGGGAGATCGACAGGCGGATTGGTGCGGCGTCTGCTGTGAAGCGGGCGCTGTACCGATCCGTTGTGGTGAAGAGAGAGCTGAGCCAAAAGGCGAAGCTCTCGATTTACCAGTCGATCTACGTTCCTACCCTCATCTATGGTCACGAGCTTTGGGTCGTGACCGAAAGAACGAGATCCTGGATACAAGCGGCCGAAATGAGTTTTCTCCATAGTGTGTGTGAGCTCTCCCTTAGAGATAAGGTGAGGAGCTCAGTCATCCAGGGAGGACTCAGAGTAGCCACTGCTTCTTCACGTCAAGAGGAGCCAGTTGAGGTGGCTTGTGCATCTGGTTAGGATGCCTCCTGGACGCCTCCCTGGTGAGGTGTTCTGGCCATGTCCCACCGGGAGGAGGCCCAGGGGAAGACCTGGGACACGCTGGAGAGACTATGTTTTCTCTGCTGGCCTGGGAACACCTTGGAATTCCCCTGGAGGAGGTGGCCCAAGTGGCTGGGGAGAGGGACGTCTGGGCCTCCTTTATAAAGCTGCTACCCCCGCGATTTTGCTAAAGTGTTCCTTTAGCAATAGTCCAATTGCTAAAGTGTTACTTTTACATTACTTTTGGGTGTGTATCACCAATTTAGATGTTAAACTTTCATAAAAGCTGTCTTAATGCAAGAAACAAAACCCTTAAACACATGAAATAGCAAGTAACTTTAAAAAACTAAAATGGTTTTGTTAACTTTTCACATTAAGATGGACTAACAGCTAGTAAAATACCTTGGTAAAAAAAATTGGTATACTAATGTTTAAACCAGGGGTGTCAAAGGTACGGCCCGCCGAACGATTTAGTCCGGTCCGGTGGCCAAATGCATTATCATTATTCAACGGCTGTATCTCCTCGCTGCATCGAGCGATCTGGACCAGATTTTTTGTGAGTCGTGGGGGAGCGCTGCCGAACACGTTCGTGTGAATCGCCCAGTGGACGGGCGGGCAAAATGCGTGACAGCATCTGCGGTGGCGGGCGGCCGGCGGTGCGCAAATCCCAGCGGTGGCCAATAGGCCAGAGCGGCGCTTTGCTGCGAGGGCCGATCATCACCGCTTGCGGTTTTAATTATTATTATTATTATTATTCTGCCCCCCTAAAGAGGGGCCTTTTTGGGGGCTTTCTCATTTTCAAAAACTCACCAAACTTGGCAGATGCATGGTGACTGTTTAAAAATTTTGTATTTTAAGGTCGTCACAAAAATCTAAAGAAAAATGCCTCAACGGCGCCACCTAGAAATTTTCAAAGGACCCTTTGCTATTCACTTACTTCGTCGTAGAGACATGAAATTTGGTACAGTTGTAGAGCTCAACAAGACGCTCAGAATTTACAATTAATGTCATAGTGCAAATATCACAGGAAGTTGGCCATTTTAGACTGAATGTCTGATTTTGACCCAATTTTTGACATTTATAGCATTGGTATTTGATGGATCTCCTCCTAGAGATTTTGAGCGATCGGCTTGAAACTCGGGCAGTCTGATCATAAGGCATGGCCAATCAAAAGTTATCAAAACGGTGAGTTTTTGAGCATGCTGAAGGGGCGTTGGCAGGGGTCAAAGTTCACCTATTCGCCACAAAAAATAAAAGTGTTATATCTCCTACACAGAAACACACAGAGGCACCAAACTTTCTGTGATTAATCATCATCAGGTCTCCTATAATATCCAATGGTCAAATGATGACATCACTTAGGCCACACCCCCTGACAACAGGAAGTGTCATGTTTTGCTGTAAACGGTCGCTATGTTACCCCTCTGAGCTAATCAACATGAAACTGTGTCCAGAGACAGAAAACATGTTGTTGTATTGTGGATTCCAGCCCCAAGTCGATTCGATGGAGCAGGAGAGCGTGGCGGCGTGGTGAAGTCACCTCAAACGCCGCTGCCATACGTTTGGCTCTGAATTCCACATTTTTGGGCCGAGCTGCATAAAACTCACTTGGATGCATCCTTATCCACCCCCCAACAGGAATCCATAACAAATTTTGGTGGGCGTGACCTAATGCCTCAACGGCGCCACTTAGCAATTTTCAAAGGACCCTTTGCTATTCACTTACTTCATCGTAGAGACATGAGATTTGGTACAGTGGTAGAGCTCACCAAGACGCTCAGAATTTACAATTAATGTCATAGTGTAAATATCACAGGAAGTCGGCCATTTTAGATTGAATGTCTGATTTTGACCACATTTTTGACGTTTATAGCATTGGTATTTGATGGATCTCCTCCTAGAGATTTTTAGCGAGCGGCTTGAAACTCGGGCAGTCTGATCATAAGGCATGGCCAATTAAAAGTTATCAAAACGGTGAGTTTTTGAGCTTGTTGAAGGGGCATTAGCAAGGGTTAAAGTTCACCTACTCGCCACAAAAAATAAAACTGTTATATCTCCTACACAGAAACACACAGAGGCATCAAACTTTCAGTGATTGATCACCATCAGGTCTCCTATAATATCCAATGGTCAAATGATGACATTGCTTAGGCCACGCCCCCTGACAACAGGAAGTGTCATGTTTTGTTGTAAGCGGTCGCTATGTTACCCCTCTGAGCTAATCAACATGAAACTGTGTCCACAGACAGAACACATGTTGGTATGTTGTGGATTTCAGGCTCAACTGGATTGGATGGAGCAGGGGGGCGTGGCGGCGTGGCATATTCACCTCAAACGCTGCTGTCATACGTTTGGCTCTGAATTCCACAGTTTTGGGCCGAGCTGCTTAAAACTCATTTGGATGCATCCTTATCCACCCCCCAACAGGAATCCTTAACAAACTTTAGTGAGCAGGACTTAGTTTCTCTATAGCGCCACCAAGCAAATTTCAAAGGACCCTTTGGTATTCACTTACTTCATCGTAGAGTAATGAAATTTTGTACAGTTGTAGATCTCAGCAAGACGCTCAGAATTTACAATTAATGTCATACTGCAAGTATCACAGGAAGTAAGCCATTTTAGATTGAAATCTGAATTTTGATACCAAGTTGACATGTAAAGCATATGTATTTGATCATACTTGTCCAGCAGGGGGCAGCAAGAGACCACAAATAAACCCCAAAGGAATTTCTCTTGGTAAGTAAGTGATCTTAACTCTTTGGTTTCCTTGTATATTTAAGTTGAACAGATATACAAATTCTGCTTGAAAACTGACAAACTCTTGTTCAATACATTTCAGTTTTTATTTATACAACGCCAAATCATGAAACATGTCATCAGGGGTGGATTGGGACAAAAAATTGGCCCTGGCATTTTGGATTAGACTGGCCCACCACATTTTTTTTGTGTACTGAATGTGTATACCAACTGTGCAATACCAACTGTGCAATACCTTGAAGTCAGGATAATGGAAATTAGTGAGAGTGGACACTTAAAATACTTCCAAAATCTTAATTTATTAACACTGTAAAATGTAAACTCCACCACAGCACAGCAACTATTCTTAGATCAGAGAGAGAGAGAGAGAAAGAGAGGTGTCACGGTCAATCACACATATTATCACGTTACATCATTATAAGAAGTTATTGTAAGTTGCTCATCAGATCTATTCAGTCTTCCAGATACTGTAGGGTAACATTGGACTAATGTGCACTCACTGTGTAAAAAAGGATGCCAATGACAAAATGAACCAGAGAAATGCCTCACTTGTCATCATGGAAAGAAAGAAAATATATAATAACATAATATAAATTTTGATTTACTCAGTCATTTGTAATAAGTATTTTATTTATCTAATTTCCTAATTTTTGATCATATTTTCTTTAAAATCGCAGACTTTTCGCTATTTTTCATGTAAATCCTTGGTGGCGCTTGATAGCGAAGCCGGTGAGGCCGCAGCGAGCTTGGCCTACCCTGGGATTGCGCAATCCCATGGTAACTGCGCTGACTTCCATTCTGTGAATGCATCTTCCTGTCTCTAGATCATAAATTCAATTGTTCAAACAGTTATGAACTGATTTTCCACAATTTAATATATGTGGATTACGAATTGTGTTTTGGTCATCAAACTGTGTGCAGATAACATGTTTTCGTGGTGCTGGCCGATCATAAACAGCAAAGAAGTGGTTGTAGGTGAGGCCAGCAGTTCCTTGGCCACTAGGCAGGGGGCGCTCAAGGGGCACCGCTCGTGATCCCCAAATAGTAGAGTCAAAACAAGTTATTGATGTTTTATTAGCGAGTTTTGCTAAACAAGTAAAGCACTAAAAAGACTAAACATACAGCTGGAACAGGACTGATCAGGGAAGGCTTTCCTCCCTGGCAGTGAGCTCCATTGAGACTGAGAGACTTTTAAAACTGAAGAAGATAAAGAGAACTTTTACCGGAAAATGATGATATTTTTGTTCAGAAAGAGCGCCACAGGGACTTAAATTATAAGTAGAGGTAAGACAGCGATACTTATTCATGTTTTGTTTTTGTGATAAAATCTGCGTAATGTGGGTTATAGTTTTAGAATGTGTTACAAATGCAGAAATCCATCATAACTCATAAACTGTTACCAATCAAATGACAATTTTTTTCATCAAAGAACCAATATTTTTCCATGTATCTTGGTGAATTTATTTGGCTCAATCAGTCTCCTTCAGCACTTTGCAACGAGTCTACTCTGTAGAGTGTATATATTTGTAAATCTGACTCTGATGACGTCAGTGCCTCACCAGCCATGAACCCTACCGCACGTTAGAGACTGACATTTTTTCGGGAATCCCGCGGGTCACGTGATTCCCACGGGAATCCCGCGGGATGGGAGTCAACATCAGTAAATATCACGTGATTGGGACGGTACAGGATTAAATATAAACGGGAGCAGACGGGAGCGGGAGTAAACCAACAACAGGTACAATTAACTAGGATCGAAGCCAAAAGATTAAATAAAATAGAAAATCAAAAATGTAGGTTCGCCGCCGCCATTTTGTAGTTTTTTTCCAAGAAACCGAAACTATAATGCTGGTCAAAGAACTACACGACCCAGAAGCCAACAGTGCATCCGGTTTATTTTTTCCGCCAGCGCTCAAAAAACAGAATGGGAGTGGGGGGGGGGGGGGGGGGGGGATCAACCGCTAGTGGCGAACTCAACCTGGAAAAGTTGGATCGGCAACGCAAAGTCAGAAGTAAGGACTTATTTATTAAACTCACAGCGCAACTGTAAAGTTGCAAATATTAACAAACTTGAGGAGAGTTGAATGTCACGGTGTTAACACTCAGTACCTGCTTGTAAAACGTGTTTCCTGGACTAATTTCCCAATGTGCAACAGTGTAATAATACGGCCAATAACTTAAAACTACTTTATTATTTTATTTAGTATTGTCTGAACAGTTGTGTTTTTTTCTGTTTTAACCCAATAACTGAACAATGTGTTAACACTTCTGTTTCACTATTTAACAAAAGTAAAACATGTACTTCCATGTCTGGTCGGGTAAAAATGAGACGGAGCCGACTGGACCGGCTGTTCCTGGGTCCAGTTAGCTCCGCCTCCAGCTCCGCATCATCCCCGAAAATTAACATAATCTCACTTTTAACTTTTGATAAAAGTTGACAGATCTGTCTAAGAATGTGTTTAATGTTCAATGAATGTATTGGTTCTGATAGTAAACCCTAATTAGTTTGTGGATATTTTATTGCAAATGGAAAAATACTAATATGCTTGAATGATATTCAACTTTTTTGTAATTTTTTGTTTTACTAAACTGAGTTTTTGAACCACTTCGGTACATTATCTAAATTGTGACAGTAATGCCTTTATGCACTTTTTTCTTAACTGAGTATAGATCTCTTTCTCGGTGCATTATTCTTTAGTTTCAGCAATTTGAAATGTAAAAGTAACTTCATTGTTCATGTGAAACAATTACTTAATGAATTAGTAAAAAGCAACATTGTACATTTTGTTTATTCAACTAAGATAGGCATGGTCTGTTTCCGTGTTTGTTACTTTATTTATTTATTTATTATTATTCCTTTCACTTTAACTGGCCTTTACTACAGCTAAAACAGGAACTTAACTGACCCTTCATAGACATTCAGGTTTAATGTATTTCCAGAAAACTTAATGAAGACAACAAGAATGGGAGTAGGGCAGGAGCGGGAGTCATTCTGAGTGGGAGCGGGATGGGAGTGGGAGTAATTTTACCAGGAGCGGGACGGGACAGGATTTTTTTTTCTACTCTGGCCCGGGATTGGGACGGGACACAATTTTTATCAGTGGGAGTGGGACGGGACAGGAGTGAAAATCCACTCCCGTGTCACTCTCTACCGCACGTCACTGACTACAACCACCACCATATTTTACACCAGACACCGGAGCAGATGAAGGGCCTGCTGTTGGGGACATGTCAGTCAGTTTGACACATTTCGCAGCATCCGTTTGAAGAACTCGTTTCTTTTTTTCGTGCAGTTTCTCTGCGCCTCCCTTGCGTTTCTTATCCATTACTACTGTGAACACCGCTGCACAAAGTTCCACATGGAGCGTGAAGGTGTTTTTCTACTTTATGATTGGCCTAGCCCTTTAGACTGTCAGGGATGATAACCAATGGGCTGCAGTAGCCTGTGGTAAGGGCTGGATGATCGGAACAGACTCTTGCGCTGCTGATATTTTTCTTCATGCATTATGCAAATATAACGAGGCAGATATATAAAATAATAATAATATTAATAATAATAATACATATTATTAATATACATGTCGGGTCTGCCGGCCTGCATGTCATCTAAAGGCAGTTTACAATGTCAAAATCAATCAGATTATACATATTAAGTCAGATTATCCAGATTGGTAAAAGAAATTCCTATATAAGGGAACCAGTTGATTTCATCAAAGTCGTAACAAGCAGCATTGACTCCTGAAGAAGCGTAGAGCCACAGGGAGAGTCGTTTGCATTGTACATGGCTTAGCAGCAATCCCTCATACTGATCAAGCATGAAGTGACAGCAGAAGGAAAAACTCCCCATTAACAGGAAGGAAAAACCTCCAGCCGAACCGGGCTCAGTATGAACGGTAATCTGCCTTGACCGACTGGGGGTTACAAAAGAGAGAGAAGAGACACAACAAGACAGACAAAAAAGCACAGAAGCACACATTGATCCAGTAATGTGTTTTACATTAGATGGTAATAGCAGGTGATCTGTCTTCCCTGAATGATGTCACAGCTAACAGAACGCCAGACCAGGGGTACCTACTATGAAGAAAAAATAGAAAAAACAAAAAGGTAAAAGCTGAAATGACAACAGTCATGCAAAATTGAAGAACAATAGACCCTGATGTCCTCCAGCAGCCTAAGCCTATAGCAGCATAACTATAGAGGTAGCTCGGGGTAACATGAACCACTCTAACTATAATCTTTGTCAAAAAGGAAAGTCCCAAGAGCCAGCTTCTAGTGGAGGAGTTCAAGTATCTTGGGGTCTTGTTCACGAATGAGGGGAAGATGGAGCGGGAGATCGACAGGCGGATTGGTGCGACGTCTGCTGTGAAGCGTGCGCTGTACCGATCCGTTGTGGTGAAGAGAGAGCTGAGCCAAAAGGCCAAGCTCTCGATTTACCAGTCGATCTACGTTCCTACCCTCATCTATGGTCACGAGCTTTGGGTCGTGACCGAAAGAACGAAATCCCGGATACAAGCGGCCAAAATGAGTTTTCTCCATAGTGTGTCTGGGCTCTCCCTTAGAGATAGGGTGAGGAGCTCAGTCATCCGGGGAGGACTCAGAGTAGAGCCGCTGCTCCTCCACATTGAGAGGAGCCAGTTGAGGTGGATCGGGCATCTGGTTAGGATGCCTCCTGGACGCCTCCCTGATGAGGTGTTCTTGGCACGTCCCACCGGGAGGAGGCCCAGAGGAAGACCCAGGACACGCTGGAGAGACTATGCTGGCCTGGGAACGCTTTGGGATTCCCCCGGAGGAAGTGGCCCAAGTGGCTGGGGAGAGGAAGGTCTGGGGCTCCCTCTTGAAGCTGCCCCTGCGACCTGACCCCGGATAAGTGGAAGACGATGGATGGATGGAAAAAGGAAAGTTTTAGGATTAGTCTTAAAAGTAGACAGGGTGTCTGCGTCACGGACCAAAACTGGGAGTTTGTTCCACTGGAGAGGAGCCTGATAACTAAAGGATCTGCCTACCATTCTGGTTTTACAGACTTTAGGAACCACTAGCAGACCTGCTTTCTGAGAGTGAAGTGGTCTGTTAGAAATTACTAAAGTTTGTACACAACATACACATGTGGAATATTGCTAACGTGTTACTTTAGCAATTTTCCAATTGCCAAAGTGTTACTTTTACATTATTACTTTTGGGTGTGTATCCACCAATTTAACTGTCAAACTTTCATAAAAGCTGTCCTAATGCAAGAAACGAAACCCTTAAACACATGAAATAATTAACTTTAAATAACTAAAAAGGTTTTGTTAACTTTTCACATGAAGCTGGATTAACAGCTAGTAAGATACCTTTGATTAAGTTGGTATACTAATGTTTAAACCAGGGGTGTCAAACGTACGGCCTGCGGGCCGGATCTGGCCCGCCGAACGATTTAGTCCGGCCCGGTGGCCAAATGCATTTTTATTATTCAACGGCTGTGTCTCCTCGGTGCATCGACCGATCTGCACCAGATTTTTTGTGAGTCGTGGGGGAGCGCTGCCCAACGCATACGTGTGTATGGCATGGTAGACGGGTGAGGAAAATGCATGACAGCTTCTGCGGTGGCTGGCGGCGGGAGGTGCGCGTACCCTAGCGGTGGCCCTTAGGCCAGAGCGGCGCTTGGCTGCGAGGGCCGATCATCACCGCTTGCGGTTTTAATTATTAGGCCCGAGCAGCTAAGCGCTGCGAAGGCCTATTGTATCTGTAGTGTTAATTCTTATTATTCTGCCCCCCTAAAGAGGGGCCTTTTTGGGGGCTTTCTCATTTTCAAAAACTCACCAAACTTTGCAGATGCATGGTGACTGTTTAAAAATTTTGTATTTTAAGGTCGTCACAAAAATCTAAAGAAAAATGCCTCAACGGCGCCACCTAGAAATTTTCAAAGGACCCTTTGCTATTCACTTACTTCGTCGTAGAGACATGAAATTTGGTACAGTTGTAGAGCTCAACAAGACGCTCAGAATTTACAATTAATGTCATAGTGTAAATATCACAGGAAGTCGGCCATTTTAGATTGAAAGTCTGATTTTGACCTCAATTTTGACAGTTACAGCATCGGTATAAGATCTAACTCCTCCTAGAGATATCGAGCGATCGGCTTGAAACTCGGGCAGTCTGATCATAAGGCATGGCCAATCAAAAGTTATCAAAACGGTGAGTTTTTGAGCATGCTGAAGGGGCGTTGGCAGGGGTCAAAGTTCACCTATTCGCCACAAAAAATAAAAGTGTTATATCTCCTACACAGAAACACACAGAGGCACCAAACTTTCTGTGATTAATCATCATCAGGTCTCCTATAATATCCAATGGTCAAATGATGACATCACTTAGGCCACACCCCCTGACAACAGGAAGTGTCATGTTTTGCTGTAAACGGTCGCTATGTTACCCCTCTGAGCTAATCAACATGAAACTGTGTCCAGAGACAGAAGACATGTTGTTGTGTTGTGGATTCCAGCCCCAAGTCGATTCGATGGAGCAGGAGAGCGTGGCGGCGTGGTGAAGTCACCTCAAACGCCGCTGCCATACGTTTGGCTCTGAATTCCACATTTTTGGGCCGAGCTGCATAAAACTCACTTGGATGCATCCTTATCCACCCCCCAACAGGAATCCATAAGAAATTTTGGTGGGCGTGACCTAATGCCTCAACGGCGCCACTTAGCAATTTTCAAAGGACCCTTTGCTATTCACTTACTTCATCGTAGAGACATGAGATTTGGTACAGTGGTAGAGCTCACCAAGACGCTCAGAATTTACAATTAATGTCATAGTGTAAATATCACAGGAAGTTGGCCATTTTAGATTGAATGTCTGATTTTGACCCCATTTTTGACGTTTATAGCATTGGTATTTGATGGATCTCCTCCTAGAGATTTTTAGCGAGCGGCTTGAAACTCGGGCAGTCTGATCATAAGGCATGGCCAATTAAAAGTTATCAAAACGGTGAGTTTTTGAGCTTGTTGAAGGGGCATTAGCAGGGGTCAAAGTTCACCTACTCGCCACAAAAAATAAAACTGTTATATCTCCTACACAGAAACACACAGAGGCATCAAACTTTCAGTAATTGATCACCATCAGGTCTCCTATAATATCCAATGGTCAAATGATGACATTGATTAGGCCACGCCCCCTGACAACAGGAAGTGTCATGTTTTGTTGTAAGCGGTCGCTATGTTACCCCTCTGAGCTAATCAACATGAAACTGTGTCCACAGACAGAACACATGTTGGTATGTTGTGGATTTCAGGCTCAACTGGATTGGATGGAGCAGGGGGGCGTGGCGGCGTGGCATATTCACCTCAAACGCTGCTGTCATACGTTTGGCTCTGAATTCCACAGTTTTGGGCCGAGCTGCTTAAAACTCATTTGGATGCATCCTTATCCACCCCCCAACAGGAATCCTTAACAAACTTTAGTGAGCAGGACTTAGTTTCTCTATAGCGCCACCAAGCAAATTTCAAAGGACCCTTTGCTATTCACTTACTTCATCGTAGAGTAATGAAATTTTGTACAGTTGTAGATCTCAGCAAGACGCTCAGAATTTACAATTAATGTCATACTGCAAGTATCACAGGAAGTAAGCCATTTTAGATTGAAATCTGAATTTTGATACCAAGTTGACATGTAAAGCATATGTATTTGATCATACTTGTCCAGCAGGGGGCAGCAAGAGACCACAAATAAACCCCAAAGGAATCTCTCTTGGTAAGTAAGTGATCTTAACTCTTTGGTTTCCTTATATATTTATGTTGAACAGATATACAAATCCTGCTTGAAAACTGACAAACTTACTCTTGTTCAATACATTTCAGTTTTTATTTATATAACGCCAAATCATAAAACATGTCATCAGGGACAAAAAAATCGGCCCTGGCATTTTGGATTAGACTGGCCCACCACATTTTTTTTGTGTACTGAATGTGTATACCAACTTTGCAATACCAACTGTGCAATACCTTGAGGCCAGGTTAATGGAAATTAGTGAGAGTGGACACTTAAAATACTTCCAAAATCTTAATTTATTAACACTGTAAAATGTAAACTCCACCACAGCACAGCAACAATTCTTAGATCAGACAGAGAGAGAGAAAGAGAGGTGTCACGGTCAATCACACATATTATCACGTTACATCATTATAAGAAGTTATTGTAAGTTGCTCATCAGATCTATTCAGTCTTCCAGATACTGTAGGGTAACATTGGACTAATGTGCACTCACTGTGTAAAAAAGGATGCCAATGACAAAATGAACCAGAGAAATGCCTCACTTGTCATCATGGAAAGAAAGAAAATATATAATAACATAATATAAATTTTGATTTACTCAGTCATTTGTAATAAGTATTTTATTTATCTAATTTGCTAATTTTTGATCATATTTTCTTTAAAATCGCAGACTTTTTGCTATTTTTCATGTAAATCCTTGGTGGCGCTTCATAGCAAAGCCGGTGAGGCCGCAGCGAGCTTGGCCTCCCCTGGGATTGCGCAATCCCATGTTAACTGCGCTGACTTCCATTCTGTGAATGCATCTTCCTGTCTCTAGATCATAAATTCAATTGTTCAAACAGTTATGAACTGATTTTCCACAATTTAATATATGTGGATTACGAATTGTGTTTTGGTCATCAAACTGTGTGCAGATAACATGTTTTCGTGGTGCTGGCCGATCATAAACAGCAAAGAACTGGTTGTAGGTGAGGCCGGCAGTTCCTTGGCCGCTAGGCAGGGGGCGCTCAAGGGGCACCGCTCGTGATCCCCAAATAGTAGAGTCAAAACAAGTTATTGATGTTTTATTAGCGAGTTTTGCTAAACAAGTAAAGCACTAAAAAGACTCTAAACATCCAGCTGGAACAGGACTGATCAGGGAAGGCTTTCCTCCCTGGCAGTGAGCTCCATTGAGACTGAGAGACTTTTAAAACTGAAGAAGATAAAGAGAACTTTTACCGGAAAATGATGATATTTTTGTTCAGAAAGAGCGCCACAGGGACTTAAATTATAAGTAGAGGTAAGACAGCGATACTTATTCATGTTTTGTTTTTGTGATAAAATGTGCGTAATGTGGGTTATAGTTTTAGAATGTGTTACAAATGCAGAAATCCATCATAACTCATAAACTGCTACCAATCAAATGACAATTTTTTTTTTCATCAAAGAACCAATATTTTTCCATGTATCTTGGTGAATTTATTTGGCTCAATCAGTCTCCTTCAGCACTTTGCAACGAGTCTACTCTGTAGAGTGTATATATTTGTAAATCTGACTCTGATGACGTCAGTGCTTCACCAGCTATGAACCCTACCGCACGTCACTGACCACCACCACCATATTTTACATCAGACACCGGAGCAGATGAAGGCCTGCTGTAGGGAACATGTCAGTGAGTTTGACACATTTCGCAGCGTCCGTTTGAAGAACTCGTTTCTTTTTTTCGTGCAGTTTCTCTGCGCCTCCCATTACTACTGTGAACACCGCTGCACAAAATTCCACATGGAGCGTGAAGGTGTTTTTCTACTTTATGATAACCAATGGGCTGCAATAGCCTGTGGTAAGGGCCGGATGATCGGAACAGACTCTTGCGCTGCTGATTTTATTTTTCTTCATGCATTATGCAAATATAACGAGGCAGATATATAAAATAATTATTAATAATAATAATAATAATACATATTTATATACATGTCGGGTCTGCCGGCCCAAACAGCACGTCGGCCCACCGGGAAAATGCCCGGTACGCCCGATTACCAGTCCATGCCTGCATGTCATCTAAAGGCAGTTTACAATGTCAAAATCAATCAGATTATACATATTAAGTCAGATTATCCAGATTGGTAAAATAAATTCCTATATAAGGGAACCAGTTGATTGCATCAAAGTCGTAACAAGCAGCATTCACTCCTGAAGAAGCGTAGAGCCACAGGGAGAGTCGTTTGCATTGTACATGGCTTTGCAGCAATCCCTCATACTTATCAAGCATGAAGTGACAGCAGAAGGAAAAACTCCCCATTAACAGGAAGGAAAAACCTCCAGCAGAACCGGGCTCAGTATGAACGGTAATCTGCCTTGACCGACTGGGGGTTACAAAAGAGAGAGAAGAGACACAACAAGACAGACAAAAAAGCACAGAAGCACACATTGATCCAGTAATCTGTTTTACATTAGATGGTAATAACAGGTGATCTGTCTTCCCTGGATGATGTCACAGCTAACAGAACGCCAGACCAGGTGTACCTACTATGAAGATAAAAGAGAGAGAACAGAAAGTTAAAAGCTGAAATGACAACAGTCATGCAAAATTGAAGAACAATAGACCCTGATGTCCTCCAGCAGCCTAAGCCTATAGCAGCATAACTATAGAGGTAGCTCAGGGTAACATGAACCACTCTAACTATAAGCTTTGTCAAAAAGGAAAGTCCCAAGAGCCAGCTTCTAGTGGAGGAGTTCAAGTATCTTGGGGTCTTGTTCAGAGATGAGGGGAAGATGGAGCGGGAGATCGACAGGCGGATTGGTGCAACGTCTGCTGTGAAGCGGGCGCTGTACCGATCCGTTGTGGTGAAGAGAGAGCTGAGCCAAAAGGCCAAGCTCTCGATTTACCGGTCGATCTACGTTCCTACCCTCATCTATGGTCACGAGCTTTGGGTCGTGACCGAAAGAACGAGATCCCGGATACAAGTGGCCAAAATGAGTTTTCTCCATAGTGTGTCTGGGCTCTCCCTTAGAGATAGGGTGAGGAGCTCAGTCATCCGGGGAGGACTCAGAGTAGAGCCGCTGTTCCTCCACGTCGAGAGGAGCCAGTTGAGGTGACTCGGGCATCTGGTCAGGATGCCTCCTGGACGCCTCCCTGGTGAGGTGTTCCGGACACGTCCCACCGGGAGGAGGCCCAGGGGAAGACCCAGGACACGCTGGAGAGACTCTGCTCGCCTGGGAACGCTTTGGGATTCCCCCGGAGGAAGTGGCCCAAGTGGCTGGGGAGAGGAAGGTCTGGGCCTCCCTCTTGAAGCTGCTACACCCGCGACCTGACCCCGGATAAGCGGAAGACGATGGATGGATGGAAAAAGGAAAGTTTTAGGATTAGTCTTAAAAGTAGACAGGGTGTCTGCGTCACGGACCAAAACTGGGAGTTGGTTCCACTGGAGAGGAGCATGATAGCTAAAGGATCTGCCTACCATTCTGGTTTTACAGACTTTAGGAACCACTAGCAGACCTGCTTTCTGAGAGTGAAGTGGTCTGTTAGAAATTATTAAAGTTTTCACACAACATACACATGTGGAATATTGCTAACGTGTTACTTTAGCAATATTCCAATTGCTAAAGTGTTACTTTTACATTATTACTTTTGGGTGTGTATCCACCAATTTAACTGTCAAACTTTCATAAAAGCTGTCTTAATGCAAGAAACGAAACCCTTAAACACATGAAATAATTAACTTTAAATAACTAAAAAGGTTTGTTAACTTTTCACATGAAGCTGGATTAACACCTAGTAAGATACCTTTGATTAAGTTGGTATACTAATGTTTAAACCTGGGGTGTCAAACGTACGGCCTGCGGGCCGGATCTGGCCCGCCGAACGATTTAGTCCGGCCCGGTGGCCAAATGCATTTTCATTATTCAACGGCTGTGTCTCCTCGGTGCATCGACCGAACTGCACCAGATTTTTTGTGAGTCGTGGGGGAGCGCTGCCCAACGCATACGTGTGTATTGCATGGTAGACGGGTGAGGAAAATGCATGACAGCTTCTGCGGTGGCTGGCGGCAGGAGGTGCGCGTACCCTAGCGGTGGCCCATAGGCCAGAGCGGCGCTTGGCTGCGAGGGCCGATCATCACCGCTTGCGGTTTTAATTATTATTATTATTCTGCCCCCCTAAAGAGGGGCCTTTTTGGGGGCTTTCTCATTTTCAAAAACTCACCAAACTTGGCAGATGCATGGTGACTGTTTAAAAATTTTGTATTTTAAGGTCGTCACAAAAATCTAAAGAAAAATGCCTCAACGGCGCCACCTAGAAATTTTCAAAGGACCCTTTGCTATTCACTTACTTCGTCGTAGAGACATGAAATTTGGTACAGTTGTAGAGCTCACCAAGACGCTCAGAATTTACAATTAATGTCATAGTGTAAATATCACAGGAAGTCGGCCATTTTAGATTGAAAGTCTGATTTTGACCTCAATTTTGACAGTTACAGCATCGGTATAAGATCTAACTCCTCCTAGAGATATCGAGCGATCGGCTTGAAACTCGGGCAGTCTGATCATAAGGCATGGCCAATCAAAAGTTATCAAAACGGTGAGTTTTTGAGCATGCTGAAGGGGCGTTGGCAGGGGTCAAAGTTCACCTATTCGCCACAAAAAATAAAAGTGTTATATCTCCTACACAGAAACACACAGAGGCACCAAACTTTCTGTGATTAATCATCATCAGGTCTCCTATAATATCCAATGGTCAACTGATGACATCACTTAGGCCACACCCCCTGACAACAGGAAGTGTCATGTTTTGCTGTAAACGGTCGCTATGTTACCCCTCTGAGCTAATCAACATGAAACTGTGTCCACAGACAGAACACATGTTGTTGTGTTGTGGATTCCAGCCCCAAGTTGATTCGATGGAGCAGGAGAGCGTGGCGGCGTGGTGAAGTCACCTCAAAAGCCGCTGCCATACGTTTGGCTCTGAATTCCACATTTTTGGGCCGAGCTGCATAAAACTCACTTGGATGCATCCTTATCCACCCCCCAACAGGAATCCATAACAAATTTTGGTGGGCGTGACCTAATGCCTCAACGGCGCCACTTAGCAATTTTCAAAGGACCCTTTGCTATTCACTTACTTCATCGTAGAGACATGAGATTTGGTACAGTGGTAGAGCTCACCAAGACGCTCAGAATTTACAATTAATGTCATAGTGTAAATATCACAGGAAGTCGGCCATTTTAGATTGAATGTCTGATTTTGACCCCATTTTTGACGTTTATAGCATTGGTATTTGATGGATCTCCTCCTAGAGATTTTTAGCGAGCGGCTTGAAACTCGGGCAGTCTGATCATAAGGCATGGCCAATTAAAAGTTATCAAAGCGGTGAGTTTTTGAGCTTGTTGAAGGGGCATTAGCAAGGGTTAAAGTTCACCTACTCGCCACAAAAAATAAAACTGTTATATCTCCTACACAGAAACACACAGAGGCATCAAACTTTCAGTGATTGATCACCATCAGGTCTCCTATAATATCCAATGGTCAAATGATGACATTGCTTAGGCCACGCCCCCTGACAACAGGAAGTGTCATGTTTTGTTGTAAGCGGTCGCTATGTTACCCCTCTGAGCTAATCAACATGAAACTGTGTCCACAGACAGAACACATGTTGGTATGTTGTGGATTTCAGGCTCAACTGGATTGGATGGAGCAGGGGGGCGTGGCGGCGTGGCATATTCACCTCAAACGCTGCTGTCATACGTTTGGCTCTGAATTCCACAGTTTTGGGCCGAGCTGCTTAAAACTCATTTGGATGCATCCTTATCCACCCCCCAACAGGAATCCTTAACAAACTTTAGTGAGCAGGACTTAGTTTCTCTATAGCGCCACCAAGCAAATTTCAAAGGACCCTTTGGTATTCACTTACTTCATCGTAGAGTAATGAAATTTTGTACAGTTGTAGATCTCAGCAAGACGCTCAGAATTTACAATTAATGTCATACTGCAAGTATCACAGGAAGTAAGCCATTTTAGATTGAAATCTGAATTTTGATACCAAGTTGACATGTAAAGCATATGTATTTGATCATACTTGTCCAGCAGGGGGCAGCAAGAGACCACAAATAAACCCCAAAGGAATTTCTCTTGGTAAGTAAGTGATCTTAACTCTTTGGTTTCCTTGTATATTTAAGTTGAACAGATATACAAATCCTGCTTGAAAACTGACAAACTCTTGTTCAATACATTTCAGTTTTTATTTATATAGCGCCAAATCATGAAACATGTCATCAGGGGTGGATTGGGACAAAAAATTGGCCCTGGCATTTTGGATTAGACTGGCCCACCACATTTTTTTTGTGTACTGAATGTGTATACCAACTGTGCAATACCAACTGTGCAATACCTTGAAGTCAGGATAATGGAAATTAGTGAGTGGACACTTAAAATACTTCCAAAATCTTAATTTATTAACACTGTAAAATGTAAACTCCACCACAGCACAGCAATTATTCTTAGATCAGAGAGAGAGAGAGAGAAAGAGAGGTGTCACGGTCAATCACACATATTATCACGTTACATCATTATAAGAAGTTATTGTAAGTTGCTCATCAGATCTATTCAGTCTTCCAGATACTGTAGGGTAACATTGGACTAATGTGCACTCACTGTGTAAAAGAGGATGCCAATGACAAAATGAACCAGAGAAATGCCTCACTTGTCATCATGGAAAGAAAGAAAATATATAATAACATAATATAAATTTTGATTTACTCAGTCATTTGTAATAAGTATTTTATTTATCTAATTTCCTAATTTTTGATCATATTTTCTTTAAAATCGCAGACTTTTCGCTATTTTTCATGTAAATCCTTGGTGGCGCTTCATAGCGAAGCCGGTGAGGCCGCAGCGAGCTTGGCCTACCCTGGGATTGCGCAATCCCATGGTAACTGCGCTGACTTCCATTCTGTGAATGCATCTTCCTGTCTCTAGATCATAAATTCAATTGTTCAAACAGTTATGAACTGATTTTCCACAATTTAATATATGTGGATTACGAATTGTGTTTTGGTCATCAAACTGTGTGCAGATAACATGTTTTCGTGGTGCTGGCCGATCATAAACAGCAAAGAACTGGTTGTAGGTGAGGCCAGCAGTTCCTTGGCCACTAGGCAGGGGGCGCTCAAGGGGCACCGCTCGTGATCCCCAAATAGTAGAGTCAAAACAAGTTATTGATGTTTTATTAGCGAGTTTTGCTAAACAAGTAAAGCACTAAAAAGACTCTAAACATACAGCTGGAACAGGACTGATCAGGGAAGGCTTTCCTCCCTGGCAGTGAGCTCCACTGAGACTGAGAGACTTTTAAAACTGAAGAAGATAAAGAGAACTTTTACCGGAAAATGATGATATTTTTGTTCAGAAAGAGCGCCACAGGGACTTAAATTATAAGTAGAGGTAAGACAGCGATACTTATTCATGTTTTGTTTCTGTAATGAAATGTGCTTAATGTGGGTTATAGTTTTAGAATGTGTTACAAATGCAGAAATCCATCATAACTCATAAACTGTTACCAATCAAATGACAATTTTTTTCATCAAAGAACCAATATTTTTCCATGTATCTTGGTGAATTTATTTGGCTCAATCAGTCTCCTTCAGCACTTTGCAACGAGTCTACTCTGTAGAGTGTATATATTTGTAAATCTGACTCTGATGACGTCAGTGCCTCACCAGCTATGAACTCTACCGCACGTCACTGACTACAACCACAACCACCATATTTTACACCAGACACCGGAGCAGATGAAGGGCCTGCTGTTGGGAACATGTCAGTCAGTTTGACACATTTCGCAGCATCCGTTTGAAGAACTCGTTTCTTTTTTTCGTGCAGTTTCTCTGCGCCTCCCTTGCGTTTCTTATCCATTACTACTGTGAACACCGCTGCACAAAGTTCCACATGGAGCGTGAAGGTGTTTTTCTACTTTATGATTGGCCTAGCCCTTTAGACTGTCAGGGATGATAACCAATGGGCTGCAGTAGCCTGTGGTAAGGGCCGGATGATCGGAACAGACTCTTGCGCTGCTGATATTTTTCTTCATGCATTATGCAAATATAACGAGGCAGATATATAAAATAATAATAATATTAATAATAATAATACATATTATTAATATACATGTCGGGTCTGCCGGCCTGCATGTCATCTAAAGGCAGTTTACAATGTCAAAATCAATCAGATTATACATATTAAGTCAGATTATCCAGATTGGTAAAAGAAATTCCTATATAAGGGAACCAGTTGATTTCATCAAAGTCGTAACAAGCAGCATTGACTCCTGAAGAAGCGTAGAGCCACAGGGAGAGTCGTTTGCATTGTACATGGCTTTGCAGCAATCCCTCATACTGATCAAGCATGAAGTGACAGCAGAAGGAAAAACTCCCCATTAACAGGAAGGAAAAACCTCCAGCCGAACCGGGCTCAGTATGAACGGTAATCTGCCTTGACCGACTGGGGGTTACAAAAGAGAGAGAAGAGACACAACAAGACAGACAAAAAAGCACAGAAGCACACATTGATCCAGTAATGTGTTTTACATTAGATGGTAATAGCAGGTGATCTGTCTTCCCTGAATGATGTCACAGCTAACAGAACGCCAGACCAGGTGTACCTACTATGAAGAAAAAATAGAAAAAACAAAAAGGTAAAAGCTGAAATGACAACAGTCATGCAAAATTGAAGAACAATAGACCCTGATGTCCTCCAGCAGCCTAAGCCTATAGCAGCATAACTATAGAGGTAGCTCAGCGTAACATGAACCACTCTAACTATAATCTTTGTCAAAAAGGAAAGTCCCAAGAGCCAGCTTCTAGTGGAGGAGTTCAAGTATCTTGGGGTCTTGTTCACGAATGAGGGGAAGATGGAGCGGGAGATCGACAGGCGGATTGGTGCGACGTCTGCTGTGAAGCGTGCGCTGTACCGATCCGTTGTGGTGAAGAGAGAGCTGAGCCAAAAGGCCAAGCTCTCGATTTACCGGTCGATCTACGTTCCTACCCTCATCTATGGTCACGAGCTTTGGGTCGTGACCGAAAGAACGAAATCCCGGATACAAGCGGCCAAAATGAGTTTTCTCCATAGTGTGTCTGGGCTCTCCCTTAGAGATAGGGTGAGGAGCTCAGTCATCCGGGGAGGACTCAGAGTAGAGCCGCTGCTCCTCCACATTGAGAGGAGCCAGTTGAGGTGGATCGGGCATCTGGTTAGGATGCCTCCTGGACGCCTCCCTGATGAGGTGTTCTGGGCACGTCCCACCGGGAGGAGACCCAGAGGAAGACCCAGGACACGCTGGAGAGACTATGCTGGCCTGGGAACGCTTTGGGATTCCCCCAGAGGAAGTGGCCCAAGTGGCTGGGGAGAGGAAGGTCTGGGGCTCCCTCTTGAAGCTGCCCCTGCGACCTGACCCCGGATAAGTGGAAGACGATGGATGGATGGAAAAAGGAAAGTTTTAGGATTAGTCTTAAAAGTAGACAGGGTGTCTGCGTCACGGACCAAAACTGGGAGTTTGTTCCACTGGAGAGGAGCCTGATAACTAAAGGATCTGCCTACCATTCTGGTTTTACAGACTTTAGGAACCACTAGCAGACCTGCTTTCTGAGAGTGAAGTGGTCTGTTAGAAATTACTAAAGTTTGTACACAACATACACATGTGGAATATTGCTAACGTGTTACTTTAGCAATTTTCCAATTGCCAAAGTGTTACTTTTACATTATTACTTTTGGGTGTGTATCCACCAATTTAACTGTCAAACTTTCATAAAAGCTGTCTTAATGCAAGAAACGAAACCCTTAAACACATGAAATAATTAACTTTAAATAACTAAAAAGGTTTTGTTAACTTTTCACATGAAGCTGGATTAACAGCTAGTAAGATACCTTTGATTAAGTTGGTATACTAATGTTTAAACCAGGGGTGTCAAACGTACGGCCTGCGGGCCGGATCTGGCCCGCCGAACGATTTAGTCCGGCCCGGTGGCCAAATGCATTTTTATTATTCAACGGCTGTGTCTCCTCGGTGCATCGACCGATCTGCACCACATTTTTTGTGAGTCGTGGGGGAGCGCTGCCCAACGCATACGTGTGTATTGCATGGTAGACGGGTGAGGAAAATGCATGACAGCTTCTGCGGTGGCTGGCGGCGGGAGGTGCGCGTACCCTAGCGGTGGCCCTTAGGCCAGAGCGGCGCTTGGCTGCGAGGGCCGATCATCACCGCTTGCGGTTTTAATTACATGTTACATTTCCATGGACATATTTTTTGTGTAATGGTGTTCATATTTTGTCTGGTCACATTATATGTGTGCCCTCAAAGCCGGAAGTGTGTTAAAGACCCTTGACTGATTCTTGATTCTTGAAGGGTGCTAACCCTTAAAGGCGGAGCTAACGTTTAACAGCATCCTTGCCTCAGAACCAGGTTGTTCTCGATGTGGAGGGCAATGGTGGTGGCATTACCAGTTAACCTGTTGGCTCTATAAGCAAACTGATGCTGGTCTAAATGAGGAGAAAGTGGGAATTTTACAGGTTGTAACACCAGGTTGTAATAAGCCAGCACCAGCATGACCAGAGCCTCTGCCTGATCTGGAGTTCCATTGACTTTGATGAATACCGTGCAATTTAAGGTCCATGTGGACTGTGTTTTATTTTGTATGTGTTTTTGTTTTAGAAAAACTACAAACAGGAAAGTGAAAAAAATGATCTAATCTTTACTCTGATACTCCTAAAGAAAATCTGGTTCAACAATTGCTGCCCAATTAGTAAATAGAGTCAGTTACGTGTGATTTAATGTAACAAATCCAGCTCTTCCCTGAAGTCCTCAGAGGTTTGCAAGAGAACATTTGAGAACAAACAGCATCATGAAGATCAAGGAACACAGATAACAGGTCAGGGATAATCTGTTGAGACATGTCTGTCATACTGGACTGCACCTACTAGGCTGGAAAATGAGGGAATTACACAGAATAGCTGGGAGGAATAAGTGGGAGGATAAGTGCACAAGACAATTATTTGTCCTGCACTTGACAAATCTGGCCTGTCTGGAAGAGTGGCAAGATGACACAAAACAGATGACAAGGCAAACATTTGGAAGAAGGTACTTTGTACTCATTAAACTAAAGAACACACAAATGTACAAATGGATCTTACCTACTGTCAGATACCTTAGCATATTCTGAAAGGTGTAAGAAATTGTAATTTATCAAATAGGCCACCGTACATTTCTATTATTCATTTATGTTTGTGTTTTATTTTGCTCAGTCAAACTTTACCAAAACTAGCCAGCCACGTACACTAATTTATGGCCGGCACTTGTGTGTTGCTTACATCTAAGTGGAACCCATCATTCCACTTAAATATAGGTTTTTAAACTGTGTGAAGAAAACAGATTTGTAAAAAAAACAAAGAAAAAAAACAAACAGACAACAATGAGAACAAGCCAACTCAAAACAGAAAGACCAGCAGAGGAAACACAGAAATAAAGAATGAATCTTACTTTTAGGCAACAGTACAGTATTAGTAGTCTGTTAATAATAAATATATTTATATTAGTTTATGTAGGGTTATGAGCTCAACATGCATCAGATAAAGATGGTAAAAGCTAGAATGGTTATTCAAACAAAGACAAATAGCAGTTTATGAGATTGAATTTGCTTTAGAGGTCATTTAACACCACTCTAAAAATAATTAAATATTAACTTCCCAAAAGGTAGTTATCAGACATAGTTGTTCAGAAATCTCCACAGAAGAGATGAAGTGACACAAGAATTATCTTAAAAATGAGCGACGAGAACCTCTGAAACTCATGTAGTTACAGACCCCAAATAGAAGTAGGTCTCTGTTAGGGTAGGAACCCAACCAAAACAAGAACAATGCTGTTGCATGATGGCAGCTGTCAGGAGCAGAAATAGAGCGTGCCAATACCACTGATAATAAAAGGGTGTTGGTTTAGATTTGTTCTTTGTCTTCTTTGTCTTCTTTCTTTAACTTAAAGGGCAAGGCAACAAGGAATGATGGAAAAAACTCACTCTGTTCAAGTCACAGCAGGTGTATTCTCACAGATAAAATCAGTCGTTTCTAATCTTCACAGTTATGCAAGCAGGTTGTATTCGTGTCACATACGTAAACATCTTAATGACTTTAATGTCAAAACACAGTTTTATTTGATAAAGCTAAAAAGAATTTGCACATGAGACTTAAATCAAGGTTAAAAGTAAGGAGGGCAGCAGCATTTTTTAATCATGGAAACTAAATATTGCAAAAAACAAAAACAACATACTGTGTGATATATAATCACAACAAAGACTTAAAAATCATTTGGTGTTTTTGGCTTGGTATAATATTCAAAGTTAGGCTACATAAATATATATCTTTCAAACTACATAGTTTTAATATAAATGAATGTAACCCTTAAATAAACTGAACATGAAGGTATTTTGGAAAGTTCTGAAACAGTAATCTCATTTGGTTGCTTACATTGACTGTTTGCATGATTTTCTAGCAACTATAAGCCCTTAAACGTCTTCTACTTGTGATAAATCCCACCATCCTGCCTGTTTCAGAGAACGTCTGCTGAAAATTGTTTATTAGTTTTGTTCCTGAAAGAACTTTTAAGTCATTGGAGCAATGCTGGTCACAAAAAAAAAAAAACAGAAAGCGTTGACAGTTTCATATTGTTTGTACAATGCAGCTGTGGCAAGTAGGACTGAAAAGGCTACAAAAGGATTCTTGCTATACCCTTGGACACAAGTCTCGCATCGGGCCATATTGGTAAAATCCCAGCTGAGGGTTAGAATAGGACATCAAGTGGGCTTGCATATATATAATTTTTCTTTCAGTATTTGAAACTCTTTATTAATTACAGTGAACACTGGCAATGGCCCAAACAATATTTGTAACAAGCCTTAGACTCCTTGGCAGACACTGTGCTTTGTAGACCCAAACATCCTGTTTCAAGCCAGAATGATTGACTTGCATTCATAACATGAGCTGCATCACAGTAATAGCCCTTTGAATCGTCTTGTTACTGGAAAGTGCTATATAAATAAACTTGGCTTGCCTGATATTATCTGAGTTTTTGACACGTTGAGGCATTTGCTGGGATTTTTAAAATGGTAGTTAAAGTACATGGAGACTAATGGTTTAGAAGGATTTCCTGTTAAGACAGTCCCCTGCTGTTAATGGCAAATTAGCTAGTTAAAAACAAGAGAAGTTTACTTAACAAACCATACTAACATGTTTGTATTTGTGTAGCTTTACCTTTGATTAAATTGCTTCTCGGGGTTGGCCCTATATATTGACTGAAATAGTGGGCCCAAAAATTCAAATATTGCTTAGGGCCCCATGGAGGCCTGGGCCGGCCCTGCTGGTATGTGTGCTGTCTCTTTTAATTGCTGTCTGTTCACTTAACTGAATGTGTCATGACCAGCAACTCCAAGGTACATTTTCAAGAGGTTAACACCTGTGAAATATTTTATTTTATTTTATGTTATTTGGGCAAATACAGTACATTATACACATGTGCAGTATAAAGTCTGTCCCACTTCAGGACTTCCTGCTCTTTAATGGCTCTGTCAGCAACAATCTGTTTCCCAGGATTCCCACAATAAACATCACTGAACACAGAAAAGTAGTGAACACCGCGCTAAAATCTGAATGCTCGTTGAGGTTGCAGTAATAGACGACAACAAATAAATGGCCTTAAAATAAAGAATAGTTGTTATAGGCCTAGTTTAAATCTACATTGTCCTCCAAAATCCGTTTTTATCTGATCAATATATAGCACTTTTTGGTGGTGAGGATTCTCAATAAATGGGGTCCCTATTGAGCAAGTATCACAAAAACATATCTAGGAATAATTCTGGACGCTCAGTTAAATTTTAGGAGCCATGTTGACAAAATCAGCAAAACTGTTAGATCAAATATAAACTGCTATAAAATAATTAGAAACTGTTTAACACTTCATTGTGCTGAGATGTTTTTGAACTCCATGGTCCTCTGACATTTTTCCTATGGAGCTACAGTTTCGAAGAACCACTTTTGGTCAAAGTGCTCTGTCCGTATGAGGATCTGCAGTTTGGAACTCACTTCCGGTTGATTTAAAGTCTGTAACCAGTTTTAGTATGTTCAAAAAACAAACAAAACTCTGGTTATGTCAAAAACAGAACTGTACCCATTTTTGATGTTTTTATGTTTCACTGTTTGTTTGTAGATATTGTCAATATTATGTTGTGCTATTTTAAATGACTATCACTTTAATTTTTAGAGGGACTTTTTAAAAGCCCATCTAGGGACAAGTGCTGCGAATTAGCTGCTGCTATTGCACTATGACGCAAACATGGGACTGCTGTTTTGTTCAGTTTGTCTATGTCGATGTGTGTCTGTCCCTACCAAATAAACTTTGAAATGAAATTGAGGACGTGGCAAATTAAAAATAAAGGTTAACAAGCAAAACAGCTGGACTTTAGTTCTTGTAGTTGAATAAGTTTTGCTCTCGATCCAAATGGCTTCCTCGGTTCAAAGCTTTTGAGAGAGAAGTTCCAAGCTTTAAAGGTGAAAATCCTTGTGTCTCAGAAGGTTTTCCTCCAAACACAACATCCAGGTGCATTTTAGACCAAACCAGGTTCTCTGACAGAGGTTGTTTCACTGTTAGGATAAAACCCTCAACCACAAAGCAGTGTGGCGTATATAATTCAGTACAGGGAATGTCCAGACCTCGAGGGAGAAACTAAACAACTTCTCCAGACACGCATTTTTTCAACACAGGAGAGCCAACTCCAACACAATTCAGAACATTGCATTGTGAGCCAACATCCCTCAGTGAGCCAGGCTAACATCACAGAGAACACCCTATATTTTATGCCAATTTAGACGTGGATTTTTTTTGTGTGTGTCCCGTCTGGCAATGTGGCGATAAGAATTGTTGTCTTAATGCCAAAAAGAGCCCAACAGATTTTACTTTCACAAGCGGAGCCTTACCGTTTTCGCCATAGTGCTCCGGTTGATTTATACATGCAAGAAGCTTTATTATAATCTATGCAGGGAATATTTAATGTTATATGGACACTGAAACAAGAAAGTAGAAGAGAAAAAAAGGAAAAACAGTGAAAGAGAAAGAGGAGAGAAAGAGAGAGAACGATACAACATCCTCAGTCTGCTTCTTCACCTGCAAAGAAAGATAAAAAAAAGAACAGCAAGACCAGCCGATAAAGTATTTACAGGTACAATCAAGTAACGCCTTGATACCATCACTGAAGAATATACATTATTAATTAGTACAACTGCTGAAGATAATAATAGGGGTTTTCTGTATAGAAGTGAATCTGTACCTGGATCCAAGCACCTGTAGGTGTTTGTGAGAGTGCGCTTGTGTATGTAAGGTTTATCCTTGAGAAAAATGCTCAATAGTGGTTGTGAAGAGCCAAAGACCCACCCCCCAGAGCAACGATGCAGACGCCAGGTGAACCAAGAACCAAGACCCCGGACCAGGTGGCCCACTCCTCCTCCAGGCCCCAGACTCCGGGCGGCAATCCGAGAACAGATGTGTGAAAAAGACCCCGAGCCTGCCTCTGCCTGCTCAAATGTCGTGTTGTTGCATGTTGTTCTTAGATGTGGATGTAAATTTGCAGAGCTTCCCAAACAGCTCAAAATCTTGGAACTTCTCCCTCAGTAGCTTTGATCTGAGTAAGCAATTTGAATGATAAGCAGAAAGTTTTAAACTACAAGAGCTGAAGTCTTTCTAATCTTTATAATATCTATCTGTTGCAGTTTTTACCTTAAGCATTTGTAACAAAACTGAAAATGCTGGTTTTGCGCAATTTAACTGTGTAGTTTGGTGCCTACCACATGGTGGTGCTATCTATCTTTTATATCAGGTCCTGCTCCATTCTGGGATCAGCTGCACTGATCCCAGATTTTCTGTGGTGTTTTCTTTTGTTTTACCATCTCCCATTAGTGCCCCACTGTTCTCTGTCTGCCCATTTAGAATCAAGTGTTCAGTGTTTGCAGATTCATAAAGTTTTTGTTTACATATTTTCCTCTACAATTTTAAGTTAAATTTTCAACATAAAAGCATATCATGAAAATGAATGAATGCTTCCCCCATAAGAGAATCACATCGGTGTAACTGCTATCTCCATGCAACACGTTTTTAACCCTTTCAAAGACAAAGAAATGGTGTACCTATTATTACGGTAGACAACATATTGGATTTTATTACACTAAAGTCTTTTAGCTAAAACTCAGAGCAGGAGGGGAAGACAGTGGAGACCTCAGTTTATTATAAGGTCAAACGACTCCTACACTGCATTCCATTTGCAGACGAAACTTGGAAATCCCAGCTTCGAATCGGAAAAATCAACTGTAACGGCCAATACAGGCCAAGTCAGGGCAAGTTTATTTGTATAATAAACATTTCAGTAACAAGATGCTGTACATGAACAGCATACAGAGGGAAGGACATTGCAGTGCATTAATAGCGACAGGTCATGAGACAAGTTGGACAACACTAAAACATTAACATTCAAACAAATAGGGTTTTAACGTTAATTTAAAGGAACTCAGGTATTCAGCACTTTCACAGTCTTCTGGGAGTTTGTTCCAGATAAGTGGAGCATAGGAACTAATTGCTGCTTCTCCATGTTTGGTTCTGGTTCTGGTTGTAGGTATGCAGAGTAGATTTGAGCCAGACTACCTGAGTGGTTGATACACTGATAACAAGTCTGTGATGTATTTAGGTGCTAAGCCATTCAGGGATTTATAGACTAACAGAAGTATTTTAAAGTCTATTATCTGAGATACAGGGAGCCAGTGTAAGGACTTTAGAACTGGGGTGATGTTCTCTACTTAGTGAGGACGCGGGCAGCAGCGTTCTGGATCAGCTGCAGCTGTCGGATCGACTTTTTAGGCAGACCTGTGAAGACACCGTTGCAGTAATCAATTCGACTAAAAATAAATGCATGGATTAGTTTTTCGAGATCCTGCTGGGATACTGGTCTTTTAATTCTAGAAATGCTCTTTAGGTAATAGAAGGTCGACTTTGTAATTGTCTTTAGCTGCCTTTGAAGGTTGAGGTCTGAGTCCATCACTGCACCCAGATTTCGGGCCTGATCAGTGGTTTCTAGCTGAAGCAGCTGAAGCTGTGTGCTAACTCTTGATTGCTCCTCTATTGGTCCAAAGATTATTACTTCAGTTTTGTTTTTATTCAACTGAAGAAAATGTTGACACATCCATGCATTGATTTCTTCTAAACATTACTCAGTGCTTCAATGGGTTCATAGTCACCTGGTGACATGGTAATGTAGATCTGTGTGTGGTCTGCATAGTCATGATAACTTATGTTGATGTTTTTTATGATCTGAGCTAGAGGGAGCATGTAGATATTGAATAGGAAAGGACCTAAATTGGACCCTTGGGGAACTCCGTATGTGTTTTTTGTGGCCTGTGAAGTTACCTACTGACACAAAAAAGTCCCTGTCATTTAAGTAGGATTTAAACCAGTTGAATGCTATACCAGAAAGGACGACCCAGTTTTCCAAGCACTCGAACAGAACAGAATGGAGTGATCGACAATATCGAAGGCTGCACTGACGTCCAATAATACCAGCACTGTGGTTCTTCTGTCTGCATTTCTATGGATGTCATTAAACACCTTAAAAAGGGCAGTCTCATTACGGGGGTAAGCACGGAAACCTGACTGGAAAACGTCAAAGCAGCTGGTCGTTGTTAAGAAGGTATTGAACTGTTAAAACACATCTTTTTCAATACTCTTATGGATAGTTTGTCCAAATTGTTCTTTTTCAACAGTGGTTTGAAAAATAACTTTCCACTCAAGAAATGAGAGAAACCTTTTTGGCTGATTGTCGGATCCAATATGGCAGCTCCTCACATAAACAACAGTAAGCTGTGATTAAACATATTTATTTAACAAGACACGGCTGTAAAAGTGTGTCTAAAATCAATGTTACATGTCACAGCTGCAACTCTGAACTGAAAAATTATAAATGGTGTTTGCATGTGGAAAGTACAGATTTAAAGGGCATTTATAAGAAGTACTACAAACAAAACATGAAAACAACATATTTCCTGGCTGTCACCATATTGGATACCTAACTTTTATTTTTTTTATTTTGGAATCCTGACTTCAACTGTGTTAATTGGAACGCTTTTTATTTTCTGAGGCAAATGGAGTGAAATAACAGTCGGTGCTTAACTACAAATACACTTAGGTCTTGTACATACATAGCTGGGTGTTAAATAAAATAGATATCTCCCCCACATCATTTTTAAAAATAATATCATACACATGGGATCATTTTCAGAAAATGTTTTCATCCACACAAACCAACACAAATGTGCCAGTGAGCGTTGTTTTAAACATGCCAAACAAATCAAAGCTAAAACCTATGTCAGCCAATCAGAATCCTTCAAAAAAACACTTAGTGCTTCCATATTGGGACGGTGTAAACCAGCTCTTTCTCCTTTGCACCTCAACGTATTACAGCAGCTGGTCTTGTAAAAACAAACAAGAAAAAAAAACTCTGAACCAACATAGAAATCAGCACCTCTCTGATTTTCCACTAGATGGCCGGGTCTATGACAATGATCGCACATGTGATGTCATCACTGCAGTATTTGTCACAGACAGTGATGCGCGAGACCCTCAAACTTCATTTTGCCATTGTTGTGCCATTACGCACTGTTTTAAGTTATTTAATGTTTAATAAATAACTCTCTGTCTGTTAGGTATTGTCCAGTGAATATCAGCCCAAACAGCTGATATTTTGACAACAGTTGAAAGGAATGATTTGAGCACTGGAAAACTCTGCCCACATATGGAATAAATGAGTCACAACTTCTCTTCATGTATAATAATTTATTAACAGAAATAAATTAACATCCAGAGAACACCACTATAGAATGTTGTTTATCTGAATTAACACTATATTTCAATCCACAAATCATCTCTACTAGGCTATTGAAACTTAAATAAACTACTAAGCAAAATTAAGATAAAATGAAGCTAAGAAACTATGTACACACAAAAGAAACGAAAAGGACAAATAAAAATAGTTGAAAACCATCCAAAGAATAATTCAGTGAATCTTTGGTTCACTGCACATCCAAGTTAGAGAAGCAAAGTTTATCTTAAAGAATATGGAATTAGGTTAAATTAGCTTAACTAATTTAGAACAACATTTGATACAGAAAACAGACTTAGACTGGCCAACCCTGTATGTTTGTGGGTCTCCGAAAACCCATGTAGGCTCTATCTCCCAGTGTAGACGTCTCTTCTCGAGGGCCCACGGAAAAGAGAGAGCCTTCCTCCCCAGTGCAGCTGATGAACAGCAGCGAAGGAGAGCATTTGTTTCGGTGGCCTGAGGCTTTATACAGAGGGCCCCCTGCTGTGACGGCACAGTTCCTTAGAAAGTGAGCCTGTAGGTTCTCACATTTTTTGTGTCTTCCAACTTTCAGTCCGATCTTATATTCTCTCTGCTGATTTCGCAACATCATGTACACACCCAAACACAAAAAAAGGTTTTTCTCAAATCTTAATTTTGGCCGGAGTTTTCAGAAATAATTATTTTTAGTAAAATGGAGGTTTCATGTGGATGAAAGGCAAAAATGCATTAAAAATGTATTTCTTTTCCCCTGATATCAGGCTATGCCTTGACAGGGCCTTAATAAAATGCATCCTATGGGACTAAACGAGTCAAAACGTCAAGCACCAGGGAAACAAGCAAACTCCATGCAGACAGAATGATCAACTGCAGCTATGAATCTGCCCCTCCTCTGCTCTGCAATCAAGCTCATTCCTCACACCTGTACTATGCTCTTTTTCAGCTCACTGCAAACAACAGACCAGTGTCATAATATTGAAAGCATTTTTGGTAATACATATCCAGCATTTTATCCTTGATTTCCATGTTGCAGACCCTGTCCATGTCTTTGTTGATTTCCCTGCCTTACTTTTCCCATGTTGGAAAGCTACTAAGCTTCTGATTTCTGGACCTGAATTGATTCCACAACTACAAGGCTTTCCTAGACCCTTGGATATGCCTGCTTATCTCTTATCTGACCACCTGTGCATGACCCAAGCCTGTTCATACTAAGCCTCAGCCCTCCTGGCTGTCACCTCTGAGCAGGCAGCCCTCAGCATCATCCAGTTCCTGTTTGTTTTTGCACAGGAGATCTGTGTCCTGGGGTCCGTTCTTCGTACGTCGCTAACTCAGTTAGCAGGATTTCATTGTTGACGATTTGGCATGATCTTGGATCGTTTGGTTCTTCCAAAGACATCCTGCACTTGTTGTCATAGCAACATGTGCGCCAGCTTAAGCCTGCTCGAGAGCAGGCTTATTTCATGTAAACAAGATTAGATCACGGCTGTATAAGCGGAGGAGATAGGGAAGTCTGCCGTAGCCATGTCCATTTTTACGACTGCAACCTGTTGCGGAAGGTGCAAGAATAATTTGCAGAGTTTTTCGAATTAATCGCGTATTGCGCAATAGACAGGATCCTTTAGCGCAGCGCGACAGTGTAATTGTAGAGAGATTTTCTTGGTGGCTGTTATAAACAGACAAACACATCATTTAACAGTGGCTTTTAAAGAGGAAAAAGTGGTGTTGGAGCCATAAATCTAAAATATTTAAGTTATTTGTATGATGGTTTGCTTTTTATTTTTATCCTATTCAGTAAGAAGATTTGTTCGGGCCATTTTATTGTGAAGTTTAGTTTACTTTGAAAGGCTTGCTTCCTGTCGAGCAGTATATTGTATTAGAAAAAACTATGGATGGATTATCTAGCCACGGAGCAATACAGTTTTACCGTGTAAACTGTGGATGACTTGGAAAAGGAAAATTGTCATTTTTTATGGATAAAGATTTTTTTTTGTTAAAATTCCCAGTTTGCACATGTCCTTTACTTCCCGTGTCTAAGGAATGACACTGAAATTTGGATCTCTTGACATAACAAGTGCCTATTTAAAATAAAGTATAATAATTAAAGGCTACCATTTTGTAGAATATTCTTATATTTCACTTTCACTTGTCCCCATGCTCTAGTGGGTCCCGTGGAGGCTCTGACATAAAAGAAAAAAATAAATATGAGATTATTAAAATGCAAAAATTCATACTGTAGAAAGTGATAGAAACATCTACCATGGACAGTATTTACGCATTAATTTGTCTGCTGCTTTTTGCCAGCCCTCTCTCCTGGCTTTAACAGATTTTGAGGTGTTTTAATTAATGACTCAAATTCGGCATAACCTTCCATTAAAAGCTCTTGTTCTGCTTGGGAGAAAAACTGTGGGCGTTCTTTGGCCATGCTGAACAGCCAATAGCAGCGTTGCTGATCAGTGTTTCTACTATCGATACATTTCCCCTTTTAAACAAACGCATGAACGCGCAGTTGTCTCAGATAACTCAATCCAGCCATACTAATCGTAAACAACAGGTGTGTTCGAAGAACCCAATTAGCCGGATGATGATTAGCCGGATGAAGTCATCTTGGATGTGTCATTTGATCTCGGATGTTTTAAGCAACGTACGAAGAACGGACCCCAGGTTTTCTTTAAGAAACGTTTTCAAATGCAACACCGTATCTGGCAAGAATTTCAGGTCCCTTGACAGCCAGGTAGTTGTATTGACAGTATTATGTAGGTTAAGATTATATCATCAGTTATGCATTGATCAAAGCTAACTAATATAAATGTAGAAAGTTGAGTTTTAATTTTCTTTAAAGAGTAAACACCAAAATGCAGAAGTTCAATGACTTTTTCTTTTAAAAGATTAAACCGTAAGAATGATGAAAACATTAATATGTATTAACTTACCAGTCTGTTACTCTTCTTTTCTTTTCTTTTTGTTGTATCTATATCTGCTTAATGTCAGTTGTTGAATATATGACTGTTAAAATCATTTTTATTGATCAGTTTTAATTAGTTTATTTAGACACATTTAATTGATGCAACTTCTTTATCTTGAGTATAATTCTTCGGTCAGAGAAGTGAGTTTAAGTGAATGGATTTAACATTAAAAATATCATGTGGTAACAACAAATAGCATTTCAATGTTATATTTATACAATAGGATTGCCTATCAAAGTCTAAAAGTACAGAGCACTAGTTTTTAAAAAAAGAGGAAACTTTATCTGTCAAAACCATTAAATAGTTTGAGTTTCAATTTCACACACAATTTCACGAGGATTGTGTGAGAAAATCTTACTGTGGTGATTAAAGTACAGTTTTCTCCCTCCAACAAAAAATAGCTTGCTCATCAGTTTACCTTTTACCACAGTTTATTTGAATTTTCAGACTTTTAGCAAGTAAAGACTAAGTTCAGTTAGCACTTATGCCAGTTCTAATTAAAATTAAAGCATTTAAGATTTGCCTGTAAAATAAAGAAGGCAAACGTAATGCAGCTAAACTTTTTTTCTGGCTTTCCTGCTTTGTTTTTTCTTTCTTCAGAAAAATTTTCTTTGCAAAACTGCAAAAAGTTTTGTTATTAAAAGGCACAAAAATGTTTTGTTTAATACAGTCAAAAAACTTTATTTGCAGTAATTCTAAAAACAAGGACTGGGGAATATAGACAACGACAGCTGGATAGTGATGCCACTGAGCTTGAAATCGGGAGAAACTGGGAAAACTCCCAATAAGGTCGGCCAAGTTTATGGGCCACTCTCTCCAAGGTTAAATCAACTATTAGTGACCAGTTGAAAGGCTGTCATAGACACAGTCTATGATAGTAAAAATCACTTTAAACTATTTGATGTTTGTTTCAATTTTCCAGAAGTTATGCTAATGTTTACAAAAACAGTTAGGAGATGCCTCACAATCATGGCGCTAAAATGTAAAGTACAAAAACACCTCTGATGAAAATGTTAAAAACAAATCACACAAGATGTTGAATATTTTCCTGGGTTCTTCATATTACATTGTTAAAATTTTAAGCTATGGGAGTCAGACAGAGGAAACATGTTCCTGAGGCACCATTGTGCTCCCATCTAGCTGCTGTACACTGGTAACCTTACAGCATGTTAGAAAACTGCTCTGTCAGATGTCTTCACCCACAAGTTTACTGCTTGACGCCGAAACTTAACATCCACCAGAACTAACAAAATGGGATTTAGGCAACAGTGTAAGTAACCCAAAGAAGAAGTCACCGTCAGAGCTTTGGCCATAGATGAATTTGCTACACAGGTTACTGAACTGCTGAATTGAATTGTGTCTGCCAAAAGTACCACATTATATGGCGTCCAGCAGATAAAGAAAACTGGCACCAAAGCTATTATGACTTTAAAAGCTCTCTGCTTTTGGAGGCTTTGGGAGCCACACTGCAGCTGCAACAGGATGCAGGAGTAGCAGAAAACCAGGACAGCTGAAGGAAACAGAAAGCCAACAGCATGGTACAGCCAGCGAGTTGCCATTATTAATTCAATTATTTTTGTCTTGTCTGTTGAAGCTTTCTCATACTGCCGGACACATGATTTTCTGTTTTCCCTTTCATCCATCACTTCTTCTAAAAAGATCCAGTCAGAGACGGAGAGGAGCAGGGAGAAGATCCAAACCAAGACGCAGCAAGCATGAACCACCCAGTGCTTCTTCTGCAGGAACATCTTGGTAGAATGGACGGCAGATAGGTAGTAGTCCACACTGATGCAGGCCAGGAGATAACTTTTACAATAGAAACTGATCTGGAAAAAAAGAATACAAACACTGACAATGTCTTGTAATTTCCAGCATGTTTCTAACTGTATAGTTCTTACCGTGAAAACACTCCCAGTGATCTTGCAGAAGGGTGTCCCAAACACCCAACCATCACCACTGGCAGACTGTACAGCCCAGAAGGGCAGGGTCACCAACACCAGGATGTCTGCCCCAGCTAGGTGAAGGAGGAAGTTGTCTGTTTTGCTCCATGTCTTTCTGCTCTTTCCCATTACTCCCAGCAGCAATGCACTTCCCAGAATTCCCACAATGAACGCCAACGAGTACAGCGTTGGCAAGAACACTGCTTCAAACATTGTGCTGTTCTTCAGATCACAAACATCACCTTCTTCATAACTATAGTCAAAAGAGTCATTGCTATAGTTTGCACCAAAGTACTCTTTTAAGTCATCCAAATATGACCTATATTCTGGTAGATCTATGAATTGTTCCATCATTCACATCTGTAAGAAAGAAGGAAGTTTTTGATTCAGTTTTGTTTGTTCTTAGAGTTGTTCAATTTGGATCCAGCCACATAGAGATGCTGTCTGTCATGCACCATTCAGACCACAAATGTCTGCATCACAGTCTTGATCATAGGAGTTGTTTTTCACGCTTTTAACACATTACAAGATTTTAGAAATGGGAATCTATGTAACTATCAAGAGCTCCAAACCACAAAGGTGAATGCATAAATCATGACGTATGCCTTTTTAAAACAACATTCTGCCTTATCATTATCCCCCAGCAGCAACTTTTCTCTGAACATCGCATTATAAAACTACAAAATAAAATCAGATCTCAACACGCTAGATAAAAGTATGTTACTATGGCCTCATAATAAATTAACAGATGAAAGAATTAGTTGTGTAAACTGACTGAATTTAGTACCCATTAAAGATTAGATGAGACAAAGCTTTTCACAGCTAACCGTGACAGTATGAGAGGTGGATGATAGTCACCTCACTAGTCCATTTAAGACAAGGGACAGTCAGTATTGTTTTGTAGATGAATTAGTATTTAAAAATACTAATTCATCTACAATAAATGTTTGGAACTGTGGGAAGAATCCAGGATATAAAGAAAAAAAACACAGTTTTACAAAAATAACAAGCAAACTACGGACATAAAAACTAACAAATAAAAAGACACAACATTAAGACCTTCCACCTGTAAAATGACACGGTGAGTTTTTTCAAAACCTTTCCTGTAACTTACCAAGCAGTAATCTTCAGATGCTGGAGGTCACAAATAAACACAACAACACAGTCCAGTTTCCCTTAAACAGCATTTAGGAACTCCACAAGGGAACTGAAAACAAGGCTGGCTCAAACTAGGATTCACCTCAGACAACCTTTTAGTACCACTTTATTGTTTCACTTTTTTCCCCTACCCAAACAAAATGTTACATTTCAGATTTTATTTACATTAACAAGAAAGAGCTAGATAAATGGAGGATGGTTAAACTTTAACAATAAGTCTTAAAAATTGTGTGGTGCAATGAGTTAAAAAAAAAGTCCCACTGGCTTTAGACAGTTTAACTTCCACACATATTAATGTGACCATAAATAATCTGAACTTCTTGCTGTTTGGGAAATTCCAGTTTTTTCTCCTCTCTGTGGTCCTTGATTCTGGTGATTTCCCCTTGTTTGAAACCCCCTAATAAATTTACCAGCAAGCACCAATTATAAGCAGTACTAAGCACCATAATAATAATGTGTTTCCCTTAATTAAGCTTGAACTCATCTGCGAAAGGAGGCAGACAATGAACAGCTTAAATGGTTTTAGAAACATAACATGTTCTTTCGTACATTAATACAGCTTGAGCTTTGGGCCCTAAGATCAATTTAATTTAGATTGGTTATTTATTTTCAACAAAGTTACTGTTCTTATGTTGTGCCCTGAAAAAGGTTAAGAAGATAGTTTTGGCTTAGCCCGGGTTTGTAAAAAAAAAAAAAAAAAAAAAAAAAAGGTTTTGAAGCTGTTCTTACATCAGTGATAAAAAGTAGATTATTTATGAGATTTACTCTTTTACTCTGACATGTTATGTACTCATTATTTCAGTATGATTTTGGAAAATGACATGTTTTTGTGTCAATGTCTTAAACATTTTATTTTAGAGAATTACATGTTTAAAACATCCAGATCATAAGCCAAGATTAGAAAAATACTTTTTGAGCAGCCTGAGATGCTGTTAAGATTTCACAAATCATAACCTGTGTTTTAAGTAATCTGGAATCAGTGTAGATTCTTAAACTCCAAATATTGCTGTTTTTACCAACCATGGTTTGCTAGGACTCTTGGTAGATGTGCAGATTTGTGTGATCACGCTAACCCTGTGTCCCAACAGCAACAACACAATTCCTATTCAGAGGGTGGCAGCAAACACACAGCAGACAAAGCAAATGGTGAGTCATATCATGAGCAAAAAACATTGATGCTTGTTTTATAGAAATATAAGGCGGTAAGGTCTGCTGTTCTTTCCATTTGAAAAATTTAGCTCTTAGCAATATCATGGATACAAAAACCTAATTGCTATTCTGGTAAATAATCCTTTTAATGTATTTATTTGCAGTTCTTTTCTCCTTATTCTTCTGTTTTATAGACCGTGTATAAACCAGTGAGTTATTGGCACCTTGATAAAACAAATAAACATGAGTGCAAGCAGCTTATATTAACTGACAAGGAGATGTTTTAAATAATTTCTATTCAGTGTTAAAGTATCCAGTTTAGGTTTGGCCAGTTTTTTTAGATTTTTAAACAAGAGATGACCACCTACAACGCAACTACAGCACCTTAGGCACCGCTAGGAAGCTGTAAAGCCATAAAGCCCATCACTTTTTCTCACAGTCCGTACAAATCACTCACCGTATTAGGTTTTTTTCTGCCTGATTATCAAAATACTGCCTTACAAATACGTCTTACAGTGGGACTCGATAGTTTTTTGTAACCCTAGCTAGAAATTTTCTTTACACACATACAAACTATAGAGTACCCTATATTTGGTAACAACAGTAAATTTAATGTAAAAAAAAGATTCTGGGTTTGAATTTTGGGTTAAAAGCAGAGGACAGATTTCATGGGAAGGTATGTTGCAATGACAACATACAGATGATTGTTGTTTTTATTTATATTTGAACGGTGGGAGAAAACTATAAATCATACACGTTGGTCAAATTGACTGACCTCTCTTAAATAGTCTTTAGGTGTGTGTGCGTGTCTGTGTGTGTGCATGGTTATTTGTTTTGTGAATTTTATGTGTTGCACTGACATTTAAAACATTGCCACTAAAGTTCACTCTCAGTAAATTCTGTTTGCATTGTTTGTGGCCACTCAAGAGCATCTGCATGCATGTTTAAACAACTAGCAGGCAAAATGTCCTCGTTTGACAGAGACATAATCCGATGCACAAGTCTCTGGACAAACGGAAAGTTTCAATTGCTTTAGGAACGAAATAAAAAATTTTTAACAGCTATTTGTTGCTAGGATTGACTAATCACACTGCCACCACCAATCTGGGGTAAAAGTAGGTTTCATTTTCATGAAAATGGATTATGTAATAACAACAGGGACTCACTGTAGGCGTGTTCATCACGCTCATAGTTTGATTCAGAGAAGCTTCTTTTTAAAGTTTTAACGGAAACCTGTGGTTAAGGATGTGCTTTTTTTCATTGTTTCCTTTTCTTCAAAAACGTTTAAGGACTCCAACAGAAACTGCAATCGTCTTCTATTTTTGCTTCTTCTTCTTTTTTTTTCCCCCACCAGGAAACGTTTTAAATTGGGTGGAAACTTTAAGAACCTTCCAAACATGCATCTATTAAATTGTTCATTGTCTCTGATAATAAAAACTTACAAAACTATACAACTTTTGAAGTTTTGTTTTCTATCATTTCATTAATAGCATTTAAAAACATTTTTCTATTATGTGTAAAGTTTTGAACAGAAATAGGAAAACAGTTTTTTGCTGCAAATGTCAACCATCTGCATTCACTTTGAAGTTTTAAATACACAAACACAAACATCAGTCTTAAAGGTTATATATAAAAAGAAACTTATTTTAACTGAATGCAATATACTTGCAAATTGCTGAATGGACAGTGAAGCAACGCATACTCCGCACATGTAACATATCCTCACTTGTAAGTTTAATATACTGGTTGAGAATAAGTGCCAGATTTGTTTCTATCCATTGTTCAGTACTTAAGTTTTACTCTTAATACTGATGTCTCTGCCACATTTATTTACTTATTTAGGCACAAATTGGCTTGCCTGTTTTTACCCTTCATTTGTCAGCATATTTATTCTGTTATTGCAGCAAAAAATAAAGGCCGTTGCTAATGTTTGCAGAGGCTGTATATGTCGTAATGGTCACATTGCTATAACAGCAGTGCTTACAGATGTTCCATGTCAAGTCCTAGTGCGAGTGTTTCTCACTGTAAACATGTGACAGATTAAAAAAAAATCAGAATGAGTTGTTTAGATTATGCAGGCAGGGACAGATTAGGACTTTGAGAGGTCAGAGTCTACCTGCCTCCATCTTGTTTGGCCTGGATTGATCCCAAGGCACAGTGGCTGTTAATGGGTGGAAGAGCTTTGTGCAGCGGTAGTAGTTACAATTGAGGTCAACCTTTTGTAAACACAATGCAGACAGCCTCCCATTTTCTTTGTAATATCCACCATAAAATGGAAAAACAAGGATCTCAATGTTTGATGTCGTGTGATAATTGGTTTCTTAAACATACATTTACAGACTTCTGCTAATGGGGTAAATTTCATGATTTGGTTAAGGACCCAGGCGCAGATGAAAAATGATTTAATGATTTAAAATGATTTTACAAAAAACTTAGAGAGATGAATCAGTCTAGAAACTCAAAAAATACAGCCAGGAGAACTCGGGTAGGAACCATAAGTTGAGCAGTCGAACCAGCACTGAGTGGGAAAAAAGCCAGGAGTATAAATACACAGGGTGGAGTGAGCTGATGAGGCAGAAGCCAGGTGAAGAGGCAGATGTTATTGGGAAGAGAGGTGATCAATGAAGGTAGGGAACAGAGAGAGCAATGGGATGGCAGGGGACAAGCAGTAAACCAGAACCTAACCAGAATGCAAAACCTACACTGGATAAACAGACACTAAAAAAACAACTGAAAACAAAAGACAAACATGCAAACAAAGAGCTAACAGGGACAAGAGTAAAGTAGATAAATCCATAAACAATGCAAAACTAAAGAGAGCATGATCCCCAAAAGTAACTTAGTTATAATAACAACCCTTAAGGATCATGACATTAAACTTCCTCTGCTAAAACTGGATGCACAATGGACAGAAATAAGGAACATTATGTGCTTAATGTATCTAAATCCTTACCTTTTTAGCTACCATACATCTTCTGAGGAGGGCTGAAGGCAAGTTAAATAACTTTTAGTCAACCCTGACATTCTTTTATCTTAAACCTAGTAATAATAAAACACATTTATTCTCATGAATTTTCCATATAAAAACAATACAATACAAAATTACATTTAAACATAAAAAAACTATATTAGATTTCCTCTAGATAGTGAAAATGCTGAAAACACTCTTAATCCTAATTTACCAACCATTACACAGCTGACCAGAGAAATTATTTTTTTGCTTTCTTTGTCATTTAGCAGGTGTAAATGTGAGGCAACTTCTCACTGTTGCCTTTCAGATTGCGATGGAGTTGGGTGTGTCGGCTGACTCAGACCCAATGAAGCCCCTCCTGGGAAGAGATTCAAATTTCACACTTGTTTTAAGCTTGAAGCCCATGGACCTGAAGATGTTCAGCAGCTGATATCGGAACTTCAGACCCACAAAGGCGTACAGGATAGGATTGAGGCTGCAGTGAAGGTATCCCAAACTCTCAGACACTAACCGAGCTTTATGCAGAGATGTTCTAGTTCCACATGCCGTTACACCACTGTCGTTTTGGTGAATTGTGTCCACAATGAGTGTGATGTTAAGTGGAGTCCAACAGAGAAAGAAAGCTGCCACCACGGCTATTATGACTTTAAATGCTCTCTGATTTCGGAGACCTTGGGTGCCACAACTCAGCTGCCATAGGATGCGGAAGTAGCAGAAGATCAAAACAAATGAAGGTAAGAGGAAGCCTATAGTGTGGTACAGCCATCGTGCGGACATTTTTAAGGTATAAAAATATTCTGGGCTAAGTTTAAAGTAGTTATGAACACACTCTGTTCTGCTTTGTCGCACATCTTCCACGGCTTCTGAAAAGTACCAGTCAGGCATGGAGAGGATCAGGGAGAAGAGCCACACCACCAAGCAGCTGGCTTGAATCACCCGAGGCTTCCTGCGAGTGTACATCTTGGTAGAATGGACGATGAAGAGATAGCGATCCACACTGATGCAGGCCAGGAGGAAAATCCCACAATACAAGCTGATCTGAAATTAAAAAGAAAGCAAACACTGAGACATATTTTCACTTTTAGGTAATATTTCTCGCTAGTATTCCTCACTCTCCAGGTTTTTTAGAAGAAAGTCTTTATCGAGCTACAACAACACTGATGCAAACTGACGCTCTGGTTTTGTAAGGGTTCACTGCTGCCTTTGATATAGTTGATCACGCTGTTATCCTGTCTCATTTAGACTTCCATGTTAGTATACATGGCACAGCTTTGCAGCTGCTTACCTGCTACCTGACAGACAGAACTTTCTTTATAATAATCAATAATGCTTCCTCTTCTCTCTCTTGTGGGGTGTCACAAGGCTCCATTCTTCGCCCTCTTTTTTTCTCCTTATATGATCCATCTTGGATAAGTTATAACTCAGCAGCGGTCCTTTGATTGTTATGATTTACAGCTTTCCCTATACTTGAAGCCAGGTCACCGTAATGTTTGCCACCTTCTCCTTAACTGTATCATCAAAATGTGCTATTTTTAAATAGAAAAGACTAAATTAATTTTATTTAAAGACACGTTTTACTTTGAACTGTTCTTTTAAGAACTTAGGAGTAATATATATGAATGATTTCAAATATCATAATCTAATAGACTGAGTGGCAAACTCAAGCTTTTACCTTATATGTCTTCTGGCCAAAGTTAAACCTTTTCTAAATAGTCTGACCTGGAGAACGCCATCCATGCCTTTATCAGCTCCAGAATTGATTATTATAATTCCCTTTATTTCGGTCTCTCTCAGTCATCCCTCGATTGTCTTCAGCTTGTCCAAAGTAAAGCAGAATGTCTTCTAACCAACACCTTCAAACGTGATCCCATCACCTCTATTATTTCCTTTATACACACGGTTCCTGGCCGTAATAGATTTAAAACTTTTATCGTTTGTTTTTAAAGCATTTAAAGTCTTGGTCTCACCTTATTTGTCTGAATGACTAACCTTTCGTGTGCCTGGTAGGTCTTTGAGGTCTTCAGATTTTTTCTATTAGTTAAACCAAGAACTAGGTCCAAACAAGCTTTTTTGGGGTGATCAAGCTTTATCAGTGCCAGCTAACTCCACCTATTTAATCTTTATTGTCTGTTCCTTTGGTCTATACTTTGTTATCTCTGCTATTGTTTTAATTGTCAAACACTTTGGTTATCTACATTGGCTGTGTAAAGGGCTGTATAAATAAACGAGTGACAGCACAACTCTTACTGTAGAAACAGCTCCAGTGATCTTGCAGAGAGGGGTCCCGAATGTCCATCCGACCAGGCTGGCAGACTGTGCAGCCCAGAGCGGCAGCATCAGCAGCAGCAGGGTATCCGCCAAAGCCAGGTGAAGGATGAAGGTATCCGTCACGTTCCACATCTTCCTGCTTTTTAGTAGCACTGCTATCAACAATCCATTTCCCAGGATTCCAACAACAAACACCACTGAGTACAGAACTGGGATGAACACTGCTTCAAAAGTGATACCCGTGGTCAGGTCACAAACATCAGCATCCTCATAACTGATGTCTTCATAAGAAGAATAGTTGTCATAGCTCTCATGTAAATCATCTACAAGATCGCTCCACCACAGACGTTCATCTGGTGACTGCACAGTAGCTTCCATCACTCACATCTGTAAGACAGTGAGATTGTTTTAGTTAGTTTTGGTTTGTTGATAAAGTTCTGAAGTGAGAGTCCAGGCACATCATGTATGAGAACTCCAAGTGGTCGCCCTGCCATAGGTTTATCTGATAAATTACAGCAAATCAGATGATCACAGTCCACTGACTGACGATTGTGTTTCACCTGACAAATTCCACCTAAATAAAACACACTTTTTCATGGAGACTGTACGCTAAGAGGAATGAGGGAGGCCAAGGCTTAGAGAGCGTTAAAATTAGCCTTCAGGATGAAACAACAAAGACCCTGGAGGATCACGAAGAGAGGAAGATGGCCCCCACGTTTGCCGGTTCTTCACATGGGCCAAGAAGGTGGCTGCCAGGGGAACCAACTACTAAAGGGAGCACTGCTGTTACAACTAAAAAATATGAAATATATAACAGCAACAATGACATTTGCCCTTTTTCCATGCTTTGTATTTAAGATAAAAACCAAGAAAATATAAACAACTCCTCTCTCCACCGTTGTCAATCAGGTGAGCTGAGAATGAAAATTTAACCCTCCCACTGATGTGTCCCAATCCACTGAGCCATCATAGGTAGGTTAGAAAATGTTTAAATTGTTTCATTTGTTTGTTTTTTATGAATTAGCCATTTGTCAGAGAGTGACTGCTAACCTTTTTAACATATTTCTTAAATTACAGTCCAGCTAAAAACCGCTTTCAGGCAAGTTCTGTTGTTACAAACTGAAGTTAGCATATGACTTATTTATAAGCGGAATTGAAAGTTTCTAATCAGAGATTAGCTTCAGTGTTGAGTTTTCCACCTGACAAAGCTGTGAACTGATCTAAGAGCAGCCTGATAAAAAAAAAAAAAGATTGTTGAACTGTGTCACCTTTGTGAATAGGCCCAGAGAGGACTCATCAGGTCAAAAATACATGAATAATTTATCTAAATAGATGTTAATATTTTAGTTTTTTAATAAAACTCATAAATATCTTCTTATTCCAAATCAGATTGTTATTATTTATGGTCAGCATTATTTGTAGCTTCGAATAACTAAAACTTTTATAATTTAATTTTTAATTTATGTTGGCTTAAGAGTGAACACAAAATGGGTCTGCCAATTTTTTACTACTAATTTGTCCTTTTACATATAAATATTCCCTCCACTGGAAACACTGAATCCCTTTTTTAAATGATCCAAAAAGATGAAATATTCAGTTTTTTTTCCATTCTTAGTCTTAAGAGAATAGGCTAACAAAGTGTTGAATGAAATTTAATTTTTTGCCCACATTAAATATTCTTCCGAAAATAGTTACAGGTTAAATTATTTGGTGGTTCCTTTATAGCTGGTGAAGAACAGAGCTGCTCTAAATGTTTTTTGGTAGGAATATCTCACTCCTTGTCTGATTTTTTTTGTATGTGTATGTGCATATTGTATTGCCTAATAATGCCACTATAGAAATTGAAGCAGTTGTGTAACCATATGTGGGTTGCAACCTCTTTTATTTTATAGATTCAGGATCCCAACTAGATAATCTTATGTGATAAACAGGCCAAGTAGTCTCTCAGCTGCAGCTGCATTTTCTAGTTGTGCTATTCAGTAATAGGTAAATCTAGTCTACATCTGTCCTGGACAGACACGGTGAGGACTTTTTTGCCACATGTATCCACACATGTTCTAAAAGTCAATTTCTACAGTGTTAGTAAAGTAATTTAACCTGCAACATGTTCTTAATCTACATACAGACATAAAAAACAATGGGAAATGTTCTATTTATCACAGTTTTGCCACAAATTTGACCTTCTCAAAAGGAGTTCATTCTAGAAAACCAACAGTATCCATTGTTAAAAACTATCTTTCAAATGTCCTTTATTTTGCTAGAAGTTGTGAAATAAAATGTATTTGATGGTAAATATAGCTTACACAGCAAACACAGACTGCAACCGTGGATATTTAATACAATTTTTAAAATAGCAAAATAAGTAAAGATTTGCAAAATTTTAATATCTTGTCACCATAATTAAACTTTTAATTCATACAGCTTCTGTAAGTGGGAGCAAATGGGCATGATTTCATCTAGAGCACTAAAATGGCTAGAGCTGACTTTGTTCCCCAATGACATCTACTAAATTTAACTATTGGAAAAAAGATTTTGCTGAAAAATAAGTTTGGAAGAGATAGGGAAGTGAAAACAGCCTACAAATTAAAAAGAAAGTATGGGTGTCCACTGTTAACTGAGAAATGTAGATCTTAAGAGCAGTATGATGACAACAAAAGTCCAATAAATGTTTGTTCCATTAAGCAAAACGGTATCATTATTCCACCGCTGCAACTTTTTAATTGAATAGTGATGTACTGCCACACAAACAACTGAACAAGTTTCCATACATCTCCTACAATAAAATGTACAATAAACAAATGTCTTAAAAATGATTTGAGGAAACAGGCTGGAAGCAACCTTCCCACAGAAAGACAGCACTGCAAAGATTCAAACCTGAACCTTATTTTACCACTACAAAACCGCCATAAAGATTCACTGAGTGTTTTAGATTAAAAAAAAAACAAGATTAAACCAAAAGGATACTTGGTGTAAATGATCTTACCAAACAGTTGTTGGATGTTGCAGGTTACGCAATGACAGCACCAATGTCACTGAAAGAATTCTGGGTTGCTTAAAGCAGAATCTAAGGAGGAACCAGAAGCCCTTCAAACCCAAAAGGGGAATCCCACCCTCGACCAGGACCATTACCAGGGAAATGTCCTAGTTTTCTCATTCATTTAATTTCCCTTCTATTGCTGCAGCAAATCCATTTTCAGATTTTCTTATTTATATTGGAATGATTACATAAGAATATTAACCAGAAACCAGTTTATCTATGTCATCTTTAATTTCTGTCCAAGGCCAGAAAAAGTAATAAAAAACAACAACAACAAAAAAAAAATTACTTGTCAGCATTCAATCTTCAAATATTTTTAAACAGAAGAGCTGTGAGTATTTTAGAAAATTAGTTGGAGCCAGACCTAAATGAGGAAATCGTTTCCCGGTTTGTCTATTGTTGTTCAAACCACAAAAAGCCCAGAGCCATTGTTGTGCTGTCAAAGGTGGCTATCCATACATTTCCTCATGTATGTTTTATGTTGCTTACCTTGGGACAAGCACAGAATCGCTTAAAATTAATCCCCAAAAAATTACCAAATAAATAGAGAGAATACATTTTTTCCTCAACATTCATTACCACATCTCAGAAAACGATGACGACTTCAATAATCATAAGAGAGAGAAAAAGTTACAACAAGACAGACAGCGGTAATGAATATCCCTTTTATGTCAAAGCCGCTTGAAAAGTAATGGCAGAAAAGTTCTTGTAATGCCACAGACAGAACTCGAACATTGAGCCGAATACAGAGAGCCTTTTAAAAGATTTATTAAAGAACGTTTTCTGGTGGGAAACAGGAAACTGCCTGGAGTACTCTCATGAACTACTGAAAGGGAAGTTAGTGGCTGCAGATGATTTGAGTAATGATGAGAAGCAGGCATATATATATATATATATATATATATATATATATATATATATATATATATATATATATATATATATATATATATATAATTTACTTGGCCAAAGTTTGGCCAAGGGCCACCTTGGCCAAATAGTTGTTTGGTGTGTTACTATATTTATGCTTATATTATTCAGCTCTACTGTTTTTTCAGGTCTGATGAAAAACCTAAGATATGCGAGATGTTTTGAGATATATCACAGTTCTTTTGGTTGATATGTAATTCTATATACTTTTCAGTCATTTTTTGTATGTCTTCACTATGTTTCGGCAATGTCGAAAGTAATAAAAAATAAGTGTTCAAACATTTAACTGGTAGTGTATCTTCAACCTTCTGGAGCCGTATAACCCTTGTTGCAGCTGGGATGCTCCAGTCAAAGGCTGTTAATGGTTCCACAAATTCATTTTATGACTAGAGGTGATAAATCCTTTAGAGCTGTGGCCCAAAGATTGTATAAAGCATCACCGCCATCTTTTTGTTCTCTTGATTCTGTTTATTCTTTTAAAAACCACCTAAGGACTTATTCATTCAGATTAGCTTTTAAAGGAGCAATAAGTAGGACATTTTCTGTAAAAGTAAACAAAATCTTTCTCATTTGTCACCCGGGATGGAAGTAACATTCCCTATAAACAATTGGTTTTCTCCATCAACAATGTCTTAGTCAATTTGTTTCTCCTTTCAAACCTAAAGGTATGTAAAGTCTAAATGTCTTTATTACCTTTTTTCCCTTTAGCTAGTTTAATGTTGTTTGATGCTACATGTTTGTAGATTTTCTTTTTTCTTTTGTTTTTGATAAGAATTGATTCTGTTGCGGTTCTCCCAGGTTCTTTACCTGAAAATTTTGGTGTTTTTCTAATTGTAGACTTCAGTGACTTCTGTAGTAATAAATAGAGTCTTGAAACAGAAACTTCACTTTAACGCATTTAATCTAATTATTTAATGTTTAATCACAGTGGCAGCCCTCTTCTCCCTAAGGGGATGGATTGAAATGCAGAAGTAAATTTCTCCATTGTGAGATCAATAAAGTTCAATTATTATTATTACTGACAAGGCCTCTGCCTTGTTTACAGCTTCAGTACTGGGCTCTCATACACAAAAAAATGCAAGACAGGCAGATTTCCGGACACAAGAGAGAGTCAACCTCTGTTACATCAGCTTATATAGATCAGCAAAGACCTGCTGAGGTCCTATTGGTTTGCTCCCTGGGATATACATCACCATTAGACTGAAAGAGCTTGGCTCCAGGGATATCCACGTGCCCATTGTGTCCCAAGATAATGGTCTATTTGTTTATGCATGCTACAAGTCCTTGGCATCGTGAGTTATCTACTGTTTCTCTGGTAACTGCTTTTGCAGCTCCAGCCTCTGTTATCTCATAATCCTTAACGTTTTTATCTTCTATCAAGTTATGTATGTGTGTTTAATATGTGTCACATTAGGCACTTCCATAACCATATTATCCTCAATAAGATGTGACTTTGAAGGTAAATCCGTTACTGCTTCTGCTTCGCTTATGGGTAAGTTGTCCAAATCACAGTATCCTTCATTAGTAAATAAACATTTGGTGAAGTGGAGCAAAATAGTATAAATGGCAAACAAAAGTAACAATATTGGTCAATTTCAACTTCAGACAAATTGTTTGTGGAAACAGACAGTTTTTCACCTCATGCTGTTCTTTGTGACCCGTGAGAGGGTATTTTAAATATCTTCTATCTCTTACCATCTATAAATTGCTGAGGGGGACCCACTGCAGGGATTTTAGAGTCAAATAACAAAGTTAAAACTGAATATGTGATGTTTAACATGGTCCCTGTACATTTTTCGCAGAGGTGTGAATGGAGCCATGGCACCCTGTGAAACATGCTTGTTTGGTTAATTGGTCTCTTTTTATTTCCCTTAGGTATGTATAAGTGTGTGGGGGCTTTGCTGTGCATCTCTGTGTTGCCCTATCTGCAAATAGTGTGTAATTCACAAAGGTTATATCAGGACTCTGATGTGAAACAAACCACAAAGTTTGAGAGCTTTGAGAACCATCTATCCTTTGTTTTCAAGTTCATCCAAGCTTTGAGTTTGGGTCATTATTGACATATTTTAGAACTGAGGTATTACTTTTTTATTGAAAAATCATTTTATCTGGGGACTTGAAAAAAGGTTCATATTATTCCATGTGAAGACGGAGTAATCTGGAAATACATACTTTTGGAATTTTACAATAAACTTTGGGTTTATGTTAAAACATGTTGAACTGACTGTTAACAAGTGAATTTTATCATAAACTAAAAGTTCTTATAGAAATCTATGAATTTAAGTTTTTATATATTGCCAAAATTGTTGAACAATCGTTAAAGAACTTTTTGTTAAAAAAGCATTGAATATATAGGCATTGCAATGTTTTTGGACCAGATATAGACATGTTTATCTAAGAATAGTTTGGTATTTTTCTGAAAAACAATGGATGTTTTATTGATTTTCTTATTCCATTTCAATGCAACCCTTAGGCAAAATGCATTGTAATGGCCAGATTTTAAGTAGTCAGCTCTGTCCGGCAAATTCCCAACATGGTGTAGAGCTGGCATGCAGGACTGACAGGATGCTGATGAGGAACTGGGAGGGGAGTGGCTAGGGGTGTATTTGCTGGGTTTGGCTTAAAACCTATTAATAAATGTTTGCAACGCTAGTTTATTTTTTGTTTTTCGTAATTAGCTCTTCAGATTACTCTTCTGTAGTCTTCGTAGTAAAGTGTATTGTAAAAAAAAAAACTTACCAATAATGAAAAAAAATTTATTCTGTTATTCAACATTCAATATGAAAATAATGCAATGAAATTTAGCCAAAGAAGAATATGCAACCTTTCTGTCAAATATATACAAATACACCAGTTTTCCTGACACTTATAATACATAATCCCAAATTATTGTTTCTCACACAGCTGCCTGGCTATTATAGAAAACAAACACACGTGCACACACACACACATATATGTATGTATATATATATATATATATATATATATATATATATATATATATATATATATATATATATATATATATATATATACACACACACATACACACACACATACATACACATGTAATATTTATGCTACCAGTCAAAAGGTTGGACTTTCTACATTGCAAATACATACTGAATACATAAACTCTATGACTCAAAAGTATTAAGAATTATAGCAAACAAAAATTGTGAAATAATTGCAAACATTTTTCTTAATACCCCCGTTTTGATTACTGCTTTGGTCACTCTTGGCCTTCTCTCGATGAGCTTCATGATGTTAGTCACATGAAATTGTTTTCCAACTGCTTTGAAGGAGTTTCCAGAGGTAGTAATAAAAATAAAGACAAATCATTGAATGAGAAGGTGAGTACAAACTTTTGACTGGTTGTGTATAGTAAACTTCTGTCTCTCAGATTGCAATGGATTTGGACGTTTCTCCAGACTCAGACCAAATGGAGCTTCTCCTGTTAAATGACTCTAATCTCATGCTTGTCTTCAGCTTGCAACCCATTGATCTCAGGATGTTCAGCAGCTGACGCCGGAACTTCACACCCACAAAGGCATAGAGGATGGGATTGAGGCTGCAGTGAAGGTATCCCAATGAGGAAGTCACAGTCAGAGCTTTGTCCAGAGATGAATTTGTGTCACAGGTCATGGAATTGTTGGATTTTTGAAATGTGTCTGCCAAAAGTACCACATTATATGGTGTCCAGCATAAAAAGAAAACTGCCACCACGGCTATTATGACTTTGAAAGCTCTCTGCTTTTGGAGGCTTTGGGAGCCACACTGCAGCTGCAACAGGATGCAGGAGTAGCAGAAAATCAGGACAGTTGAAGGAAACAAAAAGCCGACAGCATGGTATAGCCATCGAGCTGCAATTTTTAAGGTCTCATCTTCTGCGTTTTGTGTAAATTTGGAGTACTTCCGGGTGCACTCTTTCCTGCTTCGTCTTTCATCAAACGTTTCTTCTAAAAAGATCCAGTCAGGGATGGAGAGGAGTACAGAGAGACACCATACCAATAAGCAGCTCATATGAACCATCCAGGATTTCCTGCGGGTGTACATCTGCGTAGCATGAACAATGGATAGATAACGATCCACACTGATGCAAGCCAGGAGAAAAATCCCAGAGTAGAAGTTGATCTGAAGGTATACAAAGGAGTTAGATATATAGAAATCTTTGTATTTTATTTGAGCACATAACTCAAAGATAAAAGTCTTACCGTGAAAACACTTCCAGTAATCTTGCAAAGGTCAGTACCAAATTGCCATCCATCATGACTCGCGGCCTGTGAAGCCCACAGGGGCAGCGTCAACAACAGCAGGACGTCTGATACAGCAAGGTGAAGGATGAAGGTGTCTGTCACACTCCAGCTCTTCCTGCTCTGAAACAGGACTCCCAGCAGCAATCCATTCCCCACGACACCAATGACAAACGCCAACGAGTACAGCGTTGGCAAGAACACTGCTTCAAACATTGTGCTGTTCTTCAGATCACAAACATCACCTTCTTCATTACTATAGTCAAAAGAGTCATTGCTATAGTTTGCACTAAAGTACTCTTTTAAGTCATCCAAATATGAGCTATCTCCTGATAGATGTATGGACCCTTCCATCATTCACATCTGTAAGAAAGAAGAAAAGAAGGAAGTTTATTTAATTTGGTTTGCTCAGAGTTGTTAAATTTGCATCCAGCCACATGGGGATGCTGTCTTGTCAGCACCAGCCCAGTTATTTTCACACTGATTTTGACTTTTTTCTGCTTGTGAGAAAGAGTAATTTCTCTTTTTACGACACACAAAAAACAGAAGGCAACACTTATGTTTAGATTCATAAAGTATGCTTTATATATAATTTGGTAATTACCACAACTTTGGTCACGCAGAGATTGTTAAAATATTCATTACTCTGTATTCACAGAAATGTTCTCAGCACCTCTGAAACATTTTAAGTACAAAATAAAAAGGAATTCTGTCATTTATTTTCTAGGATATGTATTTTTAGTCTTATTTCAATTCATACAGGTCAGTTTCTTTATCACCGTATCCCTTACTGTCAAAATGATTAGTTGCCATATTTTCAGGCTTTCACTCAAACACATCACAACTGTCTGGAAAAAAATAACAAAATCAGCTGGATCAAAACTCCGCTTATTGATTTTTATCTTAAAACATAGTCAAACATAAAATTAATCAAGTCATGCCTGTTACACTAATAAAATAAATGTGTGCTCGTGAATAGATTTTTATTTATTAAAGGATAAGGTGCGACTATTCTGAATAAAGGATGTAAAATAACTTACCAGATTGTGAGAGATATTGTAGGTCCGACAGCTGCTCAGCAGAAATGAGCTTGACATGATCCAGTGCCACTATTAACAGCAAGCACAGCCCCCACCGAGGAAATAAGAGAGAAGATGCTGAAGAAAGAAACACCACAGCACGCAGAAAGGTGTCAAATGTAACAACTTTCAAGAGATTGGGGAGCAGCTTTGACACTCAGAGAGTTTCATAGCTGTAGGGAGAGGATTTAGCAATCTTATTTCTTAACAATTAATGAACTTTGTGTATTACAAAAATCAGTTGAAGAAGTCTGACAAACTGAGGTAATTAAAAAAATAAATAAAAATCAGCAACAGAACAACTGGCAACAAAAGGTTGGCACAGCATATTTGTCAAATGAGGTCAAAAACTTGTGACCCAAGACTAAAACTTCTGCAGAACCAGAGCATAAGTTTCCCATGATTGCAGAGCATTGAGGACAACAAAGCCACAAAAAGAACCATTCCTCAACTGTGTTTTTGTTTGTTGCAGGTTGGCCAAGCAATGAAACCAGGGCACATGAATTTTTCCCCAACTTAGTTATGCTTCTTATAGCTCAGCAGACCTGTGGGTGAGAAAAGAATGTAGTCAGACTCTTTTATAGTATGATGTATAGACCACAATTATATTTAAGAAGTTAGAGGTTTTAGTCTTCTCAGCTTCTCAAATCGGACTCTTCATACTTTGTTGAATGGCAAATATTCTGTCTGATAAAAATTGTTTTATATAATTGATTTTTAAGTTATCTGTACATGCCATTGTCTTACCTTGACAAAGTGAATTGAAAGCAGTGTTTAGGTGAGAATATTTAATGTCATGGTATTTCCCAGAATGTTAATACACTCAACCTGAAATTGACTCATCAGTTTCATTTGCTTACAAACTGTTTCAGGCTCTGAATATGTTTAAAAGAAATGTCTTGAAGAGAAATGTCAGGTCCTGTGTGCTGACATTGTAACAGGGCGACTTTGTTAATCATTCATCACAATTTATTCTAGACAGTGCCAGTAAGTGTTCCTTTTACATTTATTAAATCATTGGGCCATTTCTATTTTTAATCAAACATATGAACTTCTTTAATATTTTGCATCTCAGAAATATTGACTTCAAGACAGTGGACCAGTTTTATTTGCAATACTTTCTGGAAGTGTAGTGTAAAACAAATTAATACTTGACAAGCTCACAACATTTTGTCAAGAGTTCTGTCATAGGAACAGTTCCCTTTTTGTTTACATAACATTCAAAGATTACATACTAATTCTGCAAGATCTCATTTCACATTTATGTTGACATGTCGCTGTTCCTTTGTAGAAGTCAAAGTTTAGCAAGTTGTCAGCTTTATGTTATTTGTCGATATTCAGCAGTGGTTCGGAGAAAATTACCTTAAGATAAAATTACAAAAGAAACAATTGCTTATTAATCTGTTGGACAACATGATTGCACAAATAAAACAACAAATTGACTTTTTGGGTTTCAGCGTGCTGTCCCATGAAGGCAGATATAATTTTTTACAAGATTTCTACTTAATCGTCTTTAGGTTTGTAACTCATTATAGTAAGAATAATTCCCATGTGGAGAATCGACTACTCCACTACAATGAAGGAAGGAAGCGTTCACAGGCCACCTCAGCCCAAAAAAGCCAAAGAGTGATGAAGTCACGTTTGGGATGCCGAACTTGGGGCTTGGTGCAAAATTCAGTAACTCGAGAGGAGACAAGTGGTAGTACAACCCCCAGCTCCAATTTCAGATGATTAAGAAAAGATTCATATGTTAATTAATCTAGTGAGAATGAGCAAGTGAGAAGAAATGTGACTTGAGAGCAGGAGCTAGAGATCTAACAAACCCTACCCAGGGATTTAAAAGCTCTCTGTGGTCCAGTCTGCTTGTAACTCACCACGGAAACTATTTACCACTTTTTGATGTAAACCTTTATTTAAAACGCTATAATCCTTGCAGCATTTAAGCAGAGGTTCTAATTCCTGTTCTCATTCTGACTGGCTTTGTTACTCTTATGCACATGAGTGTCTGTTCTCACTTCTCTCCCAAGCACTGTATCACCAGAATAGAATACTATTTTTGAGCCAGTGTTTTTTTTTTTAGACACATATAATCAGTCAGTGTTTTTCCTTGTGAAAACGGCACTACTGCAACATTAATAGTCAATGTTATGCTCTCATACCCTGTCAAGGCACTGAAGCTTTATAGGTCAGTCAGTAGTTAGTTTTCTCACAATATGTGATCTGGCCCTTAAAGTCAATTCCAGTCAAAACTCTTGCCTGCAAGAGGAATTCTCGCGGTATTTGTTCGTTCACAAATACACGAGAATGCATTTTGTACTGCTCACAGTGTTTGTGTCCAAACCAAAATTGGTTCGGGCTAATCACGTTACAGTATTTTGGTTTAAGGCGGGACATACCGTTGCAACGAAAGCAAGAGCTGATGAGTCCACAACCGAACCAACATAAACATGTCAGCGCAGGAGGACGCACGCTTATCTATAGCTATCACATCTGTTTTGTAAGAATCCACAATAGGTAAGTAAGAAGAATATGCATGACTGCATGATTGTTGTTATGCTATTTATCACTTTATTTGTATGCTAAATGTTAAAACCTACACCTGTTAAATCAAGGACTGCCCATTTTGCTTGTTCAGCTCCCTGGTTTAACAATGAGCTGTGACTCATTAAAACCAGCTGGACATGTAGTGACACACTTTTCTCTGAACTCACTTTCCGCAAACAGGCCTAGTACCGTGATCATCAACCTGCCTATGTGAAGGCCCTTTGTGAAACATGCTCCAACTTCTATTCTACCATCATCAAAACAGTTCTGGTAACCTAAAGCAGCAGTTCTCTACAGTAAACCACCTCCTTGTATCGCAAACATTTTCACTCAAAGAAATTGCAAAAGAACACTGCAACAACTTAATGGATTTTTTTCAGCACAAAAAGTCAGACTATCTGGTCTGCTCTGTCAAACATGTTTGTTGCATCTTCCCCAACGCCCCCTTCCAGGCTCAGATTCCTCAGCTGCTCCAATGAAACATTTATTTCATTAGTCCCTGGATCACATTCATCATCAGTTTTTCCCTTCAGGCTGGCATTGTTCCACTAGCCTTGAACTGCCATTTTCAAACCTCTCCTCAAAAAGCCCACTCTAATTTAAAAGACCTTAGCAACTATAGGCATATTGGTAACTTTTTTCCAAAACTTTAGACCTCCTGCCTAAAGTTCTGGAAAAAGTCATCGCAGCATCACCTTGCTCTCAATGATGTCTATGAGATATTCCCTCCCTGGCATTTAACTCTGCTCAAGGCATGGATACTGCCGCGTCCTTTAGGGTCACAAATTACCTCATGATGCCAGCAGATGCTGGCTCTCCCTTCCTGCTGATCCTGCAGGACCTGACAGCAGCATTTGAAAAAGTGGACAATGGCATTCCTCTCCATCAGCCTCAAATGGACTGATTGACACTGCTCTGGGTTGCTTCTCCTCCTATTCTTTTTTTTTTGAGTGACTGGAATATGTCTCCATTGGTGAAACCATGTCCAGTCAACTGCTGGGTCCCTGAAGGATTAACCTTCCTATGGTGTTAGGGTCCCGACGGACCCGTTTTGAGTTTTAACATGCATAAAAGCACTTCATACATTTGTTTTTTGAGTTGAAACTTTTTGACTTTGTCAGGGACTTCCATTTAAACAAAGTAAAATCATTTTTTTTTTTTTACTAAATTATAAAGTGCTCTGGTGAAAAAAATGACTTTTGTGGTGTTCGGGTCATTTGTGACCCGGTTAAAATTTTCTATTATAAAACAATAAAAAATGCCCAAAATTAAATCATGAACACACAGTCAACCAACAGCCTCTTCCTCCAACCACTTGAGCTTCATTTAGGGGCATTTCTCTTTGCCTTTTTGCAAGAACAAACAAAGGGAGACATGTCCAGGCTTGTCAAGCCATTTGAGTGTAGAGGTGGTGACTTGCAGAGTACACATCTCCAATTCACAGGATGCAACAATGAGGAGAAGATATGCTGTTAAAACAAAGGCCCAGGGGCCACAAAAAAATATTAATACCAATCTTTTCATGGATAAGGGAGCCCAACCAGCTAAACAAGAGTTAAGAAAACATTGGATGATAAAAGATTGTTTTTAGGGTATTTTATGGCTGATTTAATACCCGGGTCCAAAATGACCCGCTAACACTACAGATGGCAGCAGAAAGCTAACACCAGATTAAGTCCTTGGCCCAATGCTGTTCACCCTTTACATACAATAAATGTTCTTTTAATCTTGCTGCTATTAGTACTTGTTTAAATTTCTTTTCTTTCACCTTTTCTGTCATGACATGGGGTTTTGTTTTTTTTGGACTGTTTGGCTGATCATTCTCCACTCCATGCTCCACCCTTCCCAGTGACCAGTCACTCACTCACCCATAATTAGTTCCACCTGCTGCTGCTTCTAATCATCCTCAAGTCATCCCACCTGATTCACTGCCTACCTGCCTCACTCTACCACCCCCAGAACAGCCTGCTGATCCTGTAGACCTGTTCACGCCCTTCCCCCGCTAGTTGGCTTCACTAGCGTTTGTGTGCGCCGCCTAGTTCAGGTTGTTCCTGGGGATTCTGTGTCTCGCTCTGCTCACGCTAGGGACACATTGGTTGCTTCCGGTCAAGTTTGTCTCTACTTGCATCAACGGATCAAGTCATCCTCTGCCTCCATCACCTGGCCTAGTCTGGCTCTGCCTGCATCGTCTGACCAATACCCCGTTTACACTACCCCTTTTTAACCGTGCCGAGACCAGTCCAAGCTCGATAACTGAGAAAACTATCGAGTGTAAATGGAACGCAAACTGAACTGAACCGAGCCAGACACAACCGGACCGCGCTAAATGCAGCCCAGTTCCATGAGTGGGCTCGGCCCGGTTTTTCAGTAGCCCGGTTCTCTAATAACAAAGAGCGTATGAGCAGACCGCGTCATCTTCTTACAGCCAGCTGACATTTCAGACATTCATAAAAATACTAGCTTCCCTACCGTGACACGCGGTTTCCAGTGATGATTCTGCTTAGCAGCGTGATGAACCTCAGCGTCTGTCGTTGTTTCCTGCGTCTGTAAATCCTTATTAGACGTTCGTGTGTCTTATCCACTTCCCAAAAGCCGACTCTATCAAGTAAATTCACCAAAAGTTACCGTCTTCGCCTGACTCTCCGCAAACAACGAATTATAACCAAACATAACTTCCTGAATGTTACGGGTGCCGCCATTTTTGTTTGCTTGTTTTCCTCCTTCAATCCCAGAGAGCAGTAGTACCGCAGATCGTCACCAGGAGCCGAGGAACCGAGATAGCGTGGTGTGTAAACGGTCGTCAGAACCAAGCTCGGCTTGGTTAACTGATCCAAGCTCGGACCGAGCTCGGCATGGATCGGTTTAACAAGGGTAGTGTAAATGGGGCTCAAGACTGTCTCTGTTTCCATCACCTGGTCTAGTCTGGCTCTGCCTACATCGTCTGACCAAGTCTGTCTCAGCCTGCATCACCTGGTGTAGTCTGTCTCTGTCGTTTCCTGCCATTACCAGCCATTCATGTCTACATGTCATCTACATTCTCTTCAATAAGTCTTTTAAAATAAACCACAACCTCCATGTCCAGCCTGAATCTCGGGTTCCCAGAGCACCACTCATTACATTCAAATACACACAGTCAAATATAAACGAATGAAATTTTAATAATGGAGGTTATCTTAAGCTGATCAGACTGAAAGTGCTATCAAAACCCTTTTAAACTATTTTTATACCTCTTATCTGTGTTGCATCTCTTTTTAAAATGGTTGTCATCATGAGCCTTTTCAGAGAGGCTGTCAGTCTCTTCAAAACCTCAAATACATTATCACACCTTTTTTTTTCTTAGTATTGCTTTCCCCCTCTGCAAAGCCACAGATGCATGCAGCACGACACCTGTAAGAGTTGTTCATTTAAATGTCCATTTCCTCTTCACTCATCTTATGTGCAAATGGTTCCTGTTTTTTCACACCTTTTCTCTCCTTCTTTGCTCTGCAGTGTTTCTTCAGTTTGCGGTGACAGAGGCAGGAGGAGACTAAGTATTTGTCTGTGACAGTCAAAGCAGTGTTTGATTCCCCCCCCCCCCCCCCCCCCCACAAAAAGGCTTATGACAAAAGTATTACATTAAGAACACAACAGACACGGTTTAAGACAGAGTTTGAGCAAAGCTCTTCATATCTTTGGTACCATCGCAGCTTTCAGGTGTTAGAGGAAGGCTGATATCCTCTGTGTGGTTTTAGATGCAATCACTGAACTGAGCGGTTTATCAAGATATGCACTAAAGGGCTTTTGATGCACTATGATTGAACTTGTCACACATGATTAACTCCCAAGATGTTGAAGCCGCTGGACTACCATTTTGCATCTGTGCATTCCTGTGTCCAATAACGGCACATTACACCAAAACAAAAGAATAATAATACAATTCATGTATCACCTTTTGAAATGTAATGAAATGTGTAAATAACGAGTGTGCTCGTGGATTAATGTTTTGTTAAAAAATGAAGTTATGAAACCATGAAAATTTATAGTAAGGAGGAAGTGAAAGTAAGCAGGGCACATGGTAGTTTTATTTCCTAAAATTCTGTTTCGTTTTTAGTCATTTTAGCAAGGTTAAAAATAAACATCTTATCTTACTAGATGCAGCAGATAAAATCAGTGTTGCTCACTTTTCACTATTCAACTTTGTGAAAATTTGGGGTTACATAATCCTTACATAATGTGACAATTGCTGGAGGATTCAGCTAATGCATGGGATGATAAAAAACGTTTTAAAAGATATTTTATTGTGCTATTACAGTTATTGGCAAAAAGTTTGTGTTCAATCAGACAATGCTCTTAAAAAAAGCCGTTTTTGGAAAAGAAGTGACCACAACCACATGTATGGTTAACCAACATACAGACCTTCAGAGGGGAAAGCTTTCATTAGGGTAAAATGAGGGTGATAATCTTCATGATAATCAGAAGTAAAGATGACAGGTATCTATTTACTTTGTAAACAACATTTTCCCTTTTTGAGAGTTAGACGCAATGAGTCTATGCAGAGGTCTTGGTTTTCTGAATATCCCATAAGCATTACAGGTTTTGCTCTATTGTAAACTACAACATGTTTGGATTTAGTAGCGTCACCAGCAAGGATTGTGCCACAACATGTGTTAGCTGATCAAGTGAAGCTAAGCAACACCGGTACAATAATTTTTTTCCTGCAGCTGCTCTGCAAGAGCTTCACTTTTTACAGAAGATGCTGTTAAGAGAAATTGTGCTCTCAGCTCACAGATTTAACAGGAAGGGTAAACAATGTAGAGATCCAGGTCTGTACATTGTTGTTCAGAGACAATTTCCAAAAAATATATACTTTCTCTGACTTTAGTCATGGAAATTGTGGCATTAAAGCCTGACCTGCTCTTCAGTTTATTTGTTTATAGAAATGTGACAGGAGCTCAATGGCCAAGTTATTGTTTTTCTGGCTAATGGTCTTTTTTACTTTATAACACTATATTTGGTGTTTATTATCAATAGGGGAGTCTCATGGTTACCAACAGAAAATGACACAGAGTTACAGTAGGAATATGGATTTGATTATAAATGCAAACAATGTCATTTATATACTTAAGAATAGACCCCATTGAATATATCCAACACGTATTTCTATATTTGAAATGCATTACTCCAGACACAATAAATATCTGTTTGACGATTTAGAAGGAGACTCAGATCGAAGCTCTGTACTAATGGCAACAGAGACAGCCACCTTGTGATGACATGCCGGAGCAGGTTGCACTCATCCACTTCCACAAACTCGCAAAACTCTTTCAGCTGCGCTGTTCTACTGGCTGAGATGCTAAAATGGCTGTATACTTTTAACACAACATTTTCGATGTCTAGAACCAAGTTGCCAGCTGCATATCTTGTATTATGCAAAATATGCCCTAAACAGTTGGCAGGAAGCACGTCACTTTGAACTGCTTTCAGCTTTTGATAAACACTGTTGTGTTTTCCATAGTTCACACTGGCGTTGTCTGCTGTATATGCTGACATTTTTTTCCAAATCCAGACCAGACATCTGGAGTTTTGTCATTAGCTGATTTGTTATAGCTTCCGATGTCTCATTACTGTCGCTGTAGAAATCGAGCAAAGCATGCTGCACGCCAGCCTTAAAGTGGAAATATCTCAATAGGATGGGGAAACACTTGATTGTACCTTTGTTTGACGCATCAGTCGCCAGTGAATAATGCAGATCGTTTTCTTTTATGTAGTCCAAATGCGCCTGGATGGAGTATGGTGCCAGAACATTTTCACACAGAGCTTGAGCTTTCGTTTTTCCACAGGTTACCCCTTTAGCTATTAATGAGTCGTAAATTTCTCTGTCAACTTTTACTCCACAGTCTACACTCCGGTATGATTGGTGATGCTTGACAGCGTGATACACTTGGCAAAGTTCCGCAGCAGATATTTTGTCATCCTGCGGAGACGTGGCTTCATGGAGAAAGGAAAAAAAAGTGAAGAGGTTCCCGCACTTCGATTGTTGCTCCTGTGCTTGTCTGTGCTAGTATGTCAATCGATGGCACCTTTACTGCTTACATCCACGTCACATCGACACAGCGTACAATATGCATGACATCATCCTTCCTGCTTTTGGATATAAATCCATATTCTTTGATCCATTCAGGATTAAATGTTGTCTTCCGTTTAGGCATTTTTGAGGTCTGCAATGCGCTCGGTTCCCTTGGTCTACCAGCTGCTGAGCTGACGTCAGCCACGTCCATATTGCTGCTTTGATTACTGTTCAGTACCGTTGACCAATAAAATGTCTCAGATTTATTTAACAATTTCATCCAATAATCTGCCACAATGGATTATGATGGAATTAATTTTTTATTTAAGTGTATATAATTTTTCGATTTGCACCTAAATATACATACTTTTCACAAATGGGCGTCCGTCTCAAAGCAACGGCGGATGACGGACAGATCTTTTAAAAACCGGACTGTCCGTCTTAAAGCCGGACGTATGGTCACCCTATGCTGAGGGGGTGGGTCCTTCTCGGTGCCTGTAAAACTTAATCTTGCTTCCAATCCAATCTGATTTTATTTTTCTCATCATGGCTTTAACATAATGGCACAACACACATAAGTTTATTTAGTTTCTAAATGCTGTCAGTCTTAGGAATTTGTGTTTGTAACTGAAAAATCTGGTTGAATGACGACCCCCGCCACTGTGACTGTGACAGCGGTGGAACGTTGGCAAACAGCTGCATCACGTCTTGCATCATGTGTTGCAGGTATGCAGGCAGTTAGTTGTCTGCTGAGGTACCACGGTGAAAAGCTGGATCCCAGCTGCATATTCCTGTGTCACGGAGCGGCAGGGATCTCACTTCCATAATCAGTCGCTGCAAACTCCCCCGCCGCGCCGCAGTATATGTGGCTTTGTATTTTGGCCCCTCCATGTTGAATCGCGCCAACAACCAGTTGGTCCGTCAACCTGCAACACAAACACCTCGACGAGCCAAAAAACCCTAATGGATTTGTAACGGAGTGTTGCAGCATGATGGGAGGTGAGGATGGAGGGGGAAAGTGGTGTGTGTGTGAGATGATAAGATTGTAGCCAATCAGAGTTAAGTCAACTTGGTAGAGCTGCATATCATTACTGCAACCAACCATTTTACTAAGGAGGGACATTCGGCCTGACAAAACAACATGACATTATTTTTGTTATGAAAGTCTTTGGATAATTTGCATATGCAGCAATATCAACTACATGAAATGGTTTATACAGTGATGTCATGAAACATTTAAAGTAAAAGTTAGAATTTCCAAAACATTTATTGGGTGTCGAATTTAACAATTAAAAATGTCCTATCTCTCTCATGTAGTGTGTTATATGGACAAACTGAACATAACTGGCATGAGTGTCATGATTAAGGCCTTTTGTCTGTGTTTCTGGGGCTGATTGACTAATTATTCCCCACTCCATGCTCCAAGCTCTTCTTAGTCACCACAACCAGCTCCACCAGCCACTGAGTAATTTTCTCCAAGCCATTCCACCTAGGACTTCAACTACTTATACCTGCCTCACACAACCACACCCTCCCAGATTCTCTCATCTCACTGCCTGCATGTTGGTTCTCCAGTGTTGGTGTGCTCAGCCTGCCAATATATGTTCCTGTGCTTGCCTTGCCGTCACAAGTTTGTCTCGCTAGTGCTTGTGTGCACCACCTGCTTCGGGTGTTCCTGTGAGTAATGTTCATGTTGTGAACCCTGAAGACAGAGGTGCAAAAGATCTGTGTGCAACACTTAAAATCTTTGGTTTGATTTAACATGTTAAACAGCCAACACACAAACAGGGACATATTTTGGAATTGGTCATCAGTAAGGGTCTAAATATTTCCAGTGTCTATGACCTGTTGCCCTATCTGTCCACTTTTCTGTTATCTTTGAAAGCACCTTTCCCACTGACTTAATTAGCAAAAGAGATGTTATAAGAAAACATGTTTTCAAGGACAGCACGAATGCAACTTTACTCTTCCACTTCCACCTTCCCCTGTGACTCAGTAGATGAGCTGATTTATAACTTCAATGCTAAAATCGCAGACATAATAGATTTTATTGCTCCAATTAAAGTGAAAGTTGTCTCTGGGAAGAAGAAATCTTCGTGGAGAAGTGAAAAGAGGGATTGCTGAAAAGCTGAATGAAGACTGGACCCCAGGTTCACTATGATATCTATAAAGTGAGACTTTACAAATAAAATTTACAACTGAACAAACATATTAATAATTTTTGTACCTTATTTGCCACAGTCGACAGTTTAAACTCTCTGGTGTCTGTGGCAGCTGAACTCCAATCTAACAAAGCCTACAATGAATTTGCAAACTTCTTTACTGAGAATATACAAGGTATTAGAAGGGCAGTTTGTAGATCAATGTCAGGTCCAGTGCCAATACAGAACTAATTCTGCTAAAATGTCCCAGTTATGCTAAATAAACTACAAAGTTTTAGAAGAAATTGTTCATCAGCTAAGTTCCTCCTCCTGGTGTCTTAATATTTTACCCACAGCTTTCCTGAAGAAAGTTTTGCCAGTCATAGCTTCTGATCTAATTCAAATAATGAACTCGTCTCTTTCATCAGACGTTTCCCCCCAGGCCTTAAAAATGACAATTATCAAACCATCATTGGAAATGTCGCTACTACATGCAGAACAACAGGCCCATCTCAAGCCTCTCCAGCAGTAAGCTTATGGAACCGTGTGTCAACAATTAAATACCTTTTTAACAGTGACAGCGCTTTGATGTTTTCCAGTCAGGTTTTCGTGCTCACCACAGTACTCAGACAGCCCTGATCAAGGTGTTCAATGACACCTTGATGTATTGATACAGACGGTGGAAGAACCACAGTGCTGGTACTTTTGGACCTCAGTGCAGCATTTGATACTGTTGATCACTCAATTTTATTAGACCATCTGAAATACTGGGCTGCTAAATGATTAGTATTGCGGTTGTTGCTAATGTAATTTGCACTATTCCTGCCCAACCAGCCGGGAAATCAGCTGCCCCGGGAAAAATTTGATGTAATTTTAGCTTCCGCTATAAGCACTATGATGCAGACATCCGACTTCTGTACAACAGCTTGTCTATGTTGTTGTATCTGTCCCTTTCAAATAAATCAAATAAAACATTTATGGCCTTTTGCTATTAAGAGAAACAACACTTCAAAGTTCATGTGGATGACCGAGGTGCATGATCCCAGGAACATAAAGAATGAGTCCAAACAAGTACAATTCCTGGGGATTGTGACATTAAGATGGAACCCTAATTGCATCATCAAATTTATTTAGTCTGGACTGCATCTAGCATCAAAGTGGACAGGCCACATTGAATGGTAAGCTGTGTTGGTATGACCTTCAGCCATATTTGTGTGTGTGTGTGTGTGTGTGTGTGTGTGTGTGTGTGTGTGTGTGTGTGTGTGTGTGTGTGTGTGTGTGTGTGTGTGTGTGTGTGTGTGTGTGTGTGTGTGGGGGTGGGTGGCTGGGTGTGTATGCGTATATGTAAGTGTGCTCGTGTTGTGGCTCTTACAGCACTACGCAAACCTGTCAAGATGAAAGGTTTTTGTGATGTAAAGAAAACCAGACCATGATGAATCATTTCAGCTTCAAGAAAAAACTGATAGGTTTCAGGACTGTTTCATAACTCCAACCATTGTCAAAAAAAAAGAAAAGAAAACCGTTCCACCTGAAGAAGAGTAACGTCAGAGCAGGATGCTGCCACCACAGTATTTTACTGTATGGTGATCTTTTGGTTAAGAACAGTGTTGTTTTGTGCCAAAACATTTGAATATATGTCCCAAAAGCATATGTTTGGTTTCTCATAACATAGAATATTTCCAGACAAGGTTTTGGCATGAGTTCTGACCGTCAAAGCTAAACCTTATGAGGGATGAACGTGGATGGGAGGAGAAATGGTAGAAATGAGAGATGAGTGGGATAAAAGAGGTAAACATTGACCTGAGTTGGCCTTAACAACTAACTTGTATTTTCAACTATAGTATTGTAGATAAAAGCTTAGTAGAGGCTTTTCTGTGATTTCGTTGAATTGTAGCAAAACCTGGTCAAAACAGAGCTGAAAGCAAATGTGTACACTCATTTTTTCCACTCCAAATCATCCTCATAGACAATGACAGTCTTTTTGGGTTTTTTGTTCTATAAAACCACAATAATATCTACCATATATTATAACACCTACATTAAAATTGTCCCTGGCAGTACATCCCCATGTTTAAAGCAACACTAGAGGAATAAAAACTGTAATTTGTAGAGCCTCTCAGAAAGAACCCACAGCCGTCCTGTGGATTTCCTGTGAGACATTTTGTTCTGTAATGGCTGCAAAAACATTCTAACACTTTGTTTTAGCAAACACAAACCTGCTCTGAACAACTATACTGACATGACAGCAAAGCACAAAAGCCTCTCTCACTGAGTATGTTTTGACACGTTACAGCCACAATCAGTGAATAGGACTGGGATTTTATGTGACGTATCAATACAAAATAGTTCATAATTGTGAAGTGGAAGGAAAATTATTCATGGTCTTTCAGTTTTATTTTAAAAATAAAAATGTGAAGAATGTGGCATGCATTTGTATTCTGTATCCTATTATTCTAATACTCCTAATTAAAATCCTGGGCAGAAAAGTGCCTAATTGTGCCTAAGTGTTGACAGAGTCCACCCGAATGTAATTTTTTTCTTATCTGTTCTGTGAAGTTTAGAGGTATGCTAGAGAATATTGGTGAATAATCGACATCCTAAAGAGCAAGGAAGTTGTCAGAAGGTTGGAGATAAAGTTATTCTGAAGTTAAAAGCAAGATGGCTGTCCAAGAAATTCAAGAAATATGATTGGTCATAAAATTTTCACAGCAGTCAGTGACAGACAAGGCATCAGAATGAAGAGTCCGAGGATTTTGCTGGAATTAGATGATATATTGCTGTCAAGACTTCTCTCCATCCATTTCTTCTTCTTATCTGGAGTCGGGTCGCAGGGGTAAGAGCCTAAGTAGGGAGGCCCAGACTTCCCTCACCCCAGCCACTTGGGCCAGCTTCTCTGGGGGGAACCCCAAGGGAATCCCAGGCCAGCCGAGAAAGTCCCTCCAGCGTGTCCTGGGTCTTCCTCTGGGTCTCCTCCCGGTGTGACGTGGCCGGACCACCTCACCAGGGAGGCGTCCAGGAGGCGTCCTAACAAGATTCCCAATCCCCCTCAACTGGCTCCTCAAAGTCTACTCTACAAAAGAAAAAAAAAACATACATAGGCTCATCCTACCAGACAAGCAAACAGCATAGAGAATATTAATAATTTTATGGTGGACCTCAAGGCTTCCATTTTATGTGTATCGCGATAATGTCTGCGTAAAGTGCAGTGGTGGGCATAGCTAACCCAAAAAGTTACACCAGCTTCACAAGCTCGTATTCTACAAATGGAAAATATTCACTTCCCGACTGTAAAACTAATAAATAAGGAAATGATAAAGAAGGAAATCTAAGGAAGTTAACGCTAGCCACTAACCAAAGGCTGTGACCCAGTCTATGTCACACATCTTCAGACAAAGGATGCTGCAGGCAGGCACATAGCGCATGACAAACATGGACAGTGCTGCATGTTTGAGGGGATAGCTGTTTAGTTCAGGATAAATTACTTTTACACGGCAGTGGAAGCAAATCCAGCACGAGCAGACTTAGAAATAGCTTCTTCGCTAAAGCTGTAAGAGCTATCGCCCCCTACTGAGGAGACTAAGTCTGTACACTTTACAACATCTCCACTGTGAACAAATAGTATTTGCACACTCTTAACCATCAGGAAGGTTTCATTACACAGTTTTCATTGCATATTTCTGCATATAAAGGTTTAAGTACACTGCACAAGATTTACTGCAGGCTTTACATGTTACAATATCACATGTATACTTCTCTTGCACGCTCTTAACTATCAGGAGTGTGTTATTGCACAGTTCTGCATATCGGATTTAAGAACATTGCACAAGATTCCCCACAAGCTTGAATGTATAACCAAATGTAACAGGTGGCACCAGTAGGTGTCACTCTCCATAGGCTGAGCCTCTATAAAAGGGGAAGCTAGAAGGGTGGTAGCCAGGAGTTCACTTCCTGTGTCTGGGACCAGGGGTGTGGTCGATCCATGCTGTTGGCTGGCTGGGGTAGGTTGGGAGGAAAATGGTTTTTAAGTTTATCTTTCTCAATATGTTTTTTGCTGATTTGGTGTTTTTCATACAGGGCCGCATTATCAGTATTCCAGTGGTAGCATTACCTGGGCGTGTGGTTGTTCGATGCCTCAGGTAGGCTTTTACATTTACTGTTTGTGTGTCACCTGGGCGTGTTGTTTGATGCCGCAGGTAGGCTTTTATATATGCTGTTTTAAGTGACGCAGGTAAGCAGTGTTTTAATGTGGTTAGATTGATTTGATTAAAGTGTTTTAATGAGTATTTAGTAATTTTGTATTTTTGTTTTGACAGGGTTGTCACTGCTTCCTGCTGTCCTTTAGAGTTTGATTTTCTTTTCTGTTAGTCTGCCCGGTTTGGATTGTTTTTCTTTTGAGTACTTGTGAGGGTGGACTAACAACTTTGCATTTATTTTGTTTTCTTTTCACTTCCTGTATGTTTCTATTTCTGCTAAATTTTAGATATTGGCACCTGTACTTTATTTATATACAATAAAGCTTGGTAAAATTAACGTTCTTTTGGTTATATTTCCCTTTCAGTCACAGCAACCATAAGTCGGTGTCATGAAGCATTAAACTCCCATTTGCCCAAAGAAACCCCATTTTCAGACCTGTAACACAAAGAAGCTTCAAGTGACTGATTCCTCAAACACAATGAATCGTGTTTAGGTGGAGCGGACTTTCACAACTGATTGCGAGTACTAGCAGACCACAAAGATCTGGAAAAAAAACCTGTACATATTGTTCACTATGTTATTATTATGTTATGTTATTATTGTTTGTCGTCTGTGTCCCAAGCCGGAGTATGTCCTGAAAAAAAATCTCCATGACATCTCCATGAATCTCCGTGACAATAAAAACCTTCTTGATTCAAAAATAATATTCTATTCAACCCTTTGTGCCCAGGCAGCAGCATCTAAAAAAATGGTGCGAGTGTCGGCTTGACGCCAGTGTTGACAGTTCTTGCGAGAGAAACAAGCAACAAGCTCTGTGAAAACGAACAAGCCCAAAACAAGCTCAACAGGCAGCCCACCACACTATAATAAAGAGGCCACTTGTAAATAGTATAAATGAAGTACTAAATAAAATTTGGAAAAGTCCCATTGAGCCACGTGCTACTTAAAAGCCCAGCGTCGAGTCTAATCTCCTTCCACCTCATGCTTTGTCGAAAACAAACCCAGAAAGCTCGGCTACCGCACTAATTAAATGCAACCACCATCAGACTTCTGTCTGAATCATTCAAGACCACAAAACAACGTGCATGTGCATATAACATGCGTCTCTGTTTTGTAGAGCAATGGGAGCTGACAATATTTAGACCACATCATAACAAGAACAAGAAAAGTGAGAAGAAAACAGCACAGCTGTTAACAATGATTTGTTTTTGTTGAGCCATGAGTGCTATTGCTGTAGAGAAGTTTGTGTGGGTGTGTAGTGAGAGTCAGGGCAGTGACATTATCAGCAGATGAAGATCTTGTGAACGTTGTTAGCATACGTACAGGTATCAAAACCCAATATAACAGAAGCTAACCACTCTGCAAAACATTTCTAAAGTTTTTAGAACGCTATTGCCAGAACGTTAATGCTAAACTAAGAGAACGCTAATGTGATGAATGAAAAGTGAGCTCCGCAATTCTCTGCTTGCAGATTAGCGAGACTGTGCCCATCACAGGTGAAGTGTCATATAATATAGGAGAGTCGGACACAGATACAATGATGTTTTCCTCTATGCTGAAAGTGGTTGCAGACTGCAGTGTGTAGCATACCCTCCTCTCATTGGTCAGGCACTGGTTTGTTTACATGCACCAGTTTGAGCTATTTAGCAAGGACAAATAGGCAAACGAGCTAGTTGTCATGATATGTGAGGCTTTCACTGGATCAAAGTGCAGATGAGATCTCAGGACCCATGATCAAGGCTAAGAATACTTTCATGGAAAAATGCAACAAAATTTTTTTTATTAAAGCAAGAGAAAAGGTAAAAATCCAGAATAATTCGCAAAGCACGAGGCCCAGCATGTCAGCGGAAGAACAACGCAGTGCTCAACAGCAAGTATAACAGAGAAACCAGCACAGAAACTACTGGAGCTTAAATAGCAGGGAACACAGGCGGGCGTCATAGGGCCAAATGAGGAAACACAGGTGAAAAGGATGTGCTGCAGTGGCAGACAGGGAGGAAATAAAGGGAAAAAACTCTAACAATATATGAGTAAATTAGCTGATAAGGCATGAAATGAAACTTAAAACACCTACAGATCTAGTCCAAAAAAGTTAAAAAAGTAAAAAAAACAAAATAAAAAAAAAAACAATACAGCCTACAACCTACAAATCTAGTTCCAGATGCCAAAAGCTGTTAGAGGCGGACACCAAAACACTTGCAATTCATCAGCAGTGAAAGCTGGTTCTACAAGATATGGATTGAGGGGGTGGTGAATGAAAATAGTAGAAAAAGACAATATATATATTTTTTCATTCTACTTCACAATCATGTACTATACATTGTGTTGATCTATTTCATAAAATGCCAAATAAAATATGTTAAAATGCATTGTAATGTGACAAAATGTGAAAAAGTCTCAGGTGTTTGAATACATTGCCAGACATCAATACATTTTTAATTTAATTACCTCAATCTTCTCCGCATAGTTAGTCCTATTCTAGTACTCATATTTGTGGAGAGCAGCTCTTTCTTTGTTGTGTAACGTGGCTATCCCAAAAGAGTTAACATTTCTGATTTACTTGTTTTTTCTTCGAGCATCCTGATAAATTCTGATGCACTACCACATTTTGTCTTTCTGCCACTGGTGAGCCATATTGTAGAAAGCATTTTAGAACATTGTTAACTTACTCCATAGCTAAAAATAAAAGTATTCTGTATATTTTGATGTGGGCATTAAAGCTATTATGGTAATATTTAAAAAATAAGAGGAATGAGGGAAAAAACCTGGTCTCAGATTAATGTGTTGGTGTAGTTTTTGAATATTTGCTTAAAATCCGTTGCTCGCATTTGACAACGGAAAATAAGGGGGTGTACATTATTTTGTATCTTCCTGTCTTCCATAGGTTTTTGACATGAGGTTTAACACATCAGTAATTGAAACTCTCCAAATGCCACAATTAGCATCCTGTCAGCAGTCCTCTACTGACATCAATAAATAAAATGGCTTCAGTGAGTGTTGGGGTCCTTTTTAGTTCCTCCAACTTTGTATCATTCCATATGGGAAAAAACTTTTTAAATAAATAGGGAAGTATCTTCTTTTTTAAAATATATATAATTAGACTGACAGGAGCTCTGCAGAAGACTAATTTACTGTAAAACTATCTTTTCATGAATTGGTATTCTCTTTTGTTGCTCATCCAGGTTCAGCTGAGGTGTTTCAGTACAGCTGTGTTTCATGGCAGCACAGGAGGAAGCAGAGGTTGTCCTTAAGTTAGTCCAATTAAAAAAGATGTATTGGCTCTGTCCAAACCTTTATCCATTAAATTGTCTTCCAACAATAGCCTTCCTCCTTCATTGCTCATCTTTTACAATGCCCTGCTGGAACTTGCTCCTCAGATTTAAATAATTCTTATTAGTTAATTTCCTAATTATAACTAATTTAATCTTTTTATATCTTCACCAACACTAATACATTTTCAGTTTTGGGGATCCTAGACTATGACTTTAACAAGTAGGCTATGTTAGGGTTCTTTAACTTAAGTTCTGAGCATGCAGTTTTATAAGGGAGGATTGGTAAGGCTGGTTTACAAAAGGTTGTTAGATTTAGAAGTTTAGTTTAAGTGTTACAAACCTGGCTTTGAGTTTGGTAGGTTTAACATGGTAGATAGTAATGAGAGCAACATGCACATAGTGGGATTTGTATGCTACCCTAAAATATGTACCCTGGCCGCGACCAAAAAAGAACCACAACCGCAAAAGTCACACCATATTTCAGGTGCAGTACTCTGAATGCACAGCACTGCAAACATTGCACCAAACTGCTCTTCAGTCATCTGGAATTCGGTTTTGAGAAGAATGCAGCCATGAATCACATGAAATATAAAACACATTTATTGCATGAAGCAATATACTAGGAGCAGGTCTATGGTAAAGACGGGGAAAAGGGAACTTCATGTCTGTCTTTTGCTTAAAGTCCCAGTATGACTAAACCTGCCCCTTGTTTTCAGTACTAGCAAAGAGTGGAAAATGTGTTCTTCTCTGCTTCTCTTGTTACTGCAGCTGGAGATGAGAGATGGTGCATGTAGGTCATATCCTCTTTGGTTGACAGATAGCTTGAATTGGAACACTTCCCTACAAAGAAAAAAAAACAAAAAAGTAAAATTTAAGACTGTCTGTCAGCCATGTCACAGCCCCAAGTCATGCTTTGAAACTTGAACAGCGGCAGAGTTTTGGTATTTGTTGAAAGGACTCTTTCCATGTGTTGAAACCATGAGTTTGGGGAAATTCTGTCTGATTCTCTGAAGTCTTTTTTTTTTTTTATATATAGGTCTTATGTCTATAGCAGGAAATTCATCATACTTAACAGAATTAAAGCTTGAAAACATCAGCCTGTGTGATAAATCTGTATAACGTGCTTCACTTAATGAATTGAGTTGCTAAAATCAATTAACTTTTCAATAATACTCTAATTTACTGTAAATGACTGAATATGTAGCAAATGTCATAAGGCCACTTGAACTATTTTTGACTGCAACCACAAACCTTTGATGTATTTTTGTTTTGAGACGTTCGAAAATAAAATGTGACGTCGAAGGGAGATGAATAATGGGTTTCACTTTTTTTCACATTTGAATCTTAAAAGTTTGCGATGCATGTGCATTACATTGTCTTTAAGCTGATAACCCTAAACAAAGTCTAATGTAACCAATCACCTTCAAAGTCACCTCATTAGAATCCACCTATGTGCAATTGAATCTCAGTATAAATCCAGTTGTTCTGTGAAGACCTCAGAGGTTCCTCAGAGAATATTAGTGGAGGCAGCATCTTCATACTGTGGGGAGGCTTTTCTTCTGCAGGTAACAGAAGAGTTGGATGGAGAGCCTCTTTACTCAGAGGATCCACTTCCAGTATCACTGTGCCTTGGCTGTGTCACAAAGAGGAATTGGCCAGAATTTCACTTTCTGGATGTGCAAAACATGTACAGACATACTCCAAATGTTTTGAAGCCAGAATTGCAGAGAAATGTGGGTCAGCAAAGTATCGATTTGGGGGTGCTGATAACAGGGACGGGAAGAGGGGGGAGGGGTGGAATAGAAAGGCACACCACACTTTTGGATTTTTATTTCTATAAATAAAAATCTAAAAATATTTTTTTCATTTCTTTTTACTTCATAATTATGTATTACTTTGTGTTTTTCCATTCCATTAGATTGCAGTACGATACACTGAAGGACCTGGGTGCACCTGCTGTGGCCTGCTGGTTTCTGCAGTCTCAGCTAGACTGGGGGTCCCCCGGTCCTGGGCACTGACTGCGCTCGCCTGGCCCGGGTGCTCCCACACTTCTCCCACCTGGGGGTTTCCACTCTGGTGGGGTTCTTCTCTATAATAACCAGGGGGCTCTTGTGCCATTATCTCCTTTGTGGTGGTGTGGGCTGGTTGGGGAGCCGGTTCCAGGTGACTGCCAAAGCGGCAGCATAAATCTCCTATTCGTGCTGCAGCCTTGGCACATCTGGTCCCACCTAAAAATATGCAAGACAACAATAGGATCTTGGGGTGTGGGATTATGTAACTTGCTGTCATGAAGGGAGAACCTGGCAGTACCCCTGCTTTCTTTGTTCAGACACATCCTGCATGTCAGTTTTAATGCAGTTGAGACACATAAGCCTTGTGGTGGTGGGGTGGTCACAGCCTTCTTTTGCTCCTGCCTCTGCACCTGTACTGGCTTAGCACGGACTATTTGTGTGGGTACAACCTTGGGGGGATCTGACAGTGAGACCCACCCTCCTGGATTGCAAATGTTTGGCACTTGGCGGTTTATTTCTCTTTGGTGCTGGACAGTTCTGCCATTGGGATTGTGCAGGCCACTGACGGCCAGAATGGCAGGGTTTGGTACCCTGTATATCTCCGTGTGCCTTTTTCGGCCTGGGAGCTGCTGCTCCTGTGTTTCATTACACCCGCGTCCGGTGTATGGAGCCTCTGTGGGGGTGCCTGGTGTTTGCCTGACTAGGACTGCTTCAGCCTCCGGAAGCCAAGGCTACCTGCCCCTTGCTGCTCTTGGGCTGTGAGTGCTACACTGCTCATCATTGTAAAAAATATATATATATTTCCTGGAGACAAACTAACACACACACCCACTCTACACAAACACACACCCATACAAATAAGGTTGAAGGTTACAAACACAGACTCAGATTTTATTACTGCAACCTGTCTAGAAGATTTAAATTTGACAGGTTTTAATCTCCTTTTTTGGCCATTTATTTCAGAACAGTGTGTAAAGCTGACTAGTGTTAACAATTAAAATCAAACTCAAGCATGTAACAGATTTCCAGGTGAAGGATTTAACATCTCCTGCCACTACACAGTCCATAACATGTTAAATCTTTTTATAATATACTGAGCAGTTTTGGTTCCTGTTTACTTGGTCATAATGATCTTTAGAAACAGAAGGACACACATCGACCATTGTACTATGTGTTAAGGTGTGAGGATGTGCTATAACCTTTCTGCCATTTAAACCAGCTTCTCGCAGTATGGAATAGTCGGTACCGCCATCTGCTGGTCATAGTGGAGTCAAGATAAGAGAAACTCCCAAGTTTCACAAAGGGATCTGATTTACAAATGTGTACAAAATGTTTGCGGAAGTTATGGTAGTTCTAAATAGGTTTCCCATTGCACATAAAAACACACACACCACAAAGTTAACTAATATTTGCATTTTACCCCCACATTTTCTCTTTTAATCTTCCAAATACGACAGCACTCACATTGAAGAAGCCTTCGACATTTACAAATATCAACTACATTGCATGAATGTAGCATGTGGACGGATACATCCCCGCACAAAATGAGCTTGGGTTTGCACAAGCTCCTCATAGATCTGCAAATACTTGTTCTTCATGAGCAAAGTTTGCTTGATGTTTATATGTGGTGTACAGCGCACACATGCAACTGTCTTACATTACACACTTAGGAGTCTATTTTTGTGATGCTAAATTTGCATCCAAGGAAATCGTACTTCCACCTTTTGTGGGTTTGACTACATACAATTATGTTTTTGCCATTTGAACCACCTTAGGATGTGTAAAAGGAAATAATATAGAATAGAATCTGTCTGTCTGTCTGTCTTCTCTATGCAAATGCGCCATTCACCCCATTGACATTTAAGATTAGTTGATTGACAGTTTGCCCAATTTTAGTTACGGAACATACCTACAACTTCAAATAAGTACTATTTTTTTTCATTGTGAGGCTCTCTCTCTCTCTCTCTCTCGCTATATATATATATATATATATATATATATATATATATATATATATATAGACACATTTCCATCCATTTCCATTTTCTAATACGTCTATCCTTTGTGGGGTCGCAAGGGGTGCTGGTGCCTATCGCCAGCCGTCAATGGGTGAGAGGCGGGGTACACCCTGGACAGGTCGCCAGTCTATCGCAGATATATACTGTACATATATATGTACATGTATATATATATATATATATATATATATATATATATATATATATATATATATATATATATATATATATATATATATATATACATGTACATATATAGTAAAAAGTTATCTCCTCAGGGACAGAGGGAATCCCTGTCAGCCCCTCAGTCTGAGCCTGGTGAGCAGCACTGTTACAATGTGGCCCACAGCAGGACACCAGCCAGGGCTGATGTGACCATAGGGATGCTGAAGGCCCAGTTTCAGTTCCTTGGCAGACTCAGAATCAGTCCAGAAAGGGCATGTGATATGACAGTTGCTTGTGTGATTCTACACAACATAGAATCACGCAATCGAAAAGTGGCCCGTTTTTCAACAAGTTGCCCAGATGACAATGTGGACCACAAAGTAGACTTGAAAGATGGGCGAGCAGTTTCAGATACAATATGTTATATTCATTTCTGATTTCAGTTGGCTCAGAAGGCACAGTTATTTCATTTCAATAATGTTCTTTATTCTCAACAAGTGAAAATATGGTAGTTGTTAATATTTTGTTCAAATAAAATCATCCACCCCTGTTGACACCTCACCCCTATTTTTTTTTCTTTTCTTTTTTCCCCAGTGTCCTGTCTAGCAATGTGGCAATAAGAATTGATGTCTTAATGCCAAATAGAGCTCGACAGATTTTGCTTTCACAAGTGGAGCAAACAGCTTTCGCCATAATGCTCCTCTTGATTTGTGCATGTAAATAGCTTTATTGTGATTCCTGCAGGGAGAATTTCAAATTATATTGACACTACAATGGGGAAGTGGGAGAGTAAAGGAAGAACAAGAAGAGAAAAAAAAAAGAAAGAAAGAAAGAGAAGAGGTGAAAGAAAGAAGAGATAAAAGCAAGAGAATGATAAAACGTCCTCTGTCTGCTCCATCACCTGGAAAGAGACACAAAAAGAACAGCACAACCAACGGACATAAAGCAACAGATACAATCGAGTAACACCTTGATACCATTGCTAAATCATATGTATTATTATTTAAGCTGACATGTGTAATGTGATAGCTTAAAAAAGAAAGTGAAAGAAAATAAATAAATAAATTATAGGCTTTCTGTATATAAGTGAACATTTAATACCTGGGACCCAGCACCTGTGGGAGTTTGTGAGAGTGCACTAGTTTAGGTGAAAATTATCCAGAAGAAAATAGCTCGATAGTGGTTGTGGAGAACCAAAGACCCGCCTTCCCCGAGCACAGAGGCAGGGGTCAGGGGACCCATAACCCCGGACTCCCAAAGGGGCCCCCAAAGTAGTGCGCCCGAGAGGGGCCACCACAGGAAATCTGCATCCCCCCCCCCCCAAGGAAAGAGGAGAGACGACCCCGAGGAAATCCCCCAGCCACCGCAAGAGCCCCCAGGGGGCGCCCCGCCCCGCCCCCGCGGCAGGGGCCCCGGCCGCCCCCCGGGGGGCCAGGCCCCGCAAAGCCGCCCCCGGGAATGGGCCGGCGCCCACCCGGGAACCCGCCCCAAACCCGAGGACCGTCAATGCGCCAGAGGGCCAAGGCGCCCGCCAGCGCAGCGGAGGAGGGCAGGACGTGGGGGGATGGGCTCCGCACCTAGCGGAGACTTGAGATGTTCTTGGGAGAGGGAGCGGACCGGACCCATACCTGGAAAAAAAAAAAAAAAGAAGGAAAACTCATTCACACCATCCCTCCCTTGTGCCCCACTCACCACACACAGATTTTTTTTAAAAAAAAAGACGCTGTACACACATTCTCACATAACACTTGCATCCAACACTGACCAGAGGGGGGGGGGGGGGGGGGTGTCACCCCAAATCGACTATACGACTGCTTGTGCCCGACCCCCGGCCCCGCCCCCAGACCAGACGCCCCCCGGACCGGGCCCCCCAAAGAGGGCGGGCCAACATGACCCGCACGAACCACCCAGCCAGAACCCCCCCTCACCCCCTAAATACCTAATAAACCCCCTCCCTCCCCCACCTTACCCTAGCCACCCCTGCCCCCCGCCCCTCCTGGGGGGAGCGGAGGCGTCAGCCCCAGACCTGGCAAGCCGCTGACTACCCGTTGCAGCCCCCCGCCAAGACCCCAGACACAGTGGCCCGCACCTCCTCCAGGCCCCAGACTCCTTGCCGGCATCGGAGAACGGGGGTGTGCAGAAGACCCCGATCCTCCCTACGCCCGCACAGATGTTGTGTTGTTGCATGTTGTTCTCAAGTGTTGTTCTCACCTTACCCCTATTTAACACATGCTCCAGCAGCATAATTTCCAGTTGTGTATTTTGCAGCTCCATTTTAGCTACTCCTTTTTTGATTACACATGTTTCTGTTTTCTTGTAAGTACAGCTGTACACTCTTAAGGACCAAACCTCTTTAAGCGTCTGTGTCTGTTCCTTCTCTGTGGCAGTAGACAAGGCGTCTTCATCATCATCCTATAATGAAAGATACAAAATTGAGTTTACTTTAATCCATTATAAAAACACCTGTGAGATATTAAGACTACAACTGCATGCAGGAGTTTTGGGGCAGAAGGCTCCACAAGAGTCAGTAGACCATCCCCAACTGAAGTGAAAGACTGTTAAATTACACATTTATTTCCGTGGTTTTTGAGTTTTTTTCTCCCCCCAACACTGTTAGGGCCACTTGACATTTCAGTTGTCATAATAAAAACCACAATTGGCAGAGGCAGATGGCAGGCCACACACACCGGTGCAATCTTGAGTCCTCACAGCGCATTTGACAAATTTGTAACATTGTTTTGAAGATAAACATTTGAGCTTACCATAACAACTATGATGATTTTTGTATTTGCTGCAACTTTGTTGTCTACTGGCTTTTAGGCTACTCACGGAAACAGCTTTCTTTGTTTACATGAACAGAAATGAGTAAAACTGCAACATGTTTTGGGGGAAATGGCAGGAGGTTCATGCATTTGTGTGTTTACTTTTGAACAACCTGAAAGGTGTACAGAATGTGTGCATATTTTCTCATGTTTCTTTTTTGATTTCATATAAAAGATGAAAGCATTTTCAATACCTGTCTTTGAATTACACATTTATGATTCAATGCAATAACAAAACTATTTAAAAGGAAACAGATCATTCAAATATTTTTTTTTCTTACCTAACACCTTTAATTGCTGGATGTCCAGCCCCTAAACTGTCAGCCTTCATACCTGTGGCTCCTTAAGCAATTTAGTTGAATAGCCCTGGTCTAAAGATACACTCATTTAAATTTGTTCTGGCAAAATGGAAGATTATATCTCAAAACTAAAGGATTTTTATGTACTTAACATGGAATTCATATAAACATAAGGAATCATATATCATTTTCAATTTTAATAAAAAAAGAGAGATCAACCTACCCCCAAACAATAACATTTTAAAAGATCAAATTTTAAAGCTTTTAAAAACTGAGGTCAAAATGTAAATATGAGCTTCTTTTTGGGGGTTCACATATTTGTACATCCGACTCCAGAGGCGTCAGTCACCACCTACATCACCCACATCACGCTGCTGCCAGTCACACCAGGTCCACCGCTGCATGAAAGCAAATACACATTTTTGATAACACATCTGAATAAATTAAGGCAAGGCAAGTCAAGGCAAATTTATTTATATAGCACAATTCAGTACAAAGTAATTTTGTAATGATACAGTAATTAACTATATCAATCATACATATATCATTCATGTCCAGTTTTATTTCCAGAGGTGGGCTGTAATATGTCTTTAATTGGCTTTTTGTTTAAATGAAGACCCATCTTAAGGCCCGTTTACACTACACTTTTTTAACCGAGCCGAGACCAGTCCGAGCTTGGTAACCGAGATAACTCTTGTGTGTAAATGGTCAGCAGACTGAACCGGACCGCGCTAAACATAACCGGACCGCGCTAAATGCAGACCAGTTCTTGGGTAGGTCTCGGACTGTTTTTTTTTATCCCGGTTACCTGATAACGAAGAGCGCATGAGCAGACCGCATCATCCCCTTACAGTCAGCTGACTGTCCGCGTTTTTTTTCGGCAGTCTGGCTGCACGTCCCGATTCACACTCCATTCAGACAAAGTTCAGACATTCATAAAAATACTAGCTTCCTTACCATGCAACACGGTTTCCAGAGATGATTCTGCTTAGCAGTGTGATGAACTTCAGCGTCTGTCGTTGTTTCCTGCGTCTGTAAATCCTTATTAGACGTTCGTTTGTCTTATCCACGTCCCAAAAGCCGAGTCTGTCCAAGCTTAACTTCCTGAATGTTACGGGCGCCGCCGTTTTGATTTGCTCGGTCCCGCCTTCAATCCCAGAGAGCGGTAGTACCGCAGATGGCCACTAGGAGGCGAGGAGCAACCAAGGAACCGAGATAGCGTTGTGTGTAAACGGTCGTCAGAAACGAGGCTCGGCCTGGTTAACTGGTCCAAGCTCGGACTGGTCTCGGCCTGGATCAGTTTAACAAGGGTAGTGTAAACGGGGCTTTAGACGCAGCAAGACCGAGCTGTCTCTCCTTAGACGTCGTTACCCCCAGAACCCCCAGAACCACTAGGGGGCAGTGTTGTAAGAACAAACCCATGGATTTTGTTTTTTGACAGTCACGAAATTCTAGAGTTTAATTCAGAATCAAGGCAAGATGGCCGTTTCTCAATTCACGAGAACGCGAGTACGGACTCGCGTTCTCGTCAAGTCCGGTCTTGGCGAGAACACAGGAAGATCGGACTTGACAAGAACGCGAGGACGCAGCACGTATGGTGTATTGGAACAGAAGCGTACTTGTGACGTCATGAGACGCACAGTTCTTTAGCATTTCTTTAACATTCAAAACTATTTATATACTACACCACAATAAATCTTATTGGTTTTTTTTTAAAACAACATTTTTAATTTCTAAAGGCCTAAAAATTATCTTGCCGCGGTGCATTCTGGGAAAGCGGTCAGTCTGAAGAACGCACAAGTCTGCTCTGATGCATGCTCGACAAAGAGGGCGGGGCGAGAACAACATCCGGGGATGTGGTGCGTTCTCGCTCTGGCGTTCTCGGCAATCGGAACAGTGCTCGGGCTGAGGCTGATGACGTGTCACGAGCACACGAGACCGCTCAAGAACGCATATTGAGAAACGGCCGCGCCCTCCAGAAATCCAAGATGTCAGCACCAGGAAATGACCAGATTTGTTATGTAATGATAAATCAACTCAGTGAAAATTCAAAGGATGTATTACTTGAGCTATATAATAAAGTATGGGAGGATGGGAAACTGCCACAGAGCTGGAAGGAAGCTTTGGTGGTGCCAATACGCAAACCAGGAAAAGATTGTACAAATCCAGGGCATTATAGACCAATTGCTTTAACCTCTAACATATGCAAGATAATGGAGAAAATTATAAATGAAAGGTTAACATACTATATGGAAAAGAAAGGATATATAGCTAAATACCAAAGTGGTTTTAGAAAAGGAATGAAATACAATGGATCCAGCTGTATGTTTAGAACACGAAATTAGAAAAGCACAAGTTAACAAAGAAAGTGTGGTGGCTGTCTTCATTGATATAGAGAAGGCGTATGATATGATGTGGAGAGAAGGATTGTTAATTAGACTGTGTCAATTAGGTGTCAAAGGGTGAATATATAGATGGATTAAGGATTTTTTACAAGGGAGATCAATACAAGTTGAATAGGGAAGAATTACTCAAGAAAATACAGTATACTGTAGAGAACGGAACACCTCAAGGGAGCATAGTGAGTCCTTTATTATTTTCTATATTAATTAATGATGTTTTCAGGGAAATAGGAAATGGGATGGGGTGTTCTCTTTTTGCGGACGATGGGGCAATTTGAAAGAGGGGAAGAAATCTGAAATTTATTGTTAAAAAGCTACAGGATGCTATTATAGAAATAGAGGAGTGGTCATATAAATGGGGTTTTAAATTCTCAGTAGATAAGACAAAGACAATGTTCTTTACAAAGAAAAGAATTACTACAGAGGTAAAACTAAAGCTGTATAATCAAGAATTAGAAAGAGTAAAACATTTTAAGTTTTTGGGGTTATGGTTTGATGAGGGAATAACATGGAGTGTACATATCCAGAAAATACAGGACAAATGTAGGAAGGTGTTAAATGTTATGAGATGTTTGGTGGGAAGTGGTTGGGGGGCTGACAGAAAAGCGATTACTGTGGATTAATTAGATCAGTACTGGATTATGGTTGTGTGGTATATGGATCTGCATCAAGTTCATCTCTAAAAACGTTAGATAACATCCAGTTTCAGGCTTTGAGATTATGTACAGGAGCTTTTAAAACAACTCCAACGGCAGCATTACAGGTAGAAATGGGAGAAATGCCACTTGAGTTGAGAAGAATTCAGTTATCTCTGAACTATTGGGCTAATTTACAGGGCCATAATGAAGATCATCCTGCACAAAGCACTTTAACATCTTGTTGGGAAATGGAGAAGAGGGAGAGAAAAAGCTTTGGGTGGACAGTTAAACAAAAAGCAACAGAGTTAGAATTAATTGATTTAAAGTTCAGTCCAACAGTACCACTGCCAGCAGTTCCACTGTGGGTACTACCTGAAGCTAAAGTAGATCTCACACTATTACAAAAGGGAAACAAGGTCAGGGGGTTTAGTTTGAATTCAAATATAATACAGGAATATATTAACAGTTACTACAGTTTCATTCAGATCTACACAGATGCATCAAAAACTTTAGATAACAAGATAGGAGTATCTTTTATTGTTCCAGAGTTTCATATTACAGTAGGAAAGAGGACCAGTGATAATATATCAGTATACACAGGAGAAATGCTAGCAATTCTGTTTGCAGTGCAATGGGTAGAGGAAATAATAGCACTGAGAGTGATTATTTGTTCAGATTCATCTTCATCACTAATCAGTTCACAGAGAAGTCACTCAGACAGTAGACCAGATATTTTGATAGAAATCCACCAAATATTATACAGAATTCAAATGATGGGCATTACAGTCATATTTTTGTGGGTACCAGCACATAGTGGAGTTAAAGGAAATGAAATGGCAGATAAGGCTGCAAAGGAGGCTACAACAAGAGAAGATATTGATGTTTCAGTTAAAATTAGTAAAATGGAAATAAAGAGCATTATTAAACAGAAGATGAAGGAAAGGTGGCAAAAGCAATGGGAGGAAGAGAGGAAAGGAAGATGGTTTTACATAATTCAGAGGAAAGTGGGAGAAATGAGATGGGCAGGGAGGAACAGAAGAGAAGAAACGATTATATCAAGACTTAGATTTGGGCACACAGGATTAAATAATACATTTTTCAAAATAGGTAAACATAACAATGGCAGATGTGAGTACTGTGAGCAACAAGAGACAGTTGAACACGTTATGGTTCACTGTAGGAAGTATGAAAGAGAGAGGAGGGAAATGGTTCAAAATCTAAAAAAGGAAAGAATACATTTTGATTTAATAGAAATACTTAGAAAAAGATCAAGAGATAAGTGTTATGTAATAGTTTTTCATTATCTTAGATTAATAAATGTAATTGAAAGGATTTGAAATCTTATTTTGGTCTTGTTTATATTGTTTTGTTAATTTGATTGTGACTTGTTTTGTTTAGTATAAATAAGTAGTGGACATGCTGATCCACACTCCATATCAGTTGGTGGCGGTAATGCACCATTTCGTTGCGTGCCAACCGCCAAAAAAACTCTATAAAGAAGAAGAAGAAGAAGAAGAAGAAAGTCACGAAAACGCGGAAATAGACTTTGTGAAAGGTAAGAAAGTTGGTTCATGTTATAACATTAGCTGTATTATTTCGATTTCACTTTGTAATAATCGTTTTGTCTTTTAACAGAGGCTGTTAGGCGTCATTTAGAGACAGCCGAGTGTGTCTGCGTGTCTTTTTAACATCGAAAGCAGACTTAAAAACCTCCGCTGGGCTGAGACTCATGGCTGAGAACATGGAAGAGGACTCTTCCCCTCTCCGGGAGGACCTAACCTGCCCTGTATGTCAGGGGATCTTCAGGGACCCCGTCCTGCTCCCCTGTTCCCACAGCTTCTGCCGGGAATGTGAGCAGAGCAACTGGAAGTTCAGCAAGAACTGTCCTCTCTGCAGGGAGTCTTACGAGCAGAACCGGGTTGTCGGTAACCTGGCCCTCAAAAACACCTCGGAGAGCTTCCTCCGTCAGCTCAACCTGCTGACTGTCCAGAACCAACCCAATGCCGAGCTCTGCAACCTGCACCTAAAGCCCCTGGATCTGTACTGCGAGAAGGACGAGGAGCCTGTCTGCGTGGATTGCGTCTCCCAGCACAGCATGCATAGGCTGTTGTCTGTGAGAGACGGCACAGTCATTTGCAAGGTAAAGCCACTCTTTAGGTTTGGATTGGCAAATATTGCAGCTGATATCATCGTCTCAACATTTACCAACAGGATCGCCATCACAGGGTTCATGAGGTTTCACTTCCGCTGTAGCGATTTTGTTTTATTAGTATAGACCAGAGGTCTATAGAGGTCACCAACATGGTGCCCATGGGCACCAGGTAGCCCCCGAGGACCACATGTGGTGCCCACAAGCCTGTTCTAAAAAAAAAAAAAAAAAAAAAAAAGCACAGTCCACCAGTGAATTACATCTAAAACTTTATTTTATTCCTTTACTCTTCCTTTTTATTCATAGTTGCATTTATATAGATTTTAAAAATGTCAATATGTATAACAAAGCATGTACAATGTGTTTATTTTAGCTAAAGTTAAGGTGAACTCTGACTCTTGTAGTTCAAAGGTCAGTACTGGTAGCCCATAATGATGATAATACTTAGACACGCCATATAATGGTGCTTTAATATAATAAGAAAATAGCTCCCACTCCTTTAAACGACATATCTGCATGAATTAATTTTTTTTCTTTTTTTGCTCTATTTTTGTATCATTAGTTTCCTATTTGTATTTTAAGTCACTCAGGTCTAATTTAAACTTTGTCAGTCTGCCTGCAGTTTTTTTTTAGGTAAACACAACATTTATTCCTTTTCTAAATGTCTGCTGTTCTCATGCTTTTGCAGAAGGAGCTTGGCTTCAAAGTCCAGATTTTTGAAAAGAAGGTGAGCTCATACAAAAAGCTCACCAAGAAGATAAGCAATACAGTGGAGTACATTAAGGTAAGGTTACTGTCATTTCTCAGGGGGATCATGTTACATTTCAAGGGTCTAATTTTTGAACAAGGATTAATGAGGCTTAGAGAAAGAGGATTTCATAACATGGGAAATAGACTGCAGGCTGATTGAAATCGGGTGATTTGTTATGTGTCTGTACTGTTTTAATTTGTCTTTCCAACTGAACACAGCATCAGGCAGGAGAAACGGAGCAAAAAATCAAGGCAGAGTTTGAGAGGCTCCACCAGTTGCTTTACCAGGAAGAAATCAAGCGACTGGAAGCTCTGTCCAAAGACGAGAAGGACAATATCGACTACATGCATAGGGTCATTGAGATGACAAAGAGTGACATCGCTACACTAACGGAGTATATTGAGACCTTAAAGAAAGAGATGGGCAATGAGGATCTGCTGCTCCTGAAGGTAAGCGAGGGCCGCTCTCTCCAACTTGTCTCACATTGTGTTTTTACTGTAAAACCTGCTCCAAGGCTAATTACCAACACAAACTCTCTATCCCATCTTCTTTTTGTCGCAGAATTTCCAAAAGGTCAAGAGAGAGTAAGTCATTGCTCAGGGAATGTGAATATCTGTAGAGTAATATCAGCATGGAAACACAAATTAACTTGAGCAATCGTGATTGTGTTTCTTTGACTCGTCTTTGTTTCTGTTCTAGAACCGAGTGGATTGAACCCGAGCAAGGCTTTCCGTATGATGCCCTAATAAATGTGGGCAAACACGTTGGTTCTCTGGGCTACAAGATCTGGAAGGACATGAAGGCTCATGTCAAATATCGTAAGTATATCAACATAATATTGATATCATGAAAGTAAAAAACATAACTGACCCAAAGGTCCTTGGTGCAAAACGCATGTTTTCTCCATTGTTGCTTCGAAGACCAGAGATTTAAAGAGAATTTGGCCGCGGACCAGAATCAAATGGTTTCCAGCACCCTTGCTTATTGAGTGAAGCATCAAACTTAACTTTTAAACACCTTGTGAAATTATGGGGATGCAGGAAGTTTTTTTTATCTTCTGCATATCTCTGTAAAAGAGCAAGAGAAAGTGAGCCTTAATGCAGATAACAGGAAGGCTGAACTGTTCAGGTTATAAGTAGATAAGAGCTGTAAATTGACTGATGTGCTGAGCTTTCTCATTTTCCTCCTTTACTATATTTATGGTTAACATCGTATACCCGGCCAACAATGGGCCTCAAGTCTCTACCACAGTGAGTTTATGGGTTGAAACTCGGTTGACCAAATGTCTCGATTTGACCACATTTTTCATTCCTGTCTGTGTCCCACAAATTGAAACAATGTCCCACATTTGACTGGGACAAATTCTGAAAAGTCTAAAAAAAAATTAACAGCCGCTTTTCTGAAATGTAAAAGGAAGCAGAGCTGCAGCCATCGTCAATGAGGGCTGCGTAGGCTTTAAATTGACACATGCAGCTGCACATCTTAAAAATGCTCGTAAGAATAAAACAAAAAGGATGTTGATGTCGTTACATGAAGCTACAGCAAAGAGAAGAAAAATGCTGCTGCAAATACTGGGGAACAGTCTATAATTGGGAGAGGCCTGAGAAATTTTTTTTTTTTTTTGGGAGGTTTGCCAAGACACGCGGAGGAAAGCTCGTTAAGCGACACTAGAAGTGAGTCGCACAGGAAACGCACATTTGAAAAAGCCTCCTGTCGATCTATGGGCTCATCTTTACTCAAACCCAAAGGTTTCTGCAACAGAGAAGGCAACAGCAGCCGTTATTAACACGAACAATATTCAACTTTATGCAAAAGTCGAAAAAGTTAAATAATGCTTTTTATAAACCCGTGATAATTCATTGTTGTGCACTAACAGGCAAAGCAGAAATTAATTAGTACAATGTGTAATTTGTGTTAAATTAACATGTATGATGTCATCACGGTTTTGGTAGTGTGTCCTGTTGTCCCACATTTGGCTTTTTGAAATTTGGTCACCATAGATGGAACGAAAAACCTTTTGCATGTCACTGCTCTAGGGAATGCCCGCAGTCTGCCGCTCATCGCTAATATAAGTAACAAAAGTTAGTTTTAAAACCTAGTCGAAAATAATTTTCTTTGTTGTAAAACATCAGTAGGTTCCTGTTCTACAGCGAATTCCCTTTCACATTTGAGCTGGGATGTTGCTTCTGCTACTAACGTAAATACTTAATGAAATATATTTTTAATGCTGTTTGTTTATATCTTCCTATGTTTTTAAAGCGAAATTTGATTTGGCCAAAGTCTGTCTCAGCAGATCTGAGCTCGACAAAAACCCGAGATCCAACATTAGCAACAAAACTCTGATCTGTGCGTTTGTTTAAAGCTTTACTTTCTTAAAAGGCTGTTTGCGTAATCTTTCAGAAGGTTGGATTATATGTTGTTTGTTGTCCGTGCAGACCCAGTGGTGCTCGACCCGGCCACAGCCTCTCCATGGCTCGACTTGAGCCCCGACCTTACCAGCATGAAGGAGAGCCCGGAGCGGCTGGTGGTGCCCGACAACCGAGAGCGTTTTGATCCCATCGTCTTCGTCATGGGGGCGGAGGGATACAAAACTGGCAAACACAAATGGGACGTCACCGTCGGCGACAACCCCAAGTGGGTCCTGGGAGTGTGCAGAGGAGACGTGGCCCGGAAGAAGAAGTTCACCGTGTCACCGAGTCGTGGCGTGTGGGCTATAGGGCTGAGTAAAGGGGTGTACACCGCCCACAGTGACGAGCGTGCTGATCTAAACGTGACGCATGTCCTTGAAAAAATACGCATCAAGCTAAATATGGATAAGGGAGAGGTGTCGTTTTGGGACGGGGGGAGGGAAAAGCATTTGATCACCTTTACGCACAACTTCGATACAAAAATTTTCCCCATTTTCGGCCCCGGCCTCCATTCTACTCCTATGGTTCTGGCTCCTGGAAAAATAGCTGTTCACACATCATAAATGATCCTCCCAAATATTACAGAAAGGTTGATTTTAACCAATTATGCATGATTTGAAACGCTGAGGGAAAAATGCTTTTATTGCAAAGTGAGGTTTGAAACCCTATACCAAACAAGATCGGCTTTAGGCTTAATATTTTGTGGAGGAGAATAAGAAAAAACAAAAATATGATGAATTTTAATTTACAGTTGCTGCAAGAAGTGCTTTAACCTGCGTGGGACATCTTCCAAGTCCCTTTACCTCTATAAAACATAACAGCATTAGAGTTTTCTTAATGTCTCAGAATTATTTTTAGAAATGATTTGTGCTCACAGTAAGACTTCGGCTGTTTTGGGGTCAGTGTTATGAATGAGAAGCATTTTTTTTTTTTTTTTAACCTGTGTGCCTTTGTTAAAGTAACTTGAGTCTACTGCAAAAAGAGAGCTATGTTGGATTATTGGAAGTTTCAGAAGAGGAGCAAATTGCCCTGTTAATTCTGATCATACCATAGCAAATGATTTGCTCTAAATATCTGTTAAAATTGTTTGTTTCTTTACTTTTTTACTTGTCTTGGTGGGCTAATGGTTAGAGCAGGGCACAAATTCTTTTAGCCCCGGAATGCCCCCCACTGCCCTTTAAAAGAAGCGATGATATATATATATATATATATATAATCTCACACACACACACTTTTCTTTCTTTTCTAAATGCTGGTTTTAAGTCTGTGATGGCTGTCCTTCACTTTATTTCCAAACTGTGATGACAATGTAGACTTTACTTAAAGTTGTGTGAACTGAACCAAAGCACTTGTCTAAAACGTCAATAAAATTGGTTGCAGTCACTACACCTATTGTGATGTTATATTTCTGGAGATGATCCTGAAACATGAGTTTTGTTTCATAAGTATTAGAAAAACACAGATATGATGATAGATGATCAAATTCTTCATAGTCTTTTATGCGGTGCGTTCCGAAAAACACCGTGTTACATGTTTTAATTGGATTATTTTAAGATGGATTTGTTTTCATTTGATTCCTTTAAACTGTACATATAAGCTGTTCCTCACGATTCTCGATGCCCTTTTGTGGACATGACAATATTTTTTTTACTAACTGCTATGTTCCTAAGGCTTTCACTGTTGATTTTATTTTTTTTTTAACCCTGATGAATCAAAGATATCAATTCATTTCATCATCTACACTGGATTATCCATGCTTGTGCCTATGCAGCGGACTAGAGGTGGGGGTAAACACTGGACACGTCGTTCTCAGGGAGACACAGCTCAAACAACAATGTACGAACAGACTACCTAAGAGCAATTTCAGAAAGGCTGAATAATCAACACGTGATTATTTTTGGACTGCGGGAGGAAGCTGGAGTCCCTGGAGAGAACCCATGCATGCACAGAATGTGCAAACGCTTGACAAAAAGTTATGCCTTGCAAGAAGTACTCCCATAAAGTGTTCTTTTGTTGACGCAACAAACTACAGCATCTTGGGATTTTATGTGACAGACCAACACAAACCAGTAAATAAATCTGGAAAGGAAGGAAAATGTTTTTTTGACATTTGTTCTACAAATACGAATTTGCAAAATGTGGCTGTTTGGTATTCAGTTTGTAGAGACACCTTTCACCGCAATTACTGGTGCAAGTCTTAAGAGTTATGTCTCTAACCAGCATTGCGCATCTGGAGACTGCATGTTGAAGAGTCTTTGCAAAAATGCATGCATATGTTGTGGTGTTTTTCAGGCTTACAACATATTCTCAATTTGCTTTAGGTCTAAACTTAGACCTGCCAATTAGTTTTTTTTTTTCTTATTTTTATTTTTTTTAATCAATTTTTCTAAAGGTGAGTCATGCAGTTACACGGAAACTTTAGTTCAGACTGTTTAACATATAAATTATTACAATGCTGTAAAGATGTTTTATGAGTGTTAGTTACATGATGTATAAAAATAAATAGAACTACTGTATTTTTCGGACCATAAACCATGTAGGTTTAAGTTCGTTACTGCTGGACAGTATATCTCCACCTGACCACATGTTTGCTGTTTCCCATAAATATCTACATTGTTTGATGGAAAAAGGATTTCTTATTGCTGTTTTATCCAACACCTGTTTTATGAAGGGAATTTAATGAGACATTCAACTACAGTCAAAGACCATAATTCGGGTTTTTTGGAGGCAAAAGCGGTATATTTATCTGTGGGTATAAAAGGAGGTTAAAACAAATGCACGCTTGATTTCCCCTTTGTAGTTTTGGATGATTTTTGGTCTAATTGAAAAATCCCAGTCAGTGTCATATACACCAATGCTGCCTTCTACTCTGTGTGACCATTTCATTTTGCTGCACAGATTAATCTGGCCTTTAAGGAACTACATGTTGGTTAAACAGCTGAATTTGGGGCCAATGCAGAGGCCGCCTCTGCACAGATGTTTAAACGCCGTCCTCCATATCCGCTGGATGGCGGTGCTGCTGTTGCAAGCAACCTGCGGGTCAGTCTTTTGTGTTGGCAAACCTATGGTTACAGCTAGCCAGCCATAAACACCAAAAACAAGGACGCTGGGGGTCTCTAACATGGGACTGCGCGAGTAAACGCGTCCAAAAGCTATAGTGGGTTCACGCTTGGCATGTAACGTCGCCGGACGACAGGTTTTCCTCGCAGAGCAGCACCGAGGAACACCGTAATTATTCCTCCGAGGGATGATATGTGGTGGTTCTCTGCGGCCACTGACGCATCTGGATTTAGCAGAGCTCCGTGTTGCAGCCTCTCGCCATCCGCAGGGAGTTCGACTGCGGCTAGCTAGCGGAGCTAGCTGTCAGGTTACCCCGAAAGGATAATAAGCCGACCCATGCGGTTGCTGGCCTTACGATAGTCGTCGACCATGTAAATTATTATGCGACCAAAGAGACGGGAACCGGTAGGTATGGGCATAAAATATGATAAAGAAAGCAACATGACGGCCGCTGGAAGTTAACGGTCTCCCGTCAGCTAGCTTAGCAATGCCTCCCCGTTAGCTTTGTTATGCTAGCCTGCTGAGTCCCCCTTATTTATAAACCATTCTCATTCGCCCTCTTCTGTTTCCCGTAAAAAAAAAAAACACACATGCAGCGGAATACAGTTAAGCGGTTATCATTGCATATGTATTTATTTATTTAAATCCGAAATCAGATTCGTTACAGCTGTTGTATTAGCACGTAGCTACATGAAAATGTGTTATTTCTCTAGAGCCAATAGCCTGTACATCTTAAAGTGCTAAACGAGCGTCTGTCCGCTTCTGGGACTGTTTATGTGAATGTCAGTGTAATAACCAGAGTTGAGACCAAACTGAAATCCTGCAGGGATAATAAGCTAAATAGACATTGCGCAATCACGTAGGTGTATTTTGAGGAACCTTCATGAAATAACCAATCATGTTATTGCTTAACTCCTCATATTTGACTATCGACTATTTAATTAATGCCCATCACAAATCAGGTGATGCATCTTGTGGGTATAAACCCTCTTTTAAATTTATGGTAGATGATGTGGTTGATTAGGGAAATGTAAAAACACGCCTGAACTGGTTTATGAAGGATCATGTTTTGGTTAAAAAGTGGCTTAGGTCTAACACATGTGAACCTCTTGCCTCCTGTTATTAGGCAGTGCCAGAGATGGCCTCCCCTCTCCCTGTCTCCGTTGTCATTCTGGTGGTCCTACTGTCAGCCCAGTCACCCGTGTGCCAGGCAGGGGACTGCAAGGGCCACAGGCAGGTGCTGAGGGGACCTCCAGGTTATGTCACAGATGGACCCGGAAACTACTCTGTTAATGGGAACTGCGAGTGGCTCATCAAAGGTAGGTTTAATGCATCCTGAGCATATATTTCACACTTAAATCTCCTTTGCAAAGGTCATTTTAGGCCTCAAACATTTTCACATTTTGTGACGTTGCCGCGGAACACCTCAACGCATTTAACTGAGGTTTTATGTGATAGACCGACGCAAAGTCACTTATGAATGTGGAGTAGTAGAATAACACAGGGTATGGAGGTTTTTATTGCAAATAATATCTGAAAGTTATGGCATTCATTTATGCGTTCATTTAATTAGCAGTAATTCCGTGTAAACATAGAGCTGTTCTGCACAGGCACCAGAGGTTTGTTAGAGAACGTTAGTGAACAGACAGCATCAGAAAGACTAGATAATACAGCAGATGGGACAGGGATAAACTTGTGTAGTTAAAACAACGTTCCAAACTTTGAACTTCTAATACAGCACTTTTTAAACCATTTTCTGAAAATGCGAAGACTATGGCATAACTGCAAATCTGCTAATACATGGCTTGCCACCTGGTAACTATGGAGGAGCTGGAGAGAGCCACAAAACAGATTGAAACTACTAGTTGTGCACTCTCCAAATCTAGCATTTGTGAAACTGTGGTTATAAGATGGCTGTTGTTTAAAGAAATATGTAAAAGGTCCAATTTGCAGTGCGAATCAGGGGAGACCAAAATGAAACTTGTGGGCCTAAATGCTAAACCTTATTGTGTGGTGGAATGGGTGGCAGCATTATGCTGTGGGGATGCCTTTTCTTTATCACCTTTCTCAGGGACGGGGAAGATGGATGTTAAGAGTCTTCAAAAGACTAAAGAACGGGGCTGAGGTTGAACTTCCAGCAGGAAAACATACAGTCATATTCACTAAATTAGAATAAGAGGCTTGTTTGTCAGATTAAAAGTACCATTTAAAAAAAAAAACTTTAAACCGATGTTAAACATGCTTTTCATTAAGCCCCCATTTCTGCATGAAGAATTTTGGGGTTTTTATTGGTCTGATGCAAGACTACAGTTTTGAATCTTGTGTTTTTATTAGCTGGAGGTGGGGAAAATTCTCAACAGAAATAAAGGCTTTTAAACATTATGAGTCTGTTTATCTATATAGCATGCTTCCCTTAGTGAATATAGTTACTTAAATAAATTAACTTTTCAAGTAATATTCTAATTTATTGAGTATGTCTGTATAGCCAGAGCTACAATGTAGTAGTTTAGATCAAAGCCTATTTATGTGTTAAAATGACCCAGTCATGGTCAAGAACTGAATCCAATTGAGAATCTGTCATGTACTGTACACGTGCAGGCCAGACTTTTAAGATTTTAATTTGTACAAACCATGCACTACTTTCTGTCGGTCTATTACAAAAAAGAAAAAAAAACCCCACAAATAAACAGGAAAGTTTGTGGCTGTGGATTTTTGGGTTGTGGGCTGCTTGTAGATGAAAAGCTTTAAGGTCAATCAATCAATCAATCAATCAATCAATCAATCAATCAATCAATCAAATTTTATTTGTCAATTACAATTTGCATTGCAATCGAAAAGTCAGTTCCAGTACAACCGTCCATCACATACACTTAACAAACAAACATTTTGGGGGGAACGATTGACTGAGGCCTTGCGTTGCCAAGGAACGCAGCCAGCCAGCCGCTGCTAAAAAGCGCAGCTGTCAAGGCCACATTCCTCCAAACTGCCCAGACCCCGCCTAAACGGAGTTTACAGGCGCTGCCTTGAAACTCTCGAAGGAAGAGCAACAACATGAGGGGGGGAGAAAAAAAGAGACAGATGTTTGCCTATTTATGCTCTCACCTATAAAGAGACAAACAACCGACACAAAAAAACCCTCGTAGCACGAAAAGCACAAATAAACACAAGACAACATGTATGCAGAAGGTAAACATTTGAGACCTGTCGCGTGTGTGTAATTCATCAGTTTTTATGAGTATCAGTTATGCGTGTGTGTATGGGCGAAAGTGTTTTTCTCCGTGAACACTCTCCAGAGGCCATTGTCCTTGATGTTATCAGCCGGCCCACAGTTCAGAGAAGCATCCTCAGGTGTCAGCGGGGGAGGGGGGTAGCCGGGGGGGCTTTTCTGGGCACTCCGTCATAACAATCCAGGAGTAGAGATAGGGAGAGAATCCAAATATGTTATTTGTTATGAGACAAGCTGCACTGCCTTTCCTGTCAGCTTTTAAGTCTTTTGCTGGCTCCACATAAATCCAATTTTCCAAATTATTGGGCTTTTTCGCGCTTCACTCCCAGATTTTATCCCATCTCCCCTTGAGTTCAACCCCAAAGTCAGTCTGCGTTCCAACACAGGCAGCTTTCCGGCTTCGCTCCATTCACCTGCCAGGTTTGTCCGTTCACAGCCAGAGTGAGCGCGTCATGCAGCCGGCAGCCTGATCAAGGCCAAATGGCTCTGACATCCGCTGTATTTGCCGATACTTCAAAAATCCACAAAAACCAATAAGTAGAGATCCCAGTATCCTTAATCCAATGTGAAAATTTCAAACGTCCAGGAATGACAAGGTCAAAAGACACACCGTTTTCCTCCAGGAATTTAGGGTGTATCTCACAAAATAAGTAAAATCAGGACCGGACGGGTCCCCCTTTTGTTGCCTACCCGTCGAAAAAAATTTATCAATAGTATTGAGAGACCAGCTTACCAGATCCATGTTTATGTAGGGGCTCTAGGTGAACCATTTTTCGTACAGTAGTGAATATAAAACGGAGCGTAATTACAACAATATTTTCTCCTATCTTTCAGCTCCCAGCAGCAGTCATCGAATTGTATTGAACTTCACCTTCATGGACACCGAGTGTACCTATGACTACCTGTTTGTGTACGATGGTGACTCCTACCAAAGCCCACTTCTTGCCAGCCTGAGTGGCAACACGTTGCCTGAATCCATTGAAGCCAAGTCTGGCAAGGTAACCAAATAGATATAACACCTTAGTTGTTGTATCTTTTCCAGACACAGCAGATGTTCCCATATCTTGTTTTTTTTTTCTTCTTCCAGATGCTTATTCACCTATTCAGTGATGCTAATTACAACCTCTTGGGCTTCAATGCAACATACACCTTCTCTGTTTGCCCTGGAGCCTGTGGCGGTCACGGCCGTTGTGATTCCTCTACATCTAAGTGCCACTGTCACCAGGGTTGGGGAGGAGCATCTTGTACAACTCCTCTGTGTTCCCAGGCTTGTTCCCTGAATGGACAATGTGACAAGGTAAGCAGAAAGGGGATTATTTTATGCCCACTCTTAGCAACCTGTTGTTAGCCAATTCTTCTATTGTGCATTTTATTGTAATACAGTTTTATGACTTTTCATCTTCAAATGCATAACTTGTTGTGTTTCAGAGAGGAGAACGCTGCCAGTGTAACCCGGGCTTCCTCGGCTACAGCTGTCAGCTTGGTCTCCGGAACGATGACGGGGCAGGGCAGTGGTGGCGTGTGAGTGAGGGAAACCCTAACGCACCTCCGAGGACAGCTTCTGCTGGCGTGTACCTGTCCCCAACTGGAGCCATGTACTTGTTTGGAGGTGGGTGTGATCCACTGTTGACGTTCATTAATAGGATTTCAGTTTTCAGAGAACGAATTCAGTCTTTACCCTCAGACTTAAGTTACGTGCCTTTCACTTTTCATTCATGCTTAGCTTTGTTAAAGTTTCGTTGTGAGCACAGATTATGACTTGTGTTGGGCTATATGTGTTGTAATATTCAAACTATGTTTTAGCTGTTGTCCCTGTTTGACTGATATTATGTAGTTTCTGTTCTTTTTTATCATGAGCAATGACATAAAATAAAATTTCTCTTGTACGTGCAGGATTTGATCTGAACAGAGCTCTTGTTGACTTAATCAAGTACAATTTCACATCCAACCAATGGGAAAGCAGGTCTTATGGTCACTCCCCTGTAAGTGTATTTATTTATTTATTTCAAAAGAGACTAGTTATCACTAAGGCTCTAAATCTTATTTTATGTTTTGAAATATGACCCTGTTCAGACCCATCATTAACATGCATCCTGGCTGATTCAGATACAAGTGAACAGCTTTAAGTAGGAGTTTTCATCCTTGGCAGTGAAATCTGTCCTAAATGATCCCTTTGTATTTACTCTATGCCACATGATACAGTAGAATGTAAGCTGACGAACAAATACCATCAGCAGATTTACTGATATTTCAGTAAAATCACTTTGAAATGAAATCGTCTGAACTGTGCCAACAGACTTGTCTCAACTATATTTTGATGAAGTCCTGACAAACTTGACTATGTAACCTGCAAGTACAGAATATTTATGTGAAGTAGATATTCCCTACATAAAGTTACTGATTGCAGAGGCTAAACACTTTGTAAATGTAGGTGGACATGTGAAAAACAGCTAGAGTCATAACCGTGACGGCGGTCATTTTCTGATATAGTGGCCATAGCAGATACAGTTGGCTCCTAAACGATCTGAATAAACTTTACACCAAATAAAGACACTTTAAATTCCTGAACTCTTTTCTCCTTTATTCGTCTTTTATGTAAGGTGGCTCGCCACTCCCACACCGCTGTACAGTACTTAGGTAATATGGTTATCTTTGGAGGAGAGCTAGCTAATGGATCCTTGGCCAGTGACGTCTGGATGTACAGGCCTGTCCAGGATGACTGGCAGCAGCTCGGCTTTTTCCACTCACGTGGTGCACCTAAACTGGCCAATCATGCTGCAGCGGTGGTGGACAGCTATCTCTATGTCTTTGGAGGTGAGCTTCATATCACAATATCCCGTCGCTGGCTCTGTTAAAATTTGTGATTGTATTTGGAGATTAAAATCTAACGTCTGCTTATGTACCAGGTCGCACTGAGGAGGATATGTTTTCCTCGACTCTCTACCGCTTCGGCTTGCACGGTTCGGGACGATGGGAAACAGTTCAGCCCACTGGTGGGAAGCCCTCTGCCTCTGCTGGCCACTCCATGGTGTTCCACAGCCCGTCCAGGACCCTGCTGGTCTATGGAGGTCACCGGCCTACTACTGCCAGGTACACACCTCGTACTTCCTTAGTATTACTGTGCACATTTCAATCAGAGGGAGTAAGAGAAAAGTAGCTGCATACAACCGTTCATACTAGGTGGCAGATACTGCATCTAGTCTTCGACATATATTTATTCAGTAAATTAAAGTGGAAAAAAAGATAAGCCTTGCATTAAAAGCTAATAATAATTATAAAATAATGTAATGAACTGAAATTAAGCCAGAAAAAAGTTGTTTAATCTTTGGGAACTTTTTTTAAGGTTTAGCGTGCGGGTGAACAACACGGACGTCTTCCACGTGGACAGGCGGTTCTGGACATCCTTTCGTTCCCGTTTTCCAACAACTGGGCCCAGAGAGAGAGCTTTCCACACCGCCACTGTCATTGGGAACTACATGGTGGTCTACGGTGAGAACGAGCAAAATTAGATAAACAGGAAATAAACCTTATTCAAACTTTTTACGCCTACATCTATTTGGTTTCTGTCCTTTTCTACCAGGTGGAAATGTGCATAACCATTACCAGGAAGAGAAATGCTACGATGAGGACATTTTCTTCTATCATCTGGGATGCCACCAGTGGGTGTCTTCTGGGGAGAGATGGTCATCCAGTCAGTAGCTCGGTTTTAGTTTTCTTTTTATTAGCTTTTATTCCCTGTGAACGTTTAATGCATTCAGTTTTCTTCTTTGTCTGGAAGATGGTCAAGCTGTGAGGGGGCGGTATTCGCATGTCGCGGCAGTGATGGAGGGACGTGTGCTGCTGGTTGCCGGCGGTTACAGTGGCGTTGCCCGTGGCGATCTCGTGGCGTACAAAGTGCCGTTGTTTGTTAGCAGCGATCAAGGCGACCGGGTGAGTCACAGTCTTGGCAGCAGCAGAATAGAGTTATACAAAGAAAAGGCTGGTGAGACATAGAACGAAAAGAAAGACACTTAAAAACAATGACTTCCTTTTTTATTTAGGATGCTGTTTGTGCTGAGGCGCTTGATGAAAGCATGTGCCTGAAGAACCCAGAATGCAGCTGGTGTGAAGGCCGCTGTCGAGAGTATCAGCCCACCAACCCGGTAACGCTTGCCCCAGAACAATCTTTTCACTACTTTGTTTTTAACGGATTTGATTTGTAGGCGCCGTGAGTTTCGTAATGATTTTACATCAACTATTTTACTCAAACATCAGAAAGTAGTGCTGCCAGAGATCAGAATTAGACACGTTTACTTTGATATGGTTTGGTGATGAGCAGGTCAAATGCTAAAAAAAATTTCAATGTTCATTAGGTGGATCAAAACTAAGAACTCACATAATTCAATATCAGTAACTGCATCAGGATAGACTCTGCATGCACTCTAATTCACTTTTTGAGTTTAATATTAAAGGTTTATTGCCACGTTATATGCTCAAAAAAAGACCAAAAACTGTTTGATCATGATAAAATAAGGTTATATACACCAAGCCTCCATCCTGATTTGATCGTCCTTTTTCTGGATAAAAATAGCTCCCTGAGCAACCAGCAGGTTTAGCATCCTCTTCAGTGAACACCAACGTTCATACTGTATTCCCAGCGACATTCCAGACTTTTCCCTCTTGGAATCATTTTTTTTTGCCCTCTTTTTTTATTTTTTTCACGGGATCTTGCAACATTTTTCATTGTTTCGCCTGGAGTTGCTAATAGCCGTTAGCTGCTTCCTTGTTTTAACTCCCTGCTACACATGCGCAGTACATACTTCCGTTAATATTGTAAATAAACACAAAAGGCTTTATTTACTAACAACTACCAGCTATATCAAAGGACCTGCAGCCTATTCTTTTATGTGTTATAGTCCTTATAATAAAATATCGGAAGTAGTCAGAACCATAGACAGACCTCAAAGAAACCAAAAAAATTGGCATCGGTCAGGAAAAGCCTTACTGATGCTGCATCGCACCCAAAAAAAAAATCTCTTTTCTGTGTGAACGCTTGTCCAGATTCCCTCTGTATGACATCAGATTTCTGTTTACAGTGTGGCAGCACTGGCTGCTTGGGCCTGGCTCGCTTCCTGTCAGACTGCCAGTCCTGCCTGGTCTTCAGCGGCACCCCGGCGTCCCTTGCGCGAGCCCCCGGTGAATTTGGTTGGTGTGTTCAGAACGAGTCCTGCCTGCCAGTTTCAGGTGAGACGTAAGGAGGGAGGAAGGAGGGCAGAAGAGAAGGAACAAAGAGATGTTGGGAGTTGACGTGGGAGGGACTAGACTTCTGTGTGATCGTGTATTTCTGGTGGAGTTCAGTGACTTGACTGCACCCAGCTGTGATTGGCCAGGCAGCTCAGACACTGATTGTGCTTGTCCGTCCAATCACGTTCTTTCTGGGCTCATGTCACTTTACTCCTTGAGAGCGCAACACACAAAAGTCACAGATTACATGTCAGTACAGTAGTATGCTGTAAGAGACTGCTGTATAATAAAAGTGTTTCAGAGGTCAGATGTGTTACTTGTGTGCTGACCTCTCCCTCTCGGTCTCACAGACCGAAGTGCGTGCCGTGTGGACCAGATCTCAGGGGCGTACGGCTGGTGGGGGGAGCGTACCCGTTTCCTAACCTCCCTCCACTCCTGTCGCACCGAGAACTATGTCCCGGGACTGCACCTGCTCACCTTCCAGCACCCCCGCAACGACTCCCAGCCTGACAAGGTACGGAGTCTAAATCTCAACTGCTCACTGTTCTGGTTGTGGTTGTAACTCCTTCCCTCTCTGTTCATACCTAATCCTCCTTCCTTCCTTTGAGGCTTTGACTAAACCCCTCTTCTCCAACTTCTTCGGTTGATTTAATGAGTATTTTATCTGCACTCTTTAGTTTTCTTATTTATTGACTTAAATTCAGCTCATGTTTTTTCTTTTTTCTCTGTTTTGTATAGACATGATATTGTCCCTCCAAGTAGTTACAAACATGTGGAGCAGTTTGTAGAGAATAGTGCTCCTGTTGATGTGTTTCCACTTCCATCCATCCCTCCACTATCCTCCATCCACTTCACTCCACCAGGTATCCATCCTCCGCAGCACCAACATCATTCTTAGCCCCACCACAGAAATGGATGTGGCCCTACAGTTCAAGGGCTTCATCCACCCTTTATGGGGAGGGCCTCCACCCGCGCCTCCTCCCACAGAGACCATCTTCGTATGGGCTCGTATCCAGAGGTTCCACTTTGAGGCTCGAATGGCTTCAGGACCCAACTCCACCCAAATGGTGAGGATCATTTCTAAATTCTGCCCACAAGTTAAATTCAGACGTATTCGTAAAACATTTGTGGGCCAGTTTCATCCCCGACCCCGTCTGACTTCTGTACTTTTACAAATTAAATAGGGCTGGGCGAAATGGACCAAAAATAATATCTTGATATTTTTAGGCTGAATGCTGATATTTATCTCAATATGATTTTATTTTCATAAAGTAATTATAAAAAGGCATCTCTGAATCAGAGCTTTATCCCAAATGTCTCACATGCAAATTTTTTAACAAACAGCTGTCGATAAATATGAGAAACAGCTGAAAAAATAACTTAATGGAATACATAAAAGTATAATTATAATGCAATTTTGTGTTGATATAAACGATATAGTCCCATCTTATATTTCTTAAAAAAAAAAAAAAAAAAATTTCGAATCTTGATATATTGCTCAGTCCTAAAATTAAACATTTTATATCAAACTCAGTTGTTCAGGTGATTTAAAGGCTACAACGTCATATTTGCCTGTGTGTATGTTCAGTGTAGCACCTTTGGTGAACAAATGTACAGAGCTGTGCAAAAGTATTCACACCCTTTGAACTTTTCCACATTTTGTCACATTACAACTTCAAGCTTTGATGTATTTTACAATTATGCACAACATTGTGCCGACCTATCACAGAACATATCAATTCACTGAAGTCAGAATGGAACAAAATATAAAAAGTTTAAGGGTACGTGCATGTTGAATTGTTGAATATGATTTAAATAACTACCTTGTCATCAAATTTAAGGAGGTGGTGGGTCGCTGGGCAGCCCAGCAGGAAAAGGAGCTGAAAGTGCTGGTCCGACCAGATGGAAGCAGACTCTTCTCCAACCTGACCAGGGGGAACCATTACCTCGTTCAAGCTGAAGGCTACCTTAACAACTCGGGCTCGGGACAAACGAGTGAAATGGCCCTGATCTGGAACAGAACATTGGCACGAGGGAGTGTAAGTACTGATAATAGTTAGACTTTTATAGAGCAGTAATGGTATAAAACATGCCAGTAGTAGTAAGAAATATTATGTCAACTTCTGCGCAAATAAATTCCCCAAAGTGTAGTACTAAAACCGAATAAGAAACACTTTTCCTTTCCCTCAAGGAGATCTCTTTCTTCTTCCTGGAGCCCTACCGCTCGGGTTCCTGCTCGGGTTACATGTCGTGTCTAGCCTGCCTGTCTGACCAGTCGTGTGGCTGGTGCCCGTCTCTGTCCCGCTGCCTGCTGCGAGACAGCCCAGACCCAGAATACTGTCCTGAGATAGAAGTGGTTGACGAGAAAGGAGACGGACAGCGCCATCTGCTGTTGGCACCGCAGCACTGCACCCTGTGTGAGGAGTACAGAGATTGCTCTGCGTGCACTCAGGTACAAAACAAATGCCGCCTTAAGGAAAGTTGATGTCGTGGACCAGTCTGCTGCAAATATTATGTATGTACTGTAGATAATTCAGAAAGCGCTATAATCTTAACCGATTCAAAGCTAACTTTGGTCAACAGGATCCTTACTGTGAGTGGCAGATAAACTCCAGCAAGAAAGGTGACTTTCAGTGCAGTCGGCGGGGAAGGTTGGAAGGATCCATCCGTGACCCGAAGGGGTGTCCTAAAGTCTGCAACCAGTGAGCTGGGAAACTATTTCATAAACCTTGATAATACAGGATTTTTAGTGGAAGCTGTGATTCATCCTTAATGTTTTCTTACTTTTTGTTTTAAAGGAGAAAGACGTGCAGCGAGTGCCTCTCCAACTCCAGCCAGTGTGCATGGTGTGAATCTGCCCAGGCTTGCTTCTATTTTGCTGCCTATCTCACAAAGTATCCCTACGGAGAGTGCAGGGACTGGTATGACAGGTAAAACTGGGGTACTTTTTTAAATGGGTGTTACACATTAGAGCACTATTAGGTTGAAAAAAGCTGTTCAAATCTTAAGCATATAAAGAGTTGCAATTAGGGATGCAAGTTATCAATTGAGTTAATCTAAAGTTAATTGATCCTATTGATCGACTAAAGATTAATTGATAAGTGGCCATTTTCTTAAAACCCTGAGTTTTCTCTTGTATCAAGAGGGTCTTTCCATAACATGAAAAGCTGATTTATTTATTTTTTAAACATTTTGATGAATTTAAAAAGCGGCACATCATTATATTTTAACAATTTATCGTGCCACCTCTATTAAATACTCACTGAATAAGCAACAATATTAAACTAAGACATATTTATAAAATATGACAAAACAGGAACCTATAAGGTTACTGACTGGAAAACAAATAAGATGAATAGAATAAAATATGTGAAACACTTAAAATCCTCATGACAGCCCTCATTAACTGTGCTTTAGGCATCATGTCTTGTTCTACCACTTTGTTTTGCGTAATGCCCTTCGCCTATCCATCCAGCCCTGCAGCACTGCTGGATGGGAGCAATTTAAGTTGTAACTTAAGGAACTTGTTGAGTGTTTATATATTTAAAAACAGAACTGCATAAAGTGCATTTTGCATCTTTGTTGTCATCAAACAGTGTAAAATAATCCCACAGCAGACTCTGTTTGGACCACTTCACGTTGCCTCCGCTGTCACTACCCGATCCGTACCATCAGCTCCTTTGTGCATGCACAACAGAATAACTTCCGGGTCGCCGTTGAATGCGCTTTATTAGTTGAAACAGGACCAGAAAAAAGTATTTCCATCAATTCATAAAAAATGCTTGGTTCACTTTGTAACAGCTGTCATTATTTGTACGAAAAATATATTGTATTAGAAAATAACTTGAGTGAGCTGTAACACATTTAGGCTGTCAATGTGGACCCATCACAGACAATAGACGACATTGTTGTTATGCTAGCCTCGTTTATTTCTTGAAAAAAAGCACAACTGCAGGTGATGAAAGACTGCAAACGGATCCATTCTTTGATCAACACTGTTGGAGTGCACAGTTAAGGAAAGAGTAAAACAACTACTCAAATGTTTTTAAATTTTCGCTCTGTGTGACGTGATCGTTGCGCATGCTCAGAGCAGTGAAAGCGTTAAAATGCGATTTAACCATTTTTTTCCTGTATTTTTGTTATTCCCTTTAAATCATGAAATATTCACTCAATTACAACGAAATACAAAAAGAAACATCTCACCCAAAACAAGATGATAGACGAAATAATTAAGAAAAACGAAAAATTATTATTCAGTTTGCACATGTGCAAAAGAGCCGAAGGTACGGATCTTGCTTTCGTACAGATCGGTAGTGACTTCCGTCATGATTCTTTTTTTCTTTTACAACCACTGTGGTCTGGCTCCACATTAGACTGAGGTGCGTCGCCCTCTTCTGGATGGTAGCCATACTACAACACTATTCATCCGATTACCTGATAAGGTAATCGGATGGAACAAACTTTAATCTAATTAACCATTAATCGACAATTAGTCATAAATCGATTATTTGTTTGCATCCCTAGTTGCAATTCTAGGATTTATCACACACTTGAAACACACAAATAATACTTATTTATCATTTCTGATTGAACAAAAATAGCGTATTTACATCTCTTAAACACAGGTCTGTATAAATCTGTGTGTGAGATTAACTCTTGTGTTTACTTGATCTCTTTTTTTCGTCTTCAGTGTCCATTCAGTTCCTCAGTGTAAACAGTGTTCAGCTTTAAACACATGTACAGAGTGCCTGAGAACATTTCAGTGTGGCTGGTGTGGTGACTACAACAATCCCACAATTGGAAAGTAAGTATGGAAAATTGTAAATAAGAATTGTGTTGTGCCATTCAATGATGTGAATTGTAAAAAAAACGACCCCTAATTAAAAATGTTAAAAATTATTCTTGGCTTTAACAAAAGTGTGTGAAAAGCCATGTTTTTTTCTTCTTCTTTGTTTTAGGTGTTTGAGGGGAGACTGGGCAGGAATGGATGATCCATCTGTATATAACTGCAGTGTGGCCGTGGCAGAAGCTCGGGCTGCAAAGTAAAATAACTCATTGTGCTGAGATGATTCATGTCGTTAAACCTATACATATGATCCACACTGTGGAGTGTGATGTGAAATATATTGATAGCATTCATTACTATCTATCAGGGCTTCGTAATTATTAACAGCCTACAGTAGTTGTGTTTGAAAGCGGTGAAAACCAATTGCTGGCCGTTTATATACACAACTCTTTCTGTCGTTTTAGCCCGGAACCTCAGACCTCGGCCCCACCCAGACCTCTGGAAATGGAACTGGAGTTGGAGATCTTTGATGACGAGGAGAAAGATGCCGTCTGGTCTTACCCCACATGTCCTGACGTGGAGGAGTGCAGGCTAGGCCTCCACAACTGTCACCCTTTTGCCACTTGTATCAACACTCCCACCTCGTACGAGTGCCACTGTGAGAGAGGATACACAGGCGACGGCACGCTGCACTGCAACCAGACGTAAGCGTTTTCTGCTAACTTGTTTTGCCTTTGTCTTTGTTTTTCTCTTTTATTGGGATTGATTATTCTCAATGATGATTTTGTTTGTCATCCTAATGGCAATCTAAATTTCTTTACCCCTTCAAAGTTGTTATAATGAATGCCGTGAGGGCTCGTGTAGCGGCAGCCCACGGTTTGAGTGTGAATGTTCCCTGGGCTGGACATCCGACCCCGCCACGCTGGTTCTGAGTGGCGTCGAATGTGACGTAGACTGTGGCTGCAACTTCCACTCCACCTGCATCACCGCTCCTGGGATCTGTGATGAATGCCAGGGTGAAGCCATTATTTATTTGATTTGGTGCTTTCAGTCATCCGTATTGTCCTTAGAAAGAGAAATGCACCATTTGGTGGGTTCATACTTTGTTCACAATATTCCTTCGCTCGTCTTTCAGATTGGACGACAGGACCTCACTGTGAGCACTGCCGTCCTGGTAGCTTCGGTTCCGCGCTGGCTGGAGGCGGCGGCTGTGTCCCTTGCGAGTGCAACGGACATGGCGACCCGCTCCAAGGTTACTGTCACAACCAGACCGGCCAGTGCTACTGCACTCACAACACTCAGGGACCGCACTGTGAGTCCTGCCTCCCTGGGTACTACGGAGACCCTAGGTAAGAATCGGTAACTTTTGATCGCTTTCTCTAAACTAAAGCCAATGTTTTTGAGAAAAAAAAATGAGATTTGATTGAATTATTGTTCTGACAAACAGAAACAACGGCACATGTTACCGCCAGTGCCAGGGTCGCTCCGTCCTGCTCTCCCCCTCATCCTCCACCTCAACTATCCCCTTGTCGTCGTCTTTGGGATGGCGGAGTGGCACAGAAGGGAAGGGAGGACTTTCTCACTGTCTTTGGGTCTTGTCTGTCACTGAGAAGCTTGGACCTTGCAAGCCCAAACAGCTCTGCCCCCCAGTAGCGCTCACCTTACACCCAGACTCTCACACTTACTGTAAAGTGAGTTCCAGTGTTGCTTTGAAAAAGATGCAAGTTGATGTCAGAGCTGCTCTGTGCCTGACAACAATGTCATTACTCCATAAGTAGATTAATTAATTACATTGGTGTCTTGCAGAGCTCTTATGTTTATGTGTTCGATGGCCTCCCTCGCTTTCTGGCCAATGGAGTCGTACATTCTGATCACAACCTTATCGGAGCGTTTTGCGGCACAACAAGGACTCAGCCAATCACGGTTGAGGCCACCTCAGGTAGATGTCACTCATCCCTGATCGTTAGTTGTTGATGTCTCAGTTAGAATAGACGTCTTTTACACATTCAGAATTCACAATGTGACGTCTTTTTTTTTTCACTAGGTGTGATCTCAGTCTACTTTGAAGCCAACGTCTCTTCAAATAAACCCCAAGGCTTTAATGCGTCTTTCTGGGTGCGTCGGTGTCAGCAGAGCTCTGACGAGGATGAAGAGGGGTCAGCCGTGTGTGCAGGTGGAGCCCAGTGCGAGAGGGGGCTGTGCAAGTGTCCTCAGGGATATGGGGGACCATACTGTGACCGACCCATGTGCCCCCAGGACTGTGGAGCAACTGAAGGAAGAGGAATTTGCAATAGGGTAACATAAAAAGTCTACTAGGTCTTAAGACTGGAAAATGTAATTTTGTCTTAATTTATTTTGGGAAAACTATACTTAAATTAGTTTTTACAATTTAGATCACGTTTCCTGAACCTTTAAAGTTAATGTATCTGTGTTTCCAGTAGAATTTTCTCATATTGAAAAATTAAGGAAATTTCAGGCCAGAATTTGAATACATTTATCAATTAAGGGGGGAAAAAATCCTACTTAAAAATATGTATATATTTTTTTACAAATCATTGTGGCATAATTACTTGTCCCCCCGCTGATCATACTTTGTACAGCCCTTTTTTCTACTTGATCTCTGAAATTTCACAAGATTGGAGCAGACACAGAGAGAATGGTTTTTGTATTTCTGGCATCACTCCCCAATAACCGTTTGGTGTTTAGATGCCGCCTGAGGGTTCTTATGGATTCTTGGTGACCCCAAGATGCCACCCTTTGCAGTTTTCTAGCAGAGCGCTTTGGAGGATTGTTTTTTTTTTTTACCTACCTTACTATCTTTTTCACTGTGCATGAGATAAATATGGATCCCCATCCAGCCTAGCAGCCAGTGGCTAAAATAAATGTACCTCTGTGTCAGATCATATTTATGTCCCTGGGAAAACAAAAGTGTGTGTGCATTATTAATTAAACATTTCTAGAACTCTGATAAACATAAAAAAGTAAGAGCATGAGTTAAAAAAAAACTTCAGTTATGTTTAGCTTAAAGGAAATACTAGGCTGGCAGTAATTGTGCCATCAGTTATTTAGTTAAACACAATTATTTCTCCACATTGGATAAGTTCCCCACTAATTAAATTTAGTTAAATTAAAGATTGTTTTTTTCTAAAGATTTTCAGTTAAATGCTTATTCATGTCCATCTTTTTTAGGTGTGACTAACACAATAGTCCTGATCGGTGCTTATGGATATGTAACTGTTAATACTTGCTATGTTTTAGACTCTGGGAGTTTGCGTGTGCTCTGAAAGCTGGGCCGGCTCAGACTGCTCAGTTGTCCGGGACTCCAACAGCTTGATTTGGGAGACTCTGCTTGACACACAGCTGACAATGGTAGGTTCTAAACAAATCTAAGCAAAATACATTACATTTATCAATTGTGAAATCAGTAAATCACAAATCCACCCTGATAGAGGTGGAAACGGGGGTCTAGTGGTTACAGAGCTGGGCGATTGTGTCCTGGAGAGGCTGCAAAGTTCCTGGTTCTACTCCCACAGACTGCTCCCTGGGTACTGCACGGTGGCAGCCCATTGCTCCCTAAGGGATGGTTTAATGCAGAGGACAAATTTCATTGGAATGTATGTTGCAATGACAAATAGAGATGACTATATTTTTAATCACTTCTGTTTTATAGAAACAGGCTCATAGGTTCCTCCAGAGGATGGGTCACTCTCTGGTGTCTGGACCTCAGGGCAACCTTTGGATGTATGGAGGGCTTTCTCTGTCAGATGGCATTCTTGGAAACGTGTACAGGTAGGGGGGAATAATCTGAGTTTGAAACAATGTTGGCCGCAGGACCCCGAGAGGTTTAAGGTTAGAGATTTTCAGGCACTTTCCTCCTGACACAGTTTGTGTCCTTCTGGTTGGTTTAGATATTCTGTGTTGGAGCGTCGTTGGACCCAAATGTTGACAAGTTCTCTGGACGAACAGGCAACTCCCAGCCCTCGCTACCACCACGCCGCTGCACTGCTAAACACTTACGAGCTGGACTCTGGAAGCCACGAGGGGGGTCACAGCTTTATGTTGGTGGTTGGGGGTGTCACTCAAAGTGGTGTTGCCATGGATACCTGGACTCTTAACCTCAGCAGCTTGGTCTGGAGAGAGCACAAAGTTAGTAGTTGTTTTAGTGTGGATTTAAAATATATTTGGGGGAAAGAAATCAACTTTTGAGTTGTGCCTAAGTGATCACATGTTCCAATGTTTGACAGAGCTCAGTGCTGCCCCCGGTGGCCGGTCACACTTTAACCGTCCGTCGAGACATCTCAGTGCTACTGATTGGAGGTTACTCTCCGGAAAACGGCTTCAACCATCATCTGCTGGAGTTCAGCCCTCATTCTGGGAACTGGACAATCGTCCCTCACACTGGAACACCACCTACAGGTTCTATAGCTTTGCTTTTGTCACATTAAACAATATTTATTCACTGATAAACCTTCACTTTAAAACCAGAACAGAGCCACATTTTGAAAGTGCATAGAATAGGCAAGAGACATATAAATCGATGCAGCTGCATATTTTTTCCTGCTGAGAAATCTGTTGCTACGTATCCCCTTCTGTCAGGTTTATATGGCCACTCGGCAGTGTACCATGAGCAAACTGACGCCATCTATGTGTTTGGAGGATATCGTTTTCATGTGGAGACAGTGGAGCCATCGGGCGAGCTCTATAGTCTGTATTACCCTAACCTTACCTGGTCTCTCCTGGTTCCTTCACAGGGTAAAAAGGTAAGCAGTCGGCCTTGTTTTTATGTTTTTATATGCTTTTTGACAATTGTATATGGAGGATTTATTTAATGTTGTATTATGTCTTTGCTTTACAGCCTCTGTCCCGTTTCTTCCATGCTGCTGCTTTAATCAAAGACACCATGATCATCGTTGGTGGGAGGACAGAAGCAGAAGACTACAGTAACTCTGTGTCTCTGTACCAGATCAACTGCAACACCTGGATACAGCCTGGTGACTCTCTTAAGCATTAGCTGCTGATTTATTTCAAAATATAATATTCTCCAAGCAAGTAATTTTGCCTCTTTCCTTCAGTTTCAGCCGTAGGGGATCCAGTCAATCGCTCAGTGTCTCTTGCGATGACGAGCTGGGATGGTCGCCTTTTCCTGTCAGGTGGCTTTAATGGCGTCACACTGGGTAGACTCCTGACTCTGACGGTGCCCTCTGACCCCTGTGCCCTCCTGCCCACACCAGAGGCCTGCAACGCCACCACGGGCAGCTGTGTGTGGTGTAGCGGTACCTGTGCGTCTTCTGATGCTGCAGAGAGGTAACACAGATTATTAGCTTGTGGAAGTTATCTGCAGCTACTATATTTGATGCAGCTCACCTGAGACATTGATTCTCCCCCAGAATGGGCTGCCTTTTTGGGCATTCAACCTGCTCCCCGACTCCTCGTCAACCGGATCAGTGCCGCAGACTTAAGACCTGCAGCGAATGCCTTGCTCGGCACCCTAAAACCTTTTCCACTCCCTCTCAGGTAACGTCATTTCATTTTAGCGTACCACATTTACAAAAATATTTGGCAAACTACAATCTCTTGTCTCTCCAATCCACCTCCCCCCCAGCCTGCTTTACAGTGCAAGTGGTGCACAAACTGCCCAGAAGGGGCTTGTATCAGTAGCTCTGTCAGCTGTACATCAGAACACGACTGTCGGATCAACCAGAGAGAAATTTTCTTGTCCAGCAACTGCACTGAGACCAGCTGCGAAGCTTCAGACTGCCCCAAGTGTACTGCTTCTGGAAAATGCATGTGGACTCGGCAGTTCAAACGCACAGGTGCGTAAGTTCCTTCAGAAAAGTGTTCAGAATAAATTGTTGAATTGTGTTTATTACTGTATACAGTAGCAGTTTTTGTGTGGGCTTTATGGTTTTAGGGGAGCATTAGTACTCTGTGGAGGAAAATCTTTTTTTTTAGATGCGCTTGGAAGAAGTTTAGGCCTACAGTTCAAAACTTAAATACTTAGATCAGGGGTGTTCAAAGTTGACATTGTTAGTCATTTAACACCCTTGGAAGGGCCGTTTTAAGCATCCGCAAATTCAAGAACGGTAGAAATTTGGCTCGCCACCATCAGCAGTTGATGCCGATGGACACTTATATTTTCTGGCTCCACGGACTAAAGTTTTCTGATATTAGAAATTTTAGGTACAACACAAATTATTCTATATTATTGTTATATGTTGTCTGCTGTCTGTTTCCATTTTTAATTTTACAAATATCCTGCAACATTTGAGCAAAATCTGACTTGGGAGCATCCAAATTATTGAACCTGAATAAACACCTCAGGCATTTAAAAAATGTGCTGCTGATAATTGACTAAACCCATTTTCTAGACCAAGAAAATAAATAAAACTATTATATTTTTGGCCCACATGGCACAATGGTTAACTCCACTGGCTTAAGCTGATCCAACCTCAACTGGGTTGTGATACTTTAAACGCAATTTAAGATTTTTGACACCTTTTTCTTTTGCTTGGAAAAACACAAAAATGCATATATAGACAGTTTGTAAAGCCTTTACTCTATTTGTAAAAAAGAAAAAAAGAAAAAAAAGAAATGGATTCCGTGTACAATACAAGCTCCGCCACTGATCGTGTTGATGAATATCTGTAGTTGATTAAGATTTAAGGCATTTTTTTGATGTTTCACCAAAACGCTGAATGCATTTTTCCTCCTTCAGGTGAAACGAGGCGAATCCTGAGCGTGAACCCCACTTATGACTGGACATGTTTTAGCTACGCGCTGCTCAACGTCTCACCCATGCAGGTGGAGTCGTCCCCCCCTCTCCCGTGTCCCGCTCCCTGTCACACCCTGCACAACTGCAGCCTTTGTCTGGCCTCCAGGGGCTCTGATGGGGGCTGGCAGCACTGTGTGTGGAGTATGGCTCTGCAGCAGGTAAAACTGAACAGCTTCATACACGCTTTGTTGGATTGTGTTTGAACGATCCTAATGTCCGACAAAACTGTCTTCCCATGTTTCAGTGCATGAGTCCGTCTTTCGTGCCCCTTCGCTGTGAAGCGGGCCAGTGTGGCCGGCTTCTCTCTGGGGGAGACTCCTGCTCTCCAAAGTGCTCCCAGCTCACCCAGTGCTCCCAGTGCATTGCCAGGCCCCAGTGTGGCTGGTGTGCTACTGGGGGAGGCAATGGAGCTGGGCGCTGCTTACAAGGGGGAGTTGATGGTGAGAAACATCTTCACTTGGAAGACTTAAATAAGCAGTCTTTCAGGATGTTTGAAAATCAGAGCTGTATGACGGCGTTTGTCTAAAGGGGTGTGATTGTTGACATTGCTCTCTCGTTCCAGGCGTGAGTGAGGGTGTTTGCCCTGTGAGAAACAGCAGCTGGTCCTTCCTGCATTGTCCGGAGGAGGATGAGTGTGCCAACGGCCATCACCACTGCAACAGCACTCAGGACTGCCATGACTTACCTGAGGGTTACCACTGCACATGCAAGCAGGGTTACATACTTAACAGGTAATCAACAGTTGTCGGTAAAGCTGGTCTCGCACTTATGATGGCATATCTAAAAAGGCGTTTTTTTATGCAGGTTAAAAGAAAAATGCATTTTACAAAGCATCAATTGCTGTCATGTCAGACAAATTTGCATCACATATGATGCGTTTCTGTTTTATATAATGTGCCGGTATTAGGATGTACAGGAGTCTGCTACTGCGTTGGGACAGAGGAAGTTACTTTAGCTGTCACGCCATTTTGTCGATTCTTTCTTTTTATTTTTGTCCAATACTTAACGATAGCCTGACCAACTTGGGATGAACGTTCAAGACTCTATACATGGTCTGTGAATCCTCCTCAGCGGTTTCAGCCTGACCTAGTTTCTCATTAATGAGAAACAAGGTCAGGCTGCGCTGCTGTTAAAGTCAGTTCAAGCATCTGGCATGCAGGGGTGAGTATTCATCAGTGGAGATAGCAGAGCAGGACCTTAATTAAGGTTACTGGTCTGTTGGTGCAACATTTGAGTAGCACTTGTGTAAATTCTGTTGCAGTGGAGCAAATGTGCAGCATGCTACAATTTTTTTCTCCCTTAGCTGGAAATCAAATTGTGTATAACGCAGTATGAGCCCTGGAGCGTTATTTACTTACGGTTGCACACAGTAGGCCACATGGTGTCGCAGTGGTTAGCACTCTTGCCTCACAGCAAGAAGGTCCCGGGTTCCAGTTCCAGGCTCCTCAGGGGGCCTTTCTGTGTGGAGTCTTGCATGTCCTCCCCATGTCTGCGTAGGTTTCCTTCGGACGCTCCGGTTTCCCCTACCACTAAAGACATGCCGGTCATTTCGGCCATTAGTGGCGGCGCACTTAGGCTAACCCTCCATCCCTCTCTGTAATTTCATTGCATATACCTTGTCTGTATAATGACAAATAAAGAACTTTAAATTGTTTTACACTACTGAAACACAAGACAGATAGACAATAGTATGACTGGGTTATTGGGTACCACAGTTTGCCTTATAGTAATGTTAAATGTTTCACCAGATCTCAATCTGCTGTGTTCCTTCTCTTCAGCGTTTCTGGTCAGTGTGAGCCGGTGTGTGCCCAAGGCTGCGTGAACGGGACCTGCGTGTCCCCGGGAGTTTGCCAGTGTCACTTTGGCTTTGTTGGTGATAACTGCTCCTCTGAGTGCAAATGCAACAAACACAGCAACTGCGCCAGTGTTGACAAACCCGATGTTTGTCTGGAGTGCCGCAATAACACCAAAGTAAGTGTTGTTAAAAGTCCTGCGTCTTCTCACTGTGAAGTTTTTTTTAATTCATATACAGGAGTATTTAGTGCTTTTACTTGAATTCTAGGGTAAGCACTGTGAGAAGTGCAAGCCTCTGTTTGTGGGCTCCGCCATAGATGGCGGCACCTGTCGTCCATGTCGGGACTTTTGCAGGGGAAACGGCATGGTGTGTCTGTCCCGGGATGAATATAACAAGGCCATCGAGAACCCTCGTCTCTTCCCTCTGGACTCCATAGTTGTAAGTTTCTGAAGCACTTCCTGGCCTTCTCTTGTCAGTCGCTAAAAACAAACACACCAGTGAGTTTGCTTACGATTTCCATCTTTTCATGTCCTTTAATCAGATTCGGAGCTGGGTGTCTGAAGGTCCCACAGAAAATACTGCAGTGTGTGTGAATTGCCAAAACAACAGTGTTGGGGACAAGTGCGAGGGCTGCCGTCGTGGCTATTTCTTACTGAATGGGAAATGTGAAAAGTGAGTAATGCTTGTTGCTCCGAAGGCAACAGACTCCCTGTGAACTAATATTAAAAAAGCTTTATACAGCTTTATTTATACAGCATTTGGGTAAGGTATGAATACCCTACCCTTCAACCTTTTCACATTCTGTGACATTTCTCACACTGTTGTGTTTTAGCAGAAAGTTTTAAAATAGACCAACACACATGTGTCCATACCTGGGCAGTAGAATATAAAGAATCGCTTTGCACAATTGTTTAAAGCATTTTCTTTTTTTTTTACAATTAAAATTAAAAATGCGGTGACACTTTTCCTGCCGAAGAACACTTCTTTAAATGTCTTAACGACTGTTTTTGTGTTCCTTCATCTTCATGATGTGATTTGTTCTCTAACGGCTATATGGGATTAGATTACATACAAGGTGACCCTACTAATTAGGTAACTTCTGAAGGCAGTAGTAGATATTTTTTTTATTTCAGGTATCAGAGCTGGGACTAAATGTGGGCCACCTTTGATTTATTTCAATTTTTTTATCCATGATTTTGTATTATGCGGTACTTGTTGTTAGTCCGGCATGTAAAATCCTAGTAAGTAAACAGTACAGTTAGTGGCTGTAACATGACAACATCTAAAACCTTCAAGGGTATAAATAATTTTTGCATGAACTTTTATTATACCTCCAAAAAGTGTATAATAAACAATGCACAATCACTGTTGTTAACGGTGAGCATAATGCTGGGCCTGTCAGGCATAAGCATAGCCTGTAACGCATCAAACAGAGTTTTATTTATTTATTTATTTATTTTTACAGCGCAATTAGGGCTATTTTTCTATCTGACCTAAGTGCAACAAAAAAGCCAACAAGACAACAAATCTTTCTCTTACCTAAATACATGAAAGCTGACATGCAAATGTAGAAACACAGACTATTGACACGTGTTGCAAATCCTTTTGGTTCTTCAGATGCTAGAGTTTGGTTTTCATTGCAGATGTCAGTGTAACGGTCATGCAGACACTTGTGAGCCTGATGGCAGCGGCTGCCCCTGCCAAAACAACACAGAGACCTCTTCCTGCCTCAGCAGCCCTCAGAATGATCGAAAAGACTGCTACAGGCAACAAGTATGACGAATGTATTTTTATACAAGAAGATTAGGATCTCTGCCACATTCTCCCTTATTTTACTAACATTTATTTATAAGTAGTATAATATTTCCTGTTTTTTTCCCCCTCAAATTATGTGTGTTTTAATCTCTCCTTTAGTGTGCCAAATGCAAAGACTCCTTCAATGGCAACCCAGTGAACGGGCGTCAGTGCTACCGTCAGTTTAACGTGGACTCGGAGTTCTGCTTTGATCCCACGTCCCAAACGAACTGCTTCCACGATCCCACCATTCGCAACCTGCCCAAGGGTCGCACCGTCTTCTTCGCTGCGCAGCCAAAGTTTACGAACGTGGACATCCGGGTCACAATCGACGTCACCTTTGGAGAAGTGGAGGTTTATGTCTCCAACTCGCACGACACCTTTATTGTGGATGTGGACCGCCACACGGGGATCCACACCATTAAGATAGAGGACGAGTCTGTGAGTCGCGGGACCGCTGCAGGAGCAGAGAAGGATTCTCCTCCGTCCCCGATAAAAGTGTTCGCCAACGCCTCGTCCAACGTGGGAGGTCCCGCGCTCGCCCACAATCCCTTGCAGCTGCAAGCCAAACCGCCGGGGGCAGAGAGAGAAATCCGAGTGGAGCGTGCTGAGGGACTTATCTCCTACATAACCGTAGGGAAGCCCCAGACGGTGCTGATTGTCCGAGGAGTTCGGGACCGCGTGGTCATCACCTTCCCGCATGAGGTGCACTCCCTGAAATCCAGCCGCTTTTACATCGCTCTCAGAGGCGTGGGACAGGGCGAGTCGCAGGGCCTGCTATTTGTGCGGCAGGACCAAGCCCACATAGACCTCTTTGTCTTCTTCTCCGTTTTCTTCTCCTGCTTTTTCCTCTTTCTGTCTGTCTGCGTGCTCTTGTGGAAGGTCAAGCAGTTCCTGGACTTCCGGCGGGAGCAGCGTCGCCACATTCAGGAGATGACCAAAATGGCATCCCGGCCGTTTGCCAAACTCACCATATACCTTGAACCGGAGGAGCCTCAGCTCATCTATCTGCCGTCGGCCGGTGGAGGTGTGGGGGGCAGCACTGTATCGATCGCTCACGCCCGCACAGGAAAGTTGAGCGGAGTGGTTGTAGGCCAGAGGGGCAGAGCGGGACCGGTCTATAAACACGACCCGGGCTCCGGACCCACAGCACACCACCACCACCACCATCATCACCTCACCTTGAGTGGGGGAGGCAACAGCGGACAGCATCTACCACTGCACTACTTAAACACACATCACTATGCCAGCACCACAGCAGGCACCCAGTCCTCTCATCACCACCCTCCATCCACGTACTCTGGCTACCAGCAGTTCTGCCGCTCCGACCCGTTCCTCTCGCAGCTCATGGGCTTCTCCTACTCCTCCTTCAAGGTGGGGCCCATCACCCTGGAGCCCACGGAGGACGGCATGGCCGGGGTGGCCACCGTCCTCTTCCAGCTGCCTGGCGGCGTCCTGGCACCAAACCGTGCCTGTTTGGGCTCTGCGCTGGTTACGCTGCGCCAGAATCTGCAGGAATACTGCGGCCACGGCAGTGGAGGCGGGCACCCGGGGGCGGGGGCGGGGCGCAAGGGTCTGCATCAGCACCTGACCACAATGGCTATGTAGGAACGCGAGCAACAGATAGGAATGAAAAGGTATAGACAGATGTAAAAAGCCTGTAAAGTGCTTGGAATATTATAAATTAAATTTTTGAAAGTATCTTAGCTGAAAGGCAAAGTCCAAAAGAACGTTACTGTACACGCAGTAAAATTAGCTTTTTGAACCCAAATGTACATACACTGTATAATGAAATAAGTGTCTTATATTGTATGATGTACTGCTCTGTGATATTTCAGCGCTACACATGACCAAGTCAGCTGTCTCTGCAATGCACTACAACGGCTACGCTACAAAATAAACGCGCCTGTGATCCCTGAAGCGGTAGGACCACACTAAAGGTGGACTCTGGTTAAATGGTGTTCACCAAAACATGGTGTAAAAGCAAAATGAGGAAAGAAATGCACGCTTTGGAACCGACATGTGCTTTATACGTTACAAAGCTGACAATCAGTGTTCAATTTTATTGCAAAGAAGAAACTTTAATTGGTACAACATTATGTGCATAATGGTAATTGTCAGCCCAGTGCAGAAACAGTGTTGCTTGTGAGATTGTTATTTATCAGTCGATATTAGTGATTTCTAACTGTAACTCAATATGCGGCAGGCTTCTAAGCTACCCGTTTCTGTTAAACAAACTCTTAGTATTATTTTTCTTTTGCATATTCAGCCACCTTTTCTGTTACTTTGTCTTACCTGACTTCACTTTATGCCTTTTCTGCGAGTCAGCAGGCTTACACTTGAAACTTTTCTGGTAAATGTGTCTGGTGAAGAAAGTTAACGTCCTACATTTCCTGTCTGGTTTTGTTCTTTTAAAGAAATGACAAAAAAAATAAATTGTGGTTTTTGACACTAGTATTCTGTATTCTCTGGAGCTGCTCTAAAATTATTTATCAAACACTACAGGACTAGTCGATAATAGATGACAACATATTGTTGAAGGCTCTGTTTTGCTTTCAAGATGTCAGTCTGTGACTGGTTACACAAAATGATTGTAATCGTAAAGTATGACTAGAGTTTAAAATGTATCAGGAAACGAGATTTGAGAACTCTTGAGAAGGTCTGAGTGCATTTTGAGACAGAATCACTCAACTGTGTTGCGTTGGCATTTGTATTTCCTTTCCTTTCTGTTGCTCTCTTTGCACTGCATGGAGCCAGCGGCCTCCTGACCAACATGAACCCATTCTCCAGTGGCACACATTGTTAAAAAATAAATAAAATGAACTGACAGTGATGCTGCTGGATTCTTATCAGATTAAACAAAAAGTGTTTGTTTCCTTTTATCAGTTGCAAAATAATGAAGCAAAACTAAATTTCAAGCTGAGACTGTCTTTATTTATGCCAGCCCGTCGCTAATAAGCATTTTTTTTTAATCTTGTATCTTTGTGCATGAAATTTTTTTTTTGTTTACATGCTTTATTTTTGTACATAACCTCCGTTGTGTTTGTTCTTTTGTTTTCAAAGAAAGGGAACAGTATTGTGAAAAACGACTGAGTAAAGATTCAGTGTCCTGAGTCAGCTGAAATAAAGTCTGTGGAACATGCTGCATTTTGTGTTTATTGTATTTAATAAGTTGGCTGGTGAACAGTCCTGTGCAGAAGCTTTAAACCGCTGCTGGTTTCATTATACTTCTGCTTCCTTGGAATAAAGGTCTGTAAGAACATACATAGATTTATTCAAATGCTACGATCCTTCCTCATTTTGTCACTTTTTATGAGCAGAAAGTCCAGTTTATGTGTTGGAACTCAATGTGATAGAGCAACACAGAAGCAGTTTATTGTAAAGGAAACAAAAAATGGTTCAGGGTTTTCAAACTCATTTATATATAAAAATGTGAACCTTTGGCATATATTTGTCTATATTTATCCCGTAGAACCACCTTTTGCTGCTGATCAAGTGTAGTCCAGTTGAATGCAGAGTGTCTCTGATTGTCAATTTTTACGTATGGGCCAGATTCCCTATTGCATTTAGGTCTGGACTTTGACTAGGCCATTCCAGGATAAAAATATTCTTGAATCAACAGTCAACCCTAGTCCTACAGATTATCTTCTCATATTTTCCCTCTATTTATCTCAAGTCTTCCAAACATCTCTGACCAGCTTCCCCATCCCTGCTGAAAGAAGCATAACCACTGCATGATGGTGACACCACCATGTTGAGACCAGTCGAGGAAACTGCGGTTCAGTGGGAAGAGTCATCTTGTGATCAGAAAGTTGTGGGTTAGATTCCAGCTTCCCCTCTGCCACATGTCGATGTGCCCATAGGCAAAATACTTAACCTCAAGTTACCTAGCGACGCCACCATATCGCTGTATGAATGTGTTGTGTGATTGGTTGGGCGTGGCTGTAATGTAAAGCACTTTAATGGGGTCATTTAGACTAGGAAAGCATGGGATAAATTCAGCTCATTTATTATGTTACATGGCTTGTTGTAACAAACTACAAACAGGACTTTTTGTTGTTGTTTAAACAATGACTTATTTATTGCTGCTCTTTCATAAAAGCCAGATGTGTGGAGTACACTGTTGTCAACAAATTATCCTACCTGATCTTTGCAGCCCCTCAGTTTCCATGGGCCTCTTTGTTGCCTGCTGAGATTTTTTTTTGCCTTGCCCAGAGTGTCAGTTTGGCTAGATGTTGGTAGGTTTGCTGTTGTGCCATAGTGTATTTTCAAATGATTGGTTGAACAATGTTCAGCTTTTGAAGTATTCTTTTGAACTTACGCTACTTTAAACTACTACTCAGCCCTATTGATGACTTGTCTGGTGTGTTCCTTGGTCTTCATGGTGCTCTTTCTTAATTAATGTTAATATGGATCAAATGACTGTATTTTACAAATGTAGACTTTATAAATTTAGGATTATTGGAATCTTATTTACGAGTATCGGAGGTCTGGGGCCATATTACTTATATCAGACCTTTATTTTATTTATATATATAGATAGATATATCTATCTATCTATCTATCTATCTATCTATATATATATATATATATCCATCCATCCATTTTCCTACACTTATACCTGTTGGGGTCACGGGGGGTGCAGGTGCCTATCTCCAGCTGTCAATGGGTGAGAGGCGGGGTACATCCTGGAAAGGTCGTGCATATATATATATATATATATATATATATATATATATATATATATATATATATATAGTTTTTATTATTATTAAAAAACCTTGTGAAAACCATGCAGAAAATGAAAAACATCCCCACTGCATGATTCTGCCACCGCTATGTTTCATTATTGCGTTCCTGTTAACATTCTTGCCTGTAGATTGATCTTTGACAGGACCATTGTCTTCCCTTTGCTGTGTCCTTGACATACTTAGCACAAATAGGGCGCACATTTACAGATCTATATTTGCAAAAAAAGAAAAACAATGTTTTCAATTCATAACTATGCACTACTGTATGGTTGTAATGTGACAAAAATGTGGAAAAGTTCAAGAGGCATAGATACTATCTATATCATATATATCATATAGTATAGTATATGAATGGAGTCTCTTGGATTGGGGGCTCTGGGGTGAACCTCGCTGATCTTTTCTCGCCCAAAACTTTATTTGTCGTCTCTCAGCTGACAGGCATAAAGCCTCATTGGTCAGAGCTGTTTGGTCACAAAGGAAGTAGGTCCTGCTCCTTTCCTGTGTTGTTGCTGCTGGCTGCTGCTCGCTTGAACACTAATGTAACCTTTAACCGGTGTGGGCTAGCTCGTGTAGCTTTACAAAAACAGCCTTGTCTTAATTATTTATTATTGTTTGCTGTAAGCGTCGTCTTTGCGGCCGAGCAAACGCGGAGCGCCGCGGCAGCCACAACAAAGCGGCGCCTCTGCGGTTAATTCACTGCTGCTGATTGTGTTAGCTTAGCTCCGATGCTAACGGTTGCTAACAAATCAGAGCCGCTCATCACGGCGCTTGTTTACGGTCGTTTAGCCTCGTTGTGCAAGTCTTTGGTGCCCAGGGTACTCGCCGCCGAGGTAAAATGGGATGCTAATTGTTAGAAAATGAAGGGAAAGTCTGTCATGGCGAACGAGGAGGGGGAAGAAGAAGAGTACAATGTGATAACTGTCAAAACAGAGTCGGACTCGGAACAGCAGACCTCATCCCCCGAGGAAGATGAAGACGAAGAACACGCTACCAATGGATGCGGTCTGAACGTTTTAATAAAGGAGGAGCCCCGTCTGCTGGAGATCGGCGAGGATTATTGCGAGGACACGTCGAGCTGCTTAGACGCCGAGTCCGACGCGGCCACCGATCGCTACCATCCGGTAGGACGCGTCAAAGCCGAGTCTGACTTTGACCTTCCTTTCGTTTGCGGTTCCGATGGAGCTGCCGTCAAGGAGGAGGCGAGATCCTGGTTTAAAGAGGAGAGGGAGAGTGAAGATGAGGATGGAGAGGAGGAGGAGGAAGAAGACGATCTGGGGAACAGCCAGGAGGAGTTTGAGGAAGGAGAGGGTGTCTGCACAGGTATAATAAGCATGTAGCTGGAAAAAAAGAGAAAAACACACTTTGTAAATACCCTTGTGGGTAATTCCCAATAAAATCTAAAAGCGCCTTGCAAAATTATTCATGCTTCAAAGCGGATCTTATTGGGATTGTAGGTGATAGTCTGCAGCCTCTACGACCCAGAGAGCCGCTTTTACCCTCAGTGCAGCCAAATAAAACGTTTAGAGCCGCAAAAGTTTGAACATTTTTTGGAAAAAGGACAACTTATATATATTTTTTGGGTAAATATCTACTGCGATAATGTTCAATAAACTGGAAAATGAGGTCTGATGAGGATGGTTTGTCAGGTTAAAACCTTTTGAAAATAAATAGGTGTTAAATATATTTTTCATTTGTGTATTAAAAATGTCTTTTAGTGATCTGATCTTTATGCTTAATTGCTCTTTTTTTATTAGCTGTATCTGAGAATCAACATTGGCAGAAATAAAGCCTTGAAAACACCAGTTTGTGTGTAATGAATCTAAATAGTGTTTCACTTAGTAAATTGAGCTGCTGAAATTAATTATCTTTTCAATAATCTAATTTATTGAATACAAATCTGTTATGTTTTAACATCTACGCATTTATGTCTATTTTAAGGTTTCAAAATAAGGGAAAAAAGACTTTTGCAAAAAGATGAATACCTTTGTGATGTTTTCATTTCTGGAAAATTATGGTTTTTATAAAAAGTAGTTTCCTATGTAACGGAAAGAAAAATACATCTAAAATGACATGAATACTTTTAGTATCATTCTGAAATTGCAATGCAATTCCATGAAAAACAGCTAAAACTGGCATCTGGTATTAGGTTTATATTGCAAAACATTAGGTGGTTCTTTATCGTTTTTAGGCAAAGTTACTCAGAGCTGTTGAGGGAGGTCCAAAGAGCCACCTGGAGCTGCAGGTTGTAGACCCCTGTTACAGACCAACACAGACTAGTGCATTATTGGAAGGTGGAAGAAGGAACACAATACTGAGCTTTCAAAAGTCTATGTGGATAAAAATCTTCAAAGTGCGGTGTGCATTTGTAATCAGTTCCTAGTAGTGGTTTAAACCACTTTTCTATGCAGTTACAACTACAAAACTCTTGGGGTATGCCTCTTCCTGCTTTACACAACTGGAGACTGGTTTGTGCCCATTCTTCTTTCTAAAATAGATAAAAGTCAGATTAGATGGAAAGCATCTGTCAACAACGTGTTTGAAGTGTGGCCCAGTTGGATTTAGGTCTGAACTTTGGGCCATTCCAACATATGAATATGCTTTGATTTAAACCATTCATGCCCGGAGTAGCTGATTGATTGGATTGCACTAGAGTCTAGTGTAATCCAATCAATCAAAGCTTCATTTAGATTGTTCTGGGTGGGGGGCTGGGGGTTTTGTTGAACCAGCATTACAGACAGACTCTCTTTTACCCATACAGTAAATGTTAAAACAACAGAACACAAAAATATAAAGAGATGTCATGTCAGAACAATACAGCCAAAATAATAAAACTGTGATAGCTCTAAAACTGCATAAAGTCTCTAATATTGAACAATATTTGAATAATCATTAAAACAAATGGGACCTGTTTCTGAATCTCTGTGCACTATATCGTGTCGTTTCTGGGTAAAAATGTGAATTAGCTTGATGAAAATAAACTCTAGAATGTAACAGCGTGGTTGGGATTATTTTTGTTGCTTGTAAAAAAAAATTTTTCAATCTTAGTTTTATAACCACAATGGATAGATGCACTTTTGAAAATATGATTGAATGCAGTTATGTGCTGTTGGGTGATACAATGCACCACTTAATGTAACTACTGAAGTACCTTTGCTATTAAGGAATGAGTTTAATTCCCAGAGCAATATGTGTGGCAGAGAGGCTTGGCCTTTATGCAGTAACAGATGTATAACCAAAAAGACTGATTCATTTTCCACTTTTTACACTCATTTTTGTCGTTATTACTATAAACACAAAATATAGATGATTTAATTAGAATAAATTCTTCCTTAAACGTCATATCTATGCACTACTTGGTGTTGGCCTGTCGCTTAAAATTCCCATAAAATACAGCAAAGATTTTGCTTGTAAAATGACAAAATGTGAACGTATTTAAGGAGTGAATTACTTTGCAAGGCGCTGGAGCTGATTGTTTTAATGTTTAACCCTGTCCCACATCATGTGGCGGTTTTATCTGTTTTGTCTTTTGTTGGAAAATTAAAATATATATTTTTAAATATCCAAAAATACCCAATGCTTAGGGGCGAGGGGAGCTGTGGAAGCAAACGACTGGAAGTGGTTTTAAACCACAGCAAAGTTCAGCAAGTTGCATCATTTAACAAGAGGATTTCCCAACCTGTTCAAAATAGTCAGTGACCCATGATGGAAGATGAAATTCCAAGAAATATTATTGAAATACATCCAGAGAAAGCTTCTGACTTGTTGCAACATCCTAAAGTCCTCTGCTGAGCGTTCATTGCCGGTTGTGTTTAGAGTCGGTGACCACTAATGCAGAAGGAAAAATGTTCAGCCATATTTGTTTTTCTCAGTCTACATTCAGAGTTCTTGTTTCAGCGGCATTAAGGAACCCACTCACTGACTTGTCCACCTCTTTTAAGTAGGATCTTTCACTACACTTGTTATTGAATCCCCCCGCCGTTGTATCACCGGCAGACATAATGAGCTTGTTGTTTGTGCTGAATATTTTTCAGCAGATCGGAGGACTGAGCACCTGAGGGGCCCCTGGGGTTAGGTTGCTGGTGCTGCTGACATAAATGTATTTTTATCCTAGAAAGTCTAAACTCCAGTTAAAGATTACACTTTCACTCCTGAGCTTTAAGTGGCCTTTATTAAGTAAAGTTGATTAGGAGGCATGTGGCAGTTTTTTATTTCTTTTCTTTGGACTTGTAGGAGTTCTAGAGGAGGTGAAAGGCTGGTTTAAATGTGGCCCTTGGCTACTCCTACAAAGCACTTTATTATGACAGGGGTCAGCGCTGCAGATCGGCAGTCAGACGGTTTGCAATTGTTTCCTTAGGCACAGCTATGATGATAGCAGGTAAATATTTCCCCATAAACACCTGCAATACAGCTGTTTAATGTGCAGGCTAAGATATTATCAGCTGCTGTAGCTTTATGTCTACACAACTTCAGAAATACGTAAAACTAAATGTTAGGATAAAATTAACCAATTTAAATGAGACCTTAAGACATTTTTAACTTGTACTTATATAAACAGTACAAAGTTAGGTAAGTTAATCATCTTTTTTGTAAAAAAAAAAAAAAAAGGTAGTAATGAATTTTTTGTTGTTGTTACATCATCTTGAAAAACGAACAAATCTGTTTTGCAATAAAATTATGTAAACATAAAAAAGCTAATCCTGACAAATGAAATCCTTTATCTTTATCTTTCTAGCAGAGACTTGAATGTGTCACAACAGGCTATTATTTGAAACAGTTAATTTCATTGTGTGACAAAACCCCCAGTTTCATCTGTAAAAAAAAAAACAGAAAAAAGGGAGTTTTGGGCGAAATACTTTGGTTTTTCACAATTTCATGGGTAATTTTAGCCAAGTCTTGATGTTTCTTTGATTAAAAAAACAAACATTTCACTCTTTTTCTGACTGGTACCTGGTATTTATAGATTTTGGCTGTAGGATGCAAATGTCTTGAGAACCCTGCTCAGATAGCTGAATTTTATTTTGTATTCGTCTGATTCACATTCATTGATGGCCATTGGGAACCCAAAGAGACACATTATCTTGATAAGTGCTATAACTTAATTGCACAGTATGCAAACCAGTTATATTATTTTTCATTTTATATGAGAGAGAAAAAAAAGTCAAACTTAAATGTTTCAGATCAGGGGAATTGTACCTTTAGTAAATTGATAAGCAGGGTTTAAGTGAGGAGTTTAGTTGTTAAGGGAAATAAAAGTTGTCTAATATACTGAGAACCACCACCTGCTGCATGTGTATCTTCAGTTTATTGCAGGCAATAAAGATTTTCTTTACTAGAGTGAATGCTGGTTTGCAGTATTTTAAACTTTCTCTTAGGGTGAATTCATACCTTTGGTCCGCTTTAAACAGACCAGAGTTTGTTTCCCCTCCCGGTCTGGACCTTTTGTGCAGGTTTGAATATGCTCAAGGGATCCCTGGTCCAGACCAAACAACTCCAATCCACTTCCTAACAGACGCTGGTGCGGTTCCCTTCTGGCGTGAATATGAAACGGCTTCAGTCCAGCCCAACTAATGGAAACGTACGTTTCTTTGGAATTAACAAGCCACTGTAGCAGTAAATGTAGTACTGAAACCAGACCTGAACCAAACCTGCATTGAATGAGCTGCTCTTGACACAGTGATGCTGTAGCTGTAATAACAGCACAAATAGGCTAAACTGGAGCTGCACGTAGGGTTTTTATAATAGTTTTCCTCTATTTCAAAGTTTGTGCTACGTCCCACTATTTCTGTCCAATGGGAGCAGCGATCGTCACAAGCGTTTACAAGTTATAGTTCATTTGCAGAAAGTACAATGAAAGCGCAAAGGACTTTCCTGTTGTGGGAACCCTAAAAACATTGTACTTATCATGTTTAAACTTTGGAGTTGTGTGCACTGAACGTCCTCAATAAAAGTCAATCAACCTGTTTGAGACAAACTAATTCCCCCCTAAACCTAGTAACTAGTTTTGCGGTCCTTGATTGCAACCCTCAGTTGCAACGACTGACATCAAGCCTTTTACATCGCTTGTAGAACTTTTCTTGCCTACTCTTCCTTGCAAAATAGCTTAAAAAAAATAAAAATAAGACCAACATTTCTTTACTTTTTATCTTAATTTTTCTTTTCTGGAGAAAGGAAAGTAGGTTATAGAAAATACGTCTTTTTTGTTAACACACTTTTCTGTCTGTGTTTGTCTCTCCTTAGAGCTGTCCTCAGACTTTTTTCCTTGTCCCCACTGCACCATCTCCTTCACTGACCTGGACTATTTGGAGAAACATGTCAAGTGGGTCCATCAGAAAGAGTACCTCGCTAACCTCAAAAAGAGCCTCCCAAACCACACCCTAAACTTCAACCCAAAACACACTTGCTCTGTCTGCGGCTGCAACTTAAAATCCAAAGTCCACCTCAGCATCCATATGCGACAGGCCCACCCCTCTGCTCCTCCCCGCAGGCTTCATCCATGCCCGACGTGTGCACGGAGCTTCCAGTACCTGAAGAATCTGAAGAACCACTGCACCCGCTGGCACAACATGTCTGTAGTCATCCGAGGGGGGCACCTCAGTTGTGCTGACTGCGGAAAGAGTTTCAAGGCCACCTGGGGCCAAGGCCGCCATATGTGTCACGAACCAAATGTTGAATCTGAGGATAAACCGATCTGTCTGGATACCGGTTTGCCTTGTCCAGAGTGTGGCAAGAAGCTGCGTACGCCCCAGAGCCTGGGGGACCACATGCGGACCCACACTGGGGACCGGCCGTTCGTCTGCAAGGACTGTGGGAGGAGGTTTGGGGAGCGTAGCAGCTGGCGTCAACACATGAAGATACACCTCGGCGACAAGCCGTTTAAATGCGATGTGTGTGGCAAGGCCTTCATAAGGTCACACCACCTGAAGTCCCACCTAACCACACACTCGGGGAAGAAGGAATACTCCTGCCTCGAATGTGGAAAGGAGTTTGGGTTCAAGTCAAGTCTGGATCTTCATGTGAGGACGCATTCCAGTGAGAGGCCTTTCCACTGCAACGTTTGCGGAAAGAGCTTCAACACTCGGAGAAACCTGAGGGTTCACTCCAAACTTCACAACAACGGGAAGGCTCACCAGTGTGGGGAGTGTGGGCTGGAGATCAGAGATCTTGGAGCTTTAAAAGTCCACTTACGGACGCACACCGGGGAGAGGCCTTACCACTGCACAGTGTGCGGTAACAGGTTCATTCGCCTCTCGCATCTGAGAAACCACCAACGCACCCACACTGGCGAGAGACCCTACAAATGCACCGAATGCGACAAGAGTTTCGTTCAGTCCGGTGACTTGGTGAAGCACAAGAGGACCCACTCCGGGGAAAAGCCCTTTGAATGTCCAGAGTGCCACCGCTGCTATACTTCCTCCGGCGACCTGGGCAAACACAGGAGGAGCCACACTAACCTGCGCCCCTACACGTGCAAGGACTGCGGCAAAACCTTTCGCTTGTCGGGCCATTTGAAAACGCATATGTTAACCCATACGGGGGAAAAGCCGTACTCTTGCCCAAACTGCCTCCGTAGGTTTGCGCGCTCTCACCATCTTTCTGGGCATGTAGCTAAATGTCGCTGAGCTCTTCTGAGAAGAATGCAAATGAGACGGCCGCGGTTTGAAATACAGAAAATCTCGGCTGCATTCAATCCGATGGTGCGTTCACACCGAACTCGAATCAGGCGACCTGAGCGGGTGATTTATCCCTATGCAAAAAGGCGCGGTCAGGAGCGATGAGGCGGCCGGCGATGCGATCCGCGCAATTAGAACGATGCGATCTGCGCGGAGCGGAACCCGTAATGAATTTCCCTGGAGTGCAAAAAAATCTGAACTTTTTTGTCAATTCGCGTCATGTCAACCAATCAGGCTGGTTGTTGTTGTGGCATACGGTGAAGGAGTGCAGTTGGGACAAAGCTTTGGGTAGCGCTGTTGCCATGCAGCAAGAAGGTCCTGGGTTCAAGTCCTACCCTTGCCCTGGGTCTTTCTGCATGGAGTTTGCATGTTCTCCCTGTGCATGCGAGGATTCTTTCTGGGTACTCCGGCTTCCTCCCACAGTCCAAAAACATGACTGTTAAGTCAATTGGCCTCCTTAGGTGTGAGTGTGTGCGTGCCCTGCGATAGACTGCTGACCTGTCCAGGGTGTACCCCACCTCCCGCCCATTGACAGCTGGAGATAGGCACCAGCACCCGCCGCGACCCCACAAGGGATAGACGTGTTAGAAAATGGATGGATGGGATGAAGTAAGGAATGCTTTTTAGAGGTTTGTGGGTGGCTTTGAAAAAAAGCCATTTTAATTTAGTCCTTAAAAGGACTGTTAAATCATTTGTCCTCTTGTTGCTCCAGGGCTGCTCCCAGACAGCTGCCGCCTCTGCCGGCTCTGGTGCTCTCTCTCCCCGGCCCCTTGCTCTGGTCTTTAGCTGTCCTTACCTCTGTTGTACGGTTAATCCGTCCACAAAGTGGGGAAATATTTTCGGAAGTAAAATCCTGGTCTGGCCTGTTAATTTGAACAGACAACGGGCAAGCGGATAGAAGCTCCTCTTATTTGATGACGCGGGGAAGCTAGTGAGGCCGCTGTCGCCGTTTATGTACACAGCGACCAGCGGCACGCGATTCAGGTGGAAATTTAGCAGAAATCGTGTTCGGTGTGAACGCTCCATAAAACTACGTTTTGATAAATGTGAGAACATTTCAACTTGTTATTAATTATTTATAAAACACTGTTAAACTCTGAAAACACTAGAAATAACTGAATTGACTAACCCCACTGCATGACACTTTTAACAGAACTGCCTGGAGCCTTTCTTCTCTCTCCAGAATAGTTTGGAAGATGTTTTGTAACACTATTTCAAGAAGGCTTCTGGATATGTTATGAAATAGAGTCCTTTAGGATGTCCAGATCTGTTGTTTTGTCTGTTGAGGTATCTGTAAGACTAAAATAAATTATTCGGTAAAAGCATGAACCCTGTGTCATTTTACTGCTCAGACACCTGCATCTGTAATTAATACTGAAAAACAGCAGAAACTAGCTATTTCTAATTAGCTGGGAAAGCAAGTAAATACAGTATATGCACTGTGACAATAAAAAGTGTCCCTTTAGGTAACAACAAAGCATCAACTAAAAGTGTATTTGAGTCCTTTCAGGACAAAGTGTTACTAATCAATCAATAAATACCAGTCCAACTTGCGTTTGATACGAAGCCCAACCGCGTCTCAGTCCAAACTACATTTAAAAGTTGGCAGCGCATGTTTGCTACTTAAAAGTGAGGTGTTCATTTGCAAAGAGGATTTTGATTTATTTTGTCAATCAAACAGCTGAAACAAAGACTAATTTCAGGAAAATGGCTGCTAATGCTAGCCAACAACCAGACTCAAGCTGTCACGATTTGGGTTTTGTCTTGGTTTATGTTATCAGATTTATTAGTTAAGTTTCTGATTTTGGGGTCTTGTTTGGTTTTGATTTAGACATGTTTTTCTGTTTAGGTTACCTGTTTTCCACCTGTCACTTTATCAGCTCTGTTCGGTCTCCCCTCAGCAATCTGTCAGCTTTCTTGCCTTGATTAGATCCACCTGCTCACTTATAATTAGCCTTCACTCCTGTTCACCTGCTCACTCCCCTATATAGTCCTGCCACAAACCTCTGCTATCTGCCAGATCATTTAACGAGCCACGGTGAGTTTAGTTCCAGCATTCTTTATTCTGATTGACCTGTTGACGATAACCCGAGAGCCTTTTTGATTCTGAGCCAGCCTGTTCCCTGATCTGTTTTTCCTGCCCTGTCTGACTGATTTACCGGTTTACCGACTAGTTTCTGTCCTATGGTTATCCGAGCTTGCTTTGCCCTGTCTGTACCTCTGCCTATTTTGGACTGCTTTTTGTGTACCGGATTTTGGACTGCCCTTTTGACTATTGAGCCCGCCTGTTCCTGTTTTCATTATTAAAATCCTGTTTTTTGCCTTAACCTCACTTGTTGGGTTTGAATACTGGGTTTGCCTGATTCACGATCATAACAGAATGATCTGGCCCACTAAAACCTATCGCCCAACAAGTTTTTAGAGGTTTTTTTTTTTCCCCCTCCACACGCTATGGCTTGGGAGGGTTCCAGATTGGCGTTCTGTCCCCCTGGTATCGGTCCCAGACGCCATCTCTCCAGCAGCCGCAGCAGCAGTAACCCGCTGCCTGCTCCGAGTTTACGATTGGGAGGGCTCTTTGTCACAAATTCAGATTCAACTCAGAATAGAAGGGATCACTCACCCAGCGACACCGCTGTCGGCTCTGCCCATGGGTTTTATCCAGAACCAACTTTGTTTATGGAGGTCGAAGCGGAGGTGGTGCGGGATCTTCGTCCGGATCTTTTTTTCTCTCTCCCTCCAGAGGAGGAGATGCAGGGAACGCTGTGGGCTCCACCGATCCCGGCTCTACCGACAGGATCAAACCTCCAGCAAGTCCTGCCGTCCCGCCGTCGGAGGAGGGGACGGAAGCCTGTGGGTCGCTCCTTCACCCGTTCTGTTCGGCCGACAGGCGAGTCAGTACCGCGCCCGTCCGTTGCCACTTCCTGCCCAGTGGATCGGAGTCCGGTGCTTCCCAGAGCTGAGCAGCCCACAGCGCCTCCTGTTGGCGCCCGTGATGCTGAGGATCTGGCTCTGGAGGACCAGTTAAGAGCTTTTGCCCCTATTATTAAAGACCTTAGGGAGGCTCTTTTCTGCCAGTATTCAGAGGAGCTGGAGGCAAAATTAAAGGAGGTCGAGGGGCACTATAGAGCGGCTCTCCAAGGGTTCTATAGTGGACTCAATCCTGTCCCCAAGGGTCCAGCCGACGCCCCGGCACCTGCACCTGTCCCAGAGGACCCGCCTCCTACCTCAGCTCCAGTGCCGGCCTCCGGCAGCTATAAGGCAGCACTGTCTGCGCAGCCGGCCCAAGACGCTGCAACCCCGGAGGGTCCGCAGCCGGCCCAAGACGCTGCAACCCCGGAGGCTCCGCAGCCGGCCCAAGACGCTGCAACCCCGGAGGCTCCGCAGCCGGCCCGAGACGCTGCAACCCCGGAGGCTCCGCAGCCGGCCCGAGACGCTGCAACCCCGGAGGGTCCGCAGCCGGCCCGAGACGCTGCAACCCAGGAGGGTCCGCAGCCGGCCCGAGACGCTGCAACCCAGGAGGGTCCGCAGCCGGCCCGAGACGCTGCAACCCAGGAGGGTCCGCAGCCGGCCCGAGACGCTGCAACCCAGGGGGGTCCGCCGCCGGCCCGCGACGTGGGAACCCAGGAGGGTCCGCCGCCAGTCTGCGACGTGGGAACCCAGGAGGGTCCGCCGCCAGTCTGCGACGTGGGAACCCAGGAGGGTCCGCCGCCAGTCTGCGACGTGGGAACCCAGGAGGGTCCGCCGCCAGTCTGCGACGTGGGAACCCAGGAGGGTCCGCCGCCAGTCTGCGACGTGGGAACCCAGGAGGGTCCGCCGCCAGTCTGCGACGTGGGAACCCAGGAGGGTCCGCCGCCAGTATGCGACGTGGGAACCCAGGAGGGTCTACCACAGGGCCACGATGAGGGGGTTCAGACGAGCCCTCTTTCAGGCCGCAACTCGGGGGCTCATCGGGACACTGGGCGCCGTGGTCCTCGCCCAGACGACAAGCGGCGCCGTGGCTCTCGCCCAGACGACAAGCGGCGCCGTGGCCCTCGCCCAGACGACAAGCGGCGTCGTGGCCCTCGCCCGAACAACAAGCTCCGTCGGGGGCCTCGCCGAGAAGACAAGCACCCAGAGCCCCATGGAGACTTAGAGGCCCCTGGACCTCTTCGGAAGCTCTTACCCCCTCATCTTTGGCTTGACAGCCAATTTCCCAAGTGGCTGAACAAACTGTCTTTGTCGGAGGTTCTGGAAGGGTTATTGATGAGGTTCTGGGTGTTAAAGGGTCTGGGAGCATCTGAAGTCTGTGGTCCGGGGCCTCCTGAACCTGAAGCCTGTAGCCCGGGGTCTCCTGAACCGGAAGCCTGTAGCCAGGCCCCGTCTGAACCTGAAGCCTGTAGCCAGGCCCCGTCTGAACCTGAAGCCTGTAGCCAGGCCCCGTCTGAACCTGTAGCCTGTAGCCAGGCCCCGTCTGAACCTGTAGCCTGTAGCCAGGCCCCGTCTGAACCTGTAGCCTGTAGCCAGGCCCCGTCTGAACCTGTAGCCTGTAGCCAGGTCCCGTCTGAACCTGTAGCCTGTAGCCAGGCCCCGTCTGAACCTGTAGCCTGTAGCCAGGGGCCGTCTGAACCTGAAGCCAGTAGCCAGGGGCCGACTGAACCTGAAGCCAGTAGCCAGGGGCCGACTGAACCTGAAGCCAGTAGCCAGGGGCCGACTGAACCTGAACTCTGTAGCCAGGCTCCTCCTGAACTCTGTAGCCAGGCTCCTCCTGAACTCTGTAGCCAAGCGCCTCCTGAACTCTGTAGCCAGGCGCCTCCTGAACTCTGTAGCCAGACGCCTCCTGAACTCTTTAACCAGGCCTCTCTTCTAGCTCTTAGTCCGGCGTTGTCTCCAGCCTTTAGTCCGGCGGCAGGTTCTGTTCTTTCTCTCTCCAGACGTCGGTTCCTGAGGGTCCGGTTCTACCGACGGTCCCCGAGGTTGCTGCTCGGCCGCCGGCCTATGAGAGACCTGCTCCGCCGCCGGTCTATGAGAGACCTGCTCCGCCACCGGCCGCCGGACATCGTTGCTAACCGGGGCCGTCCTTCAGGACACCCGCCGGATTACCTGTCTCACAGAGGTCGTCCGCCGGAGAACCTGACACGCCTAGGACGTCCGCCGGAGAACCTGACACGCCTAGGACGTCCGCCGGAGAACCTGACACGCCTAGGACGTCCGCCGGAGAACCTGACACGCCTAGGACGTCCGCCGGAGAACCTGACACGCCGAGGACGTCCGCCGGAGAACCTGACACGCCGAGGACGTCCGCCGGAGAACCTGACACGCCGAGGACGTCCGCCGGAGAACCTGACACGCCGAGACCGTCCTTCGGGACGTCCGCCGGAGAACCTGACACGCCGAGGCCGTCCTTCGGGACGTCCGCCGAACAACCTGACACACCGAGGCCGTCCTTCGGGACGTCCGCCGGACAACCTGACTCGTCGGGGCCGTCCTCCTGGACGACCGCCTGAGAACCTGACTCGTCGGGGCCGTCCTCCTGGACGACCGCCTGAGAACCTGACTCGTCGGGGCCGTCCTCCTGGACGACCGCCTGAGAACCTGACTCGTCGGGGCCGTCCTCCTGGACGCCCGCCTGAGAACTTGACTCGTCTTGTTTTGTTTGAGTTTTTATTTGGACATTTATTTGATTCTAGCCCTCCATCCTGTACCTCCCTCCACCCACCCGAGCTAGTCTGTTTTGTTTCTGAGGCCGTCTGGAATCCGGCCTTGAGGAGGGGGTTCTGTCACGATTTGGGTTTTGTCTTGGTTTATGTTATCAGATTTATTAGTTAAGTTTCTGATTTTGGGGTCTTGTTTGGTTTTGATTTAGACATGTTTTTCTGTTTAGGTTACCTGTTTTCCACCTGTCACTTTATCAGCTCTGTTCGGTCTCCCCTCAGCAATCTGTCAGCTTTCTTGCCTTGATTAGATCCACCTGCTCACTTATAATTAGCCTTCACTCCTGTTCACCTGCTCACTCCCCTATATAGTCCTGCCACAAACCTCTGCTATCTGCCAGATCATTTAACGAGCCACGGTGAGTTTAGTTCCAGCATTCTTTATTCTGATTGACCTGTTGACGATAACCCGAGAGCCTTTTTGATTCTGAGCCAGCCTGTTCCCTGATCTGTTTTTCCTGCCCTGTCTGACTGATTTACCGGTTTACCGACTAGTTTCTGTCCTATGGTTATCCGAGCTTGCTTTGCCCTGTCTGTACCTCTGCCTATTTTGGACTGCTTTTTGTGTACCGGATTTTGGACTGCCCTTTTGACTATTGAGCCCGCCTGTTCCTGTTTTCATTATTAAAATCCTGTTTTTTGCCTTAACCTCACTTGTTGGGTTTGAATACTGGGTTTGCCTGATTCACGATCATAACACAAGCTCAGTTTTTAAAAAGTACTTTAAGCTACATCTAAACCACACATAAACTTAGTTTGATATGTTTTCTGCTTAAAGCTGCGTATTGATGTTGCTGGACGGTAGAAAAGTTCCAAGGGTTCCAGTTGGTGAAGCTCACTTTCAACTTCTTTGTTTATGCCAAGGTTGGGCAGGACATATATATTAAAAAAAGGTACATTTTCACAAGTGTCTCACCTGACATTGGCATGAAAAAAAAGGTGTCCATGGATATCCAGTGGTTGCAGGGCACATGAGAAGTCAAATACGAAACATACAGAAGTGCCATTGAGCTGTCAGGTAGTGTTTCGTACCCCCATGCTCTCTGTGGGACATTTTGTACTCTGAAAGCCCATACTTATTTTTGTCATATACATGAGCTAACTGATTCAAACAGGGATCAAATCTGATCCCTAATCAATTTAGTATTATATAAATATATGTAATATAACCTACGGCAAAACTACATGCACAATTTGCAAATTTCTTCAAATATTTGTGATTTTAATCCATGATTTAAAAATACTTCCATGTGAAATCCAGCAATGCAGCTAACAACACGTTGTTGGTTTAGTGACAGTTTGTGAGTACTCTGAAGAAAAAGTACAATGGGGAGTTAAAGAAGATTCCAATGTAAAGAAATATGCACAACAACAACTTAACAACAAAAGAAAGTGTACCTGAGAGCAATCAACTACAAAGTGGATGTAACACTGAGGGCCATGATTACTGGAAACAAGAGCAAGAAAACATGAGCCAGAGTGAATGTCCAAACAGGCGAATGTCAACATTTTTGGGGGAGCATATTATGTATCAAAACAACTGCATATTATTCAATGCACATTAACACATTTTACTTTGCTTCAGAAGGTGTGCAGTGCACAATAGAGGCAATCCATGCACACCAGAAGTGATAACGATAGAAACAGAGTATGACGTCTCTGTTAGACAAAAACCCTGTATGTCAACACAGGAAATGAAAATAATGGTTCTTTGTAATGAAAATAATGGTTCTTTGTAATGTAAATTCATACTGTTTAAACTGACTCACATGCTGTTTTTGATGCTTTTCAATACATTTTTGTCACAAAAAAACAATTTTCAAACATAAAGGGTAATTCTTAGAGTTGATTTTCACAAGAATACAAAAATTGATAAAGTGGAGATACAAGATTACTTTCTTACCGCAGAGATAATACTTAATCACTACAACACTGAGTTACGTATGTTGCTGCAGGTAAAATTAGAGTTGAATGTATAACATTTTCAGCAATTATCAATTGCTCATCTAACCACTTTCATGTTTTTCAGATACAGATAAGTGAGGAAGTGATTGTCCATGGTGGAAACTGAAGCTTGTTTCAATGCAATCTAGACAATTACAAACGGAAAACATTTTGTAGTAAATTAGCTCTTTTCTTGGTTTCCTAGGTTTTTGTTTTCTGCATTATTGTATTGTTTCGGGCAGCTGGGTGCCTTTGTCTGGATCTTCACTGATGGATGACTCAGCTGACAGATTTTAAGCATCCATTTCTCTTTGTGGGGAGTTTCTGACAACTGTCTCAACAATGTATGTTAGCATCTGCAAGCAGCAGCTTCACCAATTAGACTACATAATGATTTTGTTTATAAGTGTTATCATGTTCAGATATCATGTGGCTTTGACATGTATGGCACTCCTGGTAAAAAAAGGAAAAAAAAAGCCTAGGAATAAATGACTTTTAGTTCTGCAACAATCCAGGTAGTCATGCTGAGATGAAAAAGTAAATGTATTTTTTGGGGAAAGAGCAGGAAATTATACCAAGAGGAACTTACAAAAGATTGCATAGCCCCAGAGGTTTATACGATTGGAGAGAGATCGTTGAAGCAAGGAACTGGTGGGATTGATTCCCAGAGTGGAAGCAGCTGGGAGGACAGGACAATGTTTGAGGTAACAGATGGAGACTGGCAAGGGGCAATAACAGAATAGGTAGGCAGAGGAAACAGAAGGACCCAAAGACCTTATCCCTTCCCATCCTCCTGTTATTCCCACAGAGCTGTGTGCAGATTGGTTCGTGCCTCTCTCACCTCTTCTCTGCTGGGTGTGATAAGCAGGTGTGGTCCTTCAGCTTGTTACTCATGAGGACTAATCAGGAGGAACTTAAAAGGAGCAGAAAACCGACGCAGAGACGCCAGATTGTTAGCTCTTCCAGCATGGTAATCAGGCCTTCATTCTTAAGTATTAAGTTTATTCTTGCCCAAAACTTTTTCTTCAATACAAGGATCCTGCCTTGACTCAAGCTTTAGTGCAAATCAACTAAAGCCTGTCGATCAGTTCCAAGCTCAGTGAATCTAGGGGATAAACTCTTTGTGAGTCCCATTAGCCTCTCCTCTGCTCCTTTAAAAAACCTGAGAACAGCAGCTTACCTCCCGCTCACCTGCCTGTCCACGCTCCAACACCAACCGCTCCACCACATGCTCATTCCTGGAAACAAGACGTTCTACATTAACAAGCCACCAAACACCACTGCCTGTCAGCCGCAGTCTCTGTGCGTTGCACACCTCTCCCAGAAAAGTCCCTTTCTCCCACAAGAGTAAGGGAACATATGCTTCTCTCCGTCAAAAACTCGCCCATCTTCTTCAGTGCCCAGAAAGACCCCAACGAGAGTCCAGACGCCCACCTGCCGTTTTCAATGAACCTGTTAAACTGCTGTTCAGTGTCTGGAACTGTTGTCTGCTCCAGAGTCAATTATTTAACAAACATGCCACCTCTTCACTCTGATAACAGAACAAACTTGTCTTAAACCTTTTAATTGCTCTGACTGAAAACATGAGCAGCTTTAGTAGTCAAGCAGTCATTTACTTGCAGCCATTTTTTGACTAATGAAAATCAACACAACCTTACTTTAATGTCATGTTTTCTTTCCTGTTTTGAAGCGTAAATAGAAGATGTTCTGTCATTTCAAGAAGTCATAAGTGACTAAAAGTTCCAAGACAATTCAGAGGTAGATTATGCTTTAAAATGCTTCAGCGACACATTTTGTAGGAATTGTTAGAGGTTTCATAAATTGTGGTATTTGTGATAATGTCATGCTTGGTATGTGACCCTTGTGCAGGCAGTGTCTATGGAAAGCAAAGGTAAGTTTTCAATGGTTTATTGACAAGTGAAGCTATTCTTTCTGGGGTCACGGGAGGATTCCAGGACGGCACTAAGGAGGAGTCAGAGAGGTTAGTGGCTGTTGGAGGAAAGAGATGTTAGATCATTTGTGAAGAAGGGGACTGTGGTGGAGATGGTGTAGTTTCCTGGGAGGACGTGAGTAGAGGCCAAGCTTTGGCATGTTGTGGTGAATGGTGCAGCGTGTTGATGGTGTTTATTTCTTCCAGGAGAAGATAGAGATGACAGTGGAGCATTGGAAGCTGGACAGGCAGGTGAGTGATGGTGAAGGCGTGCAGAGGAGTCCAGACAACAAATACAGGGGAGGGGGGAGGGGGGACATCCAGAAGAACAGTAAGAAGATTTACAGAGGGGGTTCTTGAGGAAAGTTCTCCAACAAACTCTGAGAACAAAGAGGCAGAGGACTGGAACCTAAAAATGGACCGTAAGACTGAAAAGGGGTACATTTTGAACAAGAGAGAGTGTATGAGCAACAAAGTAGTGGAAGCCTGGTTAACACTCGTTGAGTTAGAACAATCTGGTGTCTGCCTCATGGAATCTGCTCCTCCTGATTGGACTTGATGAGGTCCAGGTGAGAGGAAGCACCTGCTGGTTCTGCAATCAGAGGAGGTGAGACACACATACCCACACCTGCACACAACCCTGCGGGCATGACAGTTAAGTCTCTAATCATACTGATAATGTAGCAAAAAAGGCAGAGATATGTAGTTTGGGGGACAGACATCAAAAATGTATTTTCAGTTCTGCCTCATAAATGTGTGTTTTTCTCAATACTAGTGTAAATGCTGATTCTGCTTTAGATTTGCTTTAACTTGTCCCTGGCTGGGTATAAAAGTCTAAAAGTGTGCAGCATTTTTACATATTCTTTGAATTTCTTTTTGGTATATATTGTATTCTGAGAGAGCCATTATCTTACAGTTCTTAATTTAGTCTTTTGTCAGCTATTCTTTCAAAAAAGATTAAAAAGGCGACCATGAATAGACATGTACTCTTTAGCTTTCACACGAGTCCACATTGAATCTGTTAAAAAAAAAAAAACAGCTACAAACAAATTGTGTTTTCTACATGACTAAAGAAACTCTGGGGGGTTTATTGAATTTAAGATGAAACCCTTTCCCACCGTCTTCTTAGACGGAAACTCAATCTGTAAACAACACGTGGGAAACCAGAAGGGGGAAGATTAATTGCTTATTCAGTGATTTTCAATTATTTTTAAAGGGCTTTGTTGTGGTCCCTTTTCATTTGTCACATCTATAACACTTTGCTCCCTGTTTGAATCGGGACATATACCTGCCTCATTGGTCAGTAATCATTGCAAAACCTTACTAACGTTCACATACACACAGAATATGCATCACTCGGACAAGGCATGCAACTAAACCTGTCTCAGTCAATTCAGTGGGAATTGCTCTATTATTTTTATGTCCGCAATTACAGGGACAGAGCAGTAACTACGACTCTAGCACAGATAACAAAGATATATTTAGGAGTAAATAATATTGACTGTACCTTTGTTTAAAGCTGGAATCAATACTTCTTAAAGTGTGTCCATTTTTCATTTAGCCGCGTCATGTCTGTGCTGGGAGGAGGGGCGGGGAGATGAATGGGTGGATTCTCTAATTCCCCCCGTTGCAGTTATCATAATTGTTGAACAACCACGGTTTTTAAAGATCGGGCCCGGGGAGAGGCAGGCCACACAAAGAAAGTTAATAGATTTGGAAAATTGAGATGGATTGCTCAGAAGCCAGTTTTGGAGCGTTCCAGTAGCGTGGCAGGCAGATGGACAAATATGATCCAGGGACGAGGAGGTGGGGAGACTGCTGTGGCGCACAAACCAGCGCAGGTTAGCAGAGAGAGATATCTGGTAAAAGGAGATCTCAATAAATTACAACGTCGTTAAAAGTTGATTTATTTAGGTAATTCAATTCAAAAAGTGAAACTCATAAATAAAACTTAGCACAAACGGCAATGAAATGTGCGTTTGGTTAATTATTTTTGGTTTCAGCAATGTTTCTGGGCAATAAATCTAAAAGGCAGTTTATGTCATGTAAATGGTGCCACATTTGGAAGGCAGATGCGTTTGTGTCTTGAGCAGCAGAGTTGACCCCCCTGTGGAGAACTTGCTAAATCTTTGCTGACATCAAAAAGCTTATTCTGCTATTTGTTTGGTTTAGTTTTTATGGGATTCCTACTGGTTGTAGAATCTACCCTAGATTTCTCTTCACTTTGAGGCTGCCTCCTGTGATCACAACCCCTGTTTTTCCAGTAAGGTAGATGCCGCCCTTCTGCAGCATAGTGCCTCTACCAAAGGCTGCTGACAAGTTTCCCGTTGCCACATCCACATGCAGTGCATTTCTGTGTGAATGCTGTGTAACTTAAAGGAAAATAAACAGGATTTACTGCCAAGAAGCACCCTTAAAACATCACAATTAACCAGGCACACATTTCTTTTCTTTTTCTGCAAAGTTCAGATGCTACCTATATACAGAGGGATGCATTTCAAGTATTCATTTCTATAATTTTTGATGATTATAAATTACAGCTTAAAAAAGACAAGCCAGTTTCTTGTATTTTTTTACTAAACAAATGTGATGTTATGGCCTACACAATAATGGGGAAAACTTCGGACTTCGCTGTCCAGCATTCAGTCACTGACATCCACCAGCAATGGCCACAAACACCCATCGCTAAAGAAGCTGTCTCTTCAGAGTGCTGCAAAGTTTTCTAAGGAGATTCACAAGGTGTGATTAGTGTCTAAAGTCTGTTTAGAAAGCCTCCATACACACACATAATGTATCCATGGCATGGCCTACAAGGCCTTAAGGGAAAACATGACCGAACAGCTGTTAAGTGCCTCAAAGTCCTATTTTCAAATGAAAATAAATGTAGCATTTTTAAAAAAAACAATGTTTCAGATTCGGGAAAGGGGATAATTTGGGGAGCCTTGTCATCTGATGGTGTTGGTCCACTGGGTTTTATCAAGTCCAAAGCCAGTTCTGCCAACTTTCAGAAGATTTTAGAGTACTTTCTGCTTTTTCCAGCAGGACTTGGCCCTCCCACACTACCAAAAGTACTACCACCTGCTTTAGTGACCATGGTGTCACTGTGCTCGATTGGTCCGCAAACTCCCCTGACCTGAACCCTGTAGAGAACATATGGAATAATGTCAAGAGGAAGATGAGAGAGACCAGACTTAACAATGCTGACGAGCTGGAGGCCACTATCATGCCACTCCCCATTGATGCGAGGATTCATGAGAAAAGGAGCTTTAATCATTGAGTGCAAACGTTAAAGTAAACAAACAACAGTTCATTCAGTCACCTAAATTATTGTGTTAAAAATTATTGTTTATTTAACTTATGCAATATTAAAATTTTCTTTGGCTGCAGGCAGAAATGAACTCTGTCAATGAGTTCCTCTGTGTGTAATGAATCCATGCGACCAAAGGGGCCTGATTAAACGGCAGTAGTTCCTCTCTTGTGGCACCAGGGGGAAATGGATAGCTGTGGAAGGGATGCTTCAGGGAATAGTGGACCTCAGGAAACATCTCTCACTCCAAAGTTAAAGCTGTGATAGAGAATAGGCCTGCAGAGAGCCCTGCATGTAGGAGATATTTTCATGTCTCCTCATAAATAGTGCTCCTCTGGCTGATATAGTGTATCCAGTGTGGGACCTCTGACCCCCTCATTTGTCAGCTTTTAGGATGTTTCACAGCGGTTATTTATCCACAGGGCCCTACATTTGTTTCCATCCGTTTTGATATCGGTCATTGTTTTCACATTTTCTGTGCTCCTAAGAAAATCTTCCCCCATATCCAATTTTCGCCTATCCTGCGTCCAATTTTCCCTAATAATCAGATGATTACAGTGTGATGCTTTCCTTCCCTCCTTTTTGGTGTTCCACTCTTTTTTCTCTCTCTCTCTCCTGCTCCTGCCCCCACCTTTCCCTTTCATTTGTCTTGGTAGGATAAAACGCATGCTTGCATTATGTGAATGTGGGCCAAGGCTCTAAAACGCATCACCAACAAATCAAAACATACATGTATTTAGCCTTCCTCTTATCAAAGCAGTGAAAGAAAAGAAAAAACAATTTTCAATTTGCTCCCTTTGACAGACAGTTGGTGGCGTTTTAGGGTTGCAGGCTGAGAATTAAATTATCAAATCCTATAAAAGTCCAGTTGAGAGGATTTTCTTTTCGCAATGTAATTTAAGCCGTCCAATTTTCCTCGTATTTACTGTCTATATTTTGCCAATTTGGCGGAGGAACACATTGTGCGCACTTGGCCCCCGGTGTCACCGGTGTCGTCACGCTACAGTGGCTTTGGTGTACGCTGGCCTCCGAGGTCAGCGTGTGGGAAGAGACGGTGGCTCTGCGGGGCTCATGCCCTGTCCCTTTGGGCTCCTATAGGTCCCACATCCACTCCTCTCATTCGCGGGAGAGGGGGGTCAGCACACGGGTCAATACGCACAGTTTGACTTGCTGTAGCACACTGGTGTGAGTGGGTGTAGATGAAGCTGGGAATGTTTTTGGGAGGGCCCTTTGGTAAAGCTGCAGCTTACTTCTCTCCCTCTCATGTCCAAATGTGCCTAAAAGCACGGCTCGCACAAAGGACAGAGAGAGAGAAAACGCTGCTAAATTGTGCTGCACTGAGTGCTTAGAGTGGGCGGCCAAAGTTGCACATAAAAAGGAGGGAAAGGCACTGCTTATTCCCCGATTAGGATCATTGCATTGACAGGTTGGTCAAGAGGTAAGGAAGATTTCTCGCTCTCCCTCAGCCGACTCAAACAAACTTAAGCGGTCTGGACTTTTTCCACTCTGAGCCAGCTGAAAATCTTGGTGACTGTGGCCTCCCTCCTCCTCTCATCCCACGGTAACCTCTTGCTCTCTCTGTCTCTTTAGTGGAGGGATAGAGATGTGGAGGGCAAGAGAGACTGACAGTGTGTGCTCCTCTGCTCAGTAAATATGAACTGCAGCCAGCAGACAGACTCATTCATCACAGGGGAAAGAGGGGGAACTGAGGATGGAGAGGCAAACCGAAAAGACTAAGAGAAATGTCCAAAAGACGGAGAGGGAAAGAGGGAGAGAGAGAGAGGGGGTAGCTGAGGAAAGGTGGGAGGAATATAGGAAGCAGATGGAAAGAGGATGGAAGAAGGGAAAGTGTTCTGGGTGAGAGGAGTGGGAAGAAGAAATAACAGGCTGGAAAAAGGAGGGAGAGAGCCTTGGATGACTGAAGGATGGATATATATATATATATATATATATATATATATATATATATATATATATATATATATATATATATATATATATATATATATATATATATATATATATATATGAAGCATGGTGGATGTGCATGAGGAAGAAAAATCTCAAAACAAGGGACAACTGATGAGATAGCGAGGGGCATTTTCTATCTCATCACCAAGGGATCTTGTGTTCTGATCACCAGCCTTAAGCATCTTGTTTCAGCAGCCGTATTAGTTTTGCAGCCCTGCAGCCTGAATTTCTCACGCTGATGTGTCGCCACTCATATTTTGACCTTGAATATGCACTTCAAGGGATGTAATCAAGAAGAATTTTGTTGATTTTTATTTTTTATTTTTACGAAATACGTTTTTTTTAGCATTTTGAATTCACATTTCAAATCAAACATTTATTTGGAAATGTAATTACCATCTAAAACTATAGCAGTGCACCAATCAGTCGACAACACATTGGAATTGGATGATTTCTTTCTAAATCGCTTCCAATTGCGTAGGTTCCTATCCTTGTCCAATTCACTACAAGCATCAGAACTATGAACTCTTTGTAGTTCTGGTCACCTGGACTTTCCAGAAACGTTTCTCCTGAGCAAGCATGTGGTGACGGTGGTCAGGAACAACACCCTGCACGAGTTTCATGAATGAAAAGGTTGCAAGCAGCTGTAGGCAAGCAATCAGTCTGGTTTCAGTCACTGGACGGGACCTGTTGATTACAACAAAAATTACATTAATGGTCCAAATATCAGTGCGAACATTATACAACATGTTCTGGAAAGTATTTCAAAACAGATGCGCCAGTCATTTAGGCCGTCATTTAAATTCATCAATTATCCTTTGACTGATCACTGATTTGCAGGTCAGGCACCAAGTTTCTTTTCCCTCTTTAAGCAAAGCATCATAACTGAAAACTCTCTCTTAATTTGCTTTGCAAACAGATCAAATGATTGCATGCTTCTTTTACTTTGTTTTTACATCTGATAACAATCTGATAATCAAGAATCATAATTGTTGATAAGGTTATATTTCTTTGTCATTCATTTTTTTTAGATTCAAAAGTACTCCCAGAAGTACTCAAAATACCAGAAGCACATTTTTTTTTGTCATTGAAGGTCAATGTTTGATATATTTACCTGTTGTAAAGTTGTTGCAAAGTTTGTGTAAAAGACTTGGTATATGTTAAGGGTTTTTAGAAAGAAAATGACAATCAGCCACTAAGACCCGGTGCATTCCCATAAGAAAGAACCATTTGTCTTTTTGCCAAAAACAGATGAAAAAGAAAACAATAAAATTACTGAAATTTCAAATATTTAACATTTGAAAAGAAATTTATTTGTCCCTAACCTGACAATTTCATAACAAAAGATGCACCAGATTTTTGAGATTCACAATGTTTATACGTGAATTAATTGTTCTCTTGTTCCTAGTAACAGGCTTGGTACAAGCTCCTTCTGACTTTGTTGGACTGAAAATCAGCAAATAAACATCTTTTACATTTGGTCCAGTTTTCAGACAGTAATTAAATTTACCCATTGTTGTATGCACAGTCATCATGTAATGCATTTGATGACAAACACGGCAGACAGACTTAATTTAACAGAACTTTTAATTCATCGTTTCCCCGTTCTACGTGGCAATGGAGCTAAAACTCAGTTTGTCAGCATCATCAGGTTTACTAATTCATTGCAGACGTTCAGATCAACTTGACAACCTAATCATCCTGATTCCTTTTTATTAGTATTTAGTAACCTACTTTTTTATGTATCGACCAGATCTTCAGGTGAACTTATTAAACATCCCACAGTCCAGGATTTTCATATAAACTTGCCGGTTTTCACTCTTCCCAGTACCAGCCCCTCTTCGTCTTTTTTCTTCTCCAGAGAAAGACAGGAGAGAGAGAAGATGATGTGTGACAGACGCTATATTTCGACTTTCTGTCCAGGAGATTAATATTGACACAGTGTGCTTCTTACCAAGGGCTTGTTGACTGTGTGTTGGACTTTGATTTCATTATCCTCTGCTCTGCCACTTTTTTCTTAAGAATCAGACAATAACAGATGTGGTGACTGAAATGGAGGCACTGGTGTTGGAGGGGCTGAGTGAACAAGTCATATTGGGTGCATCGGTCATCAGTCCTGTTGTTTGCTGTGCCGCCCCCCCCGGAGGGCTCCCAGAGTGCAAGGACCTCTTACTTTACCAGCCCTTTCAGTTCATTGTGGATACAAAAGCATCCACAATTGGACATTTTGTTAAAGCAGTGTGGCAGGTGCCGTTTTACAGTTGTTGGGCAAATGAAACAGCTATCCTATCAAGTACTATAGGTTTCAGAAGCAAATAGTCTTCTGTTTTCAGCTGTGGTTGCATGGTAGAGCAGTGTTTAACACTGTTGATCAAAGCAATTGGGTCCTGAGATTTGAGTGGAGAATGAATTTGGTCCCTGTACATGTGTTGGGTTTCTCCGGGTAATCTGGCATCTTCTCACATATCAAAGACATGCATTAGATTAAACTGGAGATTCTGAATAGGCTTTTTGTTAAAATTAAGTCTGTTTCCTGGCAAAGTGATGCATTTGCAACCTATAGGTAATTAATGAATACATACATTCAAGAGATATTTGTTGACTTTCAATGATTTAAAGCTAAAAACTAATTAGATGATGAGATAAAGGCTTTATTGGGACAATTATGATGAAAACTTGACTGAGATGGGTGTGCCAGTGAAAAAATTTGTCGATGGCACTAAGTGAAGTAGATCTCAGATTTGTAATACAAAACCGTTAAATCTTTACATTTATAACCCAGAAGCAACAACCTGGAAATGTAAGGTTATCATAACATTTGATAATGTAGCATTTTCACAATATGACCAATTAAAAAAAAAATCTCAAGCATACTTTTGGCAAAGTGTGTCAAAGCTAATGTGGGTAGACATTTACAAAGTTATAGTTGCCAGTAACTCCTGTTAGGTTGTAGATGGGTTTGGAGTTTGCTCGTCTTTCAAGAAAGACCGTGGTATTGGATGGGCTGAACAAACAATTATTTTACAATATTTAACAACACTCCCAGCTACAGAATACCTTGGAATGCATAGTTTAAACCGGGGATCTTCAATTCTGGTCCATGAGGTCCGGTGTCCTGCAGCTTTTAAAAGTGTCCCTGCTTCAACACACCTCAGTCAAAAAATTAGGTCATTTGCAGGACTCTGGAGAATTCGACTGCATGCTGAAGAGCTAATTCAGCCATTTGATTCAAGTGTGTTGGACCAGGGACACATCTTAAAGCTGCAGGACACTGGACCTCGAGGACCGGAATTGAAGACCCCTGGTTTAAACCACATGTTTACACCTGTTGCATAAAAAGCCACATACCCATCTGCACTCACTAAGATTACTGCCTTTGAATAATTTGTGAGAGCCCGGCTGATGATGGCTTTGTAAGGTTCTGATAGCTTAATTCACAACATTCAAGTTAAAAATTGGCACACTGCTTCCTTGTGGGACATCTGGATGACAGTGGTGCAAGAGCTTGGAGTTGATCGGTTCAAACCCACACTCCGACCGTCTCAGTCTTTGTGTCCTTGGGTTAGACACTTTACCCACTTTGCCTGCTGTTGGTGGTCAGAGGGCCCGGTGGTGCCGACTGTATGGCAGCCCCGCTTCTGTCAGTCTGTCCCGGGGCTGCTGTGGCTACATTGTAGCTTACTACCGCCAGCATGTGAGTGAATGGGTGATTGACTGAATGTAGTATAAAGTGCTTTGGGGTCTGTGGACTTGATAAAGTACTAGACAAGTACAGGTCATTTACCATTTGCCATCATGGAAAGTCAGAGAGGAAGAGGCCATCATTCCAAAAGCGACATGAAAAGCCAGGTTACAATTTTCAAACGCACTCAGTGCCAAATAATGTACCTTTAGTTTTGGAGAAGTGACATGTAGTCTAACAAAACGAAAGTTGAAGTGTTTGGCCATGGTAACCATAGTTTCATTTGGAGGAAAAGGGGACCACCATGCCAACTGTGACGTACAAAGGTGGCAGTGTCGTTATGTGTGGGCGTTTTGCAGCAGGATGCATTGCTGCATTTCACCAGATATTATCATGAGGAAAATAAATTACATGTAGTAATTGAGGCAACATATCAAGAGATCAACCATAATGTTAAATCTTGAGCACAGATGTCTCTGCCAAATCGACAATGACCCTGCCAGATTAGTTGCAAAGAAGCTTAAGAACAACAAAGTTGGAGTGACCATGACAAAGCTCTGATCTTAATTTCATAGGAATTTAGCTGAAAAAGTGTCTGCAAACAAGGCAGCCAACAAACCTGACTTCCTTTGACAAATTTTGTTATGTGGAATTGACCAAGACTCCAGCAAACTACTCTGGGAATGAAATGTTGACAAAATCTGCGGAAAGTTTTAAAATACTCTTTCTCTCATTATTCGGGCAATAACCTCTTAAGACCCAATAACTTTAGTCTACACATAGACTTGTTGATGCCTAAAAATGATCAGTTTCTCTTCAAACACATTTCTTTCTTTCTCCTGACAGATCTGTAAATAAGGTAGACAGTCGATCAAACATATTAACCTTGAAGAGAAAATTATCTTCAGCCTTTTTTCAGGTGTCCAAAATCCTATGTTTGAACCCAAGTTCTCAGGTCTTAAAAGATGAAGCAAAGCGAGTGTCCTCTGTCTGCACCGTAAAGTTGAGTATATTAAAACAACTCCGGGAAACAATCAAATTGTGTTCCCACTCAAAGTTGGAACAAGTAAGCTTTTATTCTGTGATTTTCCCCACTGTTCCCCAGCATTCTACAAAAATGGCAGATTGGGGTGGAATGGAAGATTGGATGGGGGCGGCGGGTGTAAGGTGTCTCCGTTAGATTTAAAGAGACAGCACCAAAACGAGTTGCTCTCAGACGCACCTCAGAACAGGGGTAAAAAGGGGGGATGTGGGAGTAAACTAGAGCAGAATTCAAACCAAAAGCATTGCAGTTTCACTTTATATAGACTACAGCTAAATTATTAAGGTAAGAACTGAAACCCGTATGCCCTGTTTAATGTGTAGTTTTGGGATATAAAGTAAGTCTTAGTTATTGTGGAATTTGTTGGATTTATCCTTCAGTCAGATGCTCAACCTGTTTCACTCCTTTAATTGTTAATGCACCTTTTTAATGCCTTAGCCTATATGCACATTTGTAATATGTTCATGTATGCACCGAAGTGTAATAAAATTTAATGATCTCACTTTAATTCCATTTTTGGTTCGAGCATGGCTAAATTTTTCCCAGCCTAACATCACAGGGCCTTCATTTCCAGCCCGTTAGCCTCTGTGAATTTTTTCCACGCTTATCGAAACGTCTCAGAGATGGATACAAGAGTTGGATCCAACAGCTTCCTGATTTTGTAATTTCAAAGTGCGGGGCTTGCTGTTAGTGGGAGAATAAAATCAATAGGCTTCCCTGGAGAGGAGCAGGTATCGGCTCGTACTCCTATGATACGGGAGAGGATCCGACACAGGAAACGTAGGCGAAGAAGGAGGAAATGGGGAGGAGCGAAGTAGCTTCATTGAATAAGCAAATAGAAAGCAAAAACAAGAGGGATAATGCAAGAAGGAGACGAGAGGCCGGTGGGGGAAACAGTTGTCGCCAGAGACTTTTATTGACTTTTTCCCCCCACCTCCTCGGTCCACGTGACTACCAGATAAATTCACACAGAGAGGGAGAAGGGTAGTGAGGGGAGAGGGAGAAAAATGAGAAAATAAATTACTCTGGAAAGATATGACGATAGGCTACACGCGGCTTTAAATCTAAAAGGGAATTCGCGACACACTCGACCAATTTGTCACTGGGCTTTTTGCCTCTTTTCATTTCTTTTTTGATACTTTGCCCCCCTATTATTTTTCACCCCCTCTATACCCCGATGCCCCTAATTTACCCCACTTTTCCCATCCAGGCCTGTCCAATTCTTCTTCACTATGTGTTTTTTCCAAATCTTCTTTAAGAGATGACATTGCTTTGCGCTTTCTTTTTGTCTTCTTTATACCTGAAAATGTATTTCCTTTGCGTGGCGAATGTGTAAACTCGCCTTTTAGTGGGTGCTCCTTCATCACTAACCACAGTCAGATCCGTGCCTCCTTCTCTGCAAACGTGAGTTTGTCAGAATCTGAGAGAAAGAAGGAAATGAGATGCATCGCAAGAGGAATGAGGGTCCTACGGTAAAGGATGGCAGGAAAAGAGGTGGAAAAATGGAATGGAAAAGAGAAAAGAAAGAAAACGCAGACTTAAAGTATACCCCCCTCTCTTTTATTTAATTTAGACGCCAGGCGAAAATCGATCCTGCCATTCGATACGCAATCCGAATCAAGGCGAATTAAGCGGGCGGAAATTAACTCTGAAAATATTTTTGATGGAGTGGCTTGTAGTCTCTCGGCCAAATGGACTGCAAAGTGGAACAAATGACAGGGGCCTAGTGGTGGAGACAGCGCCGCTCCATCTTCCATTAGGCCGTAATGGGATAGGTCCAGCCCCCTAGCTCGACTCGGCTGCATTAATCAAAACAGCCGCTATATGAAGATTTATGGTTCTCCACTCCAGCGAAGCCGCGGTGCCGGAGCCAGTTCTCAGTGTATGTTTGAAGGAGGGGGTCGGGGAGTCTCTCTTTCCCTCCTGTCTCTCCATCCATCCTGTAGACTTTGCTCCTACCTGTGGGCCTGTACACAGAATGCGTGTCGCGCCTTCACGCACACACACACCTTTAATCCGGAGACTGTGTAATCGCATCCTGTCATCTATTGTCAACATTCATGTCAAGCCCTGACTCTTTGCTTGACTCTGAAATAAACTCGTAATAGCCGGTCTATATGCATATGAGCATGCTACTTAATCAAAGATTATGATAAGTGATGTTGTGGAAAATATAAATGGCTCCATATGACCTTCAGGCAACACATGGAAAATCATAAATAAGAAACTGCTGGCTATAAGTGTATTCCCTTTTCTCATCTGTGCAAAAGTCTTGAGTCAACCTTCCTGTTTGGATATTTGGCTCAAAAAAAGATTTTCATCTTGTCTTTTAACCTGGTCTTGATCTGTAGTTCCCAAGGCTTTATATAATAAGTCTTAAAGTTTTTTTTTTTTTCTTTTTGTTGTATCTTGGTTGTCAGTCAAGTACCTGCCCGTCTTCAGATGGATGATTTTGGTCTTAGCTCTGACTGAATCATTCAGGCATAATAATGCTTCTGTACTCAAAGGTTGTGCCAACCTCTAACATACAACTTAGGAAAGGACTAATTTTAAATTCGATTATTTTAAACATCATCACAGACAACCTGTCCTAAAGACAATATTTGTTGCCATTGCTTTGTTGAATCTATGAAAAGTACCAGATAACCTAGTTTTGATGGACATTAAAATATTTTACCACCAACAGGGTGATTTCCAAAGAGCTGTGTGCTGAAAACCTGGCCTGCAGTCATCTCAGATCCCGTGTCAGATCCTGGCTGGATATTTTTTTGCCTTTCAGACTGAAAGGCATGTCTTTAACAAACTTAAGGTTTCAGATGCTGTTAATTAGCAAGGCAGTGTCATTAAACAAAAAATTCTAGTTCTTTCTAGAGATGTCTAATTGGATTTAAGTTTTAGCTCGACCACTGAATGACATTCACTGACTACAGGGCATCTGGTTAGCTTTCTGAACAGTCTTCTTCCCTGATTACTCATTTTGGTCAGGCGGTCAGATCTGGGGAAGGGGTTGGTGGTTCTGTGTTACTTCCAGTTCAAAATTATGTTAGCCACAAATAATTTCATCATGTTTAATTCTGGCAAGATTATTTTTTTTGGTGGAAGTCAGATGTTCTTATGTGTTTTTTATATTAAATCAACATAATTTTCAACAATTTTTTTTTCATTTTATCATTTTCATTTTATATTCTGTGAAGAGTTATGGGGAGAATTTTTAATTTGTTTTGGAATAAGACTGTAACATAAAATCTAGAAAAGTTAAGGCTCTATGAATACTTCCAGTATTCCAGTACACTATGGGAAAATGTGTACAGAACGTTTGCAGAATTATAAGTTAATGCGTCTGATTGTGTCTAAGCTGGTGTCACATTTAAGGAACATTGTCTTTAAGTTGATAAACAAGTATTTGCCTCTTTTCCGTGGTGGTTCACGAATGCAACATAATTTTTATTGCGACTCAGCTGAGTTTGCATGGAGCCTGCTCAGTGTACACAACTACAAAATATCACATTAGTAATTCAGGGAAATAAAAAAGTGCTTTTTATGCACCATGGTCACTTTCAAAAGTGTATTTGGACATTGCCACACAATCTAGTCCTTTTCTATTGACGGCCTGTCTTTAACAAACAAAGTGGTGCACCGGTGGCTGGTTGTTGCGGGGCAGGTATAGAAGGCTGGCCCATGTGGTCCGATCCAGCAGATGAGTAACTGTAGATCAGATTGCTGAAGAAATTATTGTTGGTACACAGTTTGTTGCACATCTGGCAGCCAGAGGATTGTAACTTAACATCCAAACAGGACAACAAAGCAATGAAAGAAGGTGTCCGATGTTTACATTGTGTTTACATCGTGGTCACGTGTGTGTATGTCACTTACCAGAGGAAGACTGGGCACCAAGGTGCACTATGGGAAGAAGCCAAAAACGGCAGTGGCAGTGTGATACTTTGGGCAATGCTCTGCTGTAGAACCTCTCACACTGTAATCATTGTGGATATTACTTTGACATGTACCACCTACCTCAGCATTTTTTACATTACCACACTTTCAAACAACATTAGCTTATGGCTGTGACATCTTTTAACGGGATATCCTGCCACAAACCAGAACAGTTTCCCAGTATGGGTTCAGGAGCACAACAATGACTTGACCTGTTGACGGTCATCAAATCCCCCAGATTTCAAATTTGAATGTGGTTCTGTGAGAAGTGCTGAAGAAACTAGTCTCATCTATGAAGACATCCACTTTTCAGCAATTTTTTTAAGTTATAATTTGATTTTAATGATATCTAGTTTTATCCCTTGTGTTACTGTAAAGCGTATCTCTATATAAACTTTTGTAGTTATTTAAATTCGAGACATTTCTGCTGCTCCTTTGGTATTTAGTGTATTGGCTATTGCCAGCATCCCTGACTAGCTTCCATCTTGTCTTTATAATAATTTTGAAGAAATATTTGGTAATGTTGCTCTTGTCCCACAATTTATCCAATTTCTGATGACTGTCTTCAATGTGCCATAGGATAGGAGTTATTATGCAGCACTTGTACTCAACTCCAACTGATACCTTTGTACAACATTTTTTGGATCATTTGTAACATTTCCTCCAAGCTATGGCTGAAGCTAAAGCATGTGTTTCAGAATCGAAATCAACTTTATTCACCATGTTTGTGGTTATAAACAAGGAATTTGAGTTTGGATTCCAACGCACGTGTTGTGAAAAAAGCAGATAGACAAGCAGAACAGCAAACTACAATCTATAACAGAAAAAAACATTTTACGGGAAAAGGTAAGAACAGGGGTAGTATGTACAAGAGTTTTTATTTATTTATTTTGCATACATACATATATGTAAGTGAGCGTGTATATGTATCTGTACATATATACTTACAAAGGGTAAAACCTGAAGGGTTAAAGTCACAATAACCTGTGACCAGGGTGAGTTGGGTCGACAGCTATTTTAGCAGCCCTTTTACTGGTCCTAGACCTGTACAGATCATGAATGGATGGAAGGTCATAGGGTGTTCCTTTTGTCCTCAGTAGTCAGGATTCTCGACCTCCGGGTTGGAAAATTTAACTGGAACAGCCCCTAAAGTCGGTATGACAAGTCGGGAAGTCAGTGCAACAGGATGATACCCGTCTTCTGTATTCATGATGGCTGCTACTCGCAGCAACATTGAGTAACACCTCATACTTTGACTGTTTGTAGCAGCTCTCTATTATTTATGTAACATGTAGTCGTATAGGTGCTACCTTTCAGTGTTTGGACGGGATGTTTTAGCTCTGTTTATTTGCACAAAATACCGCCTATAACAACCTTATTGTCATTCTTATTGTTTTAAGAAAAGTGTGAGCAACGATGTTTTTTCATACTGTCTGACAAGAGGAAAACTGGAACTCAAAAAGGCAGAGATGCCGTAATCTGAGACTTGTTAGGTCTGACCTCCAAGGCAAAAGGAACGTGCCATCAGTCCTGATGATCCTCTCTGCAGATGTAATTGCTTGTTGCAGTTTGGACCAGTCAACTTTTGTGGATGAACTGAACCACACAGAGATGGATGAGTACAAGAGAAACGGAATGATGGCAACGAAGTGATCAGTAACTCCTGGGCAAGGTTGTACTTCTTGAGCTGCCACGGAAAGTACAGTTGCGGGTGGGCTTTCTTTCAGATGATGTCAGTGTGTGGGGACTCAGGTCCCGAGAAAGGATGGTTCCTAGGAATAGGAAGTGATCCACTGTAAACAGAATTTTTGAGGGTAGTGAGGGGGGACAGTGTGTGTGGGGGGGTTCTCCTGAAGTCCACTATCATCTCTGACCTCTTTCACAGGTTTAGCTCCAGGTGGTTCTGGGCACACCAGTGGACCAGCCGACCTGCCTCCAGTCTGTACCCAGACTCATCACCGTCCTGGACCAGATCAATGACAGTGATGTAATTTGAAAACTTCAGGAGATTCACAGCAGAGAGAAGAGGAGAGGGGAGAGGACACAGCCTTGGGGAGTGCCAGTGTTGATTATTCTTGAGCCGGAGATGATGCTCCCCAGCTTCCCCTGCTCCTGGCAGTCGGTCGGGAAGCTGGTTATCCACTGACAGGTGGCAATGAGAGATGGGTGAGCTTCTGGTGGAGGATGTCAAGGTTGATGGTGTTGAAGGCTGAGCTGAAGTTCACAAACATGATCCTGGTATATGTCCCTGGATGGTTGAGGTGGTGCAGGATGAGGTGTAGACCCAGGTTGAAAGCATCCTCTGCTGATGTGTTTGCTTGGTAAGCAAACTGTAGGAGGTCCAGCAGGGGGCCTGTGATGTCTTTGAGATGCTTCAGCACCAGGCGCTCAAAGGATTTCATTACCACAGATGAGCAATACGTCTGTAGTCATTTCATCCTGTGATGGTCGATTTGGACAGGGATGATAATAGTCGTGGACAACGGGGGGGGGGGGGGGGGGAGCTAACAAAGCTCAACTAAAATTCTTTTCAGTTAATTTAATTTCAATTAAACATACTTGATTAATCCCAAAGGAAAATTAAACTGTACAATGATACCTTTGGAGTATCATTGTACAGTTTATTGATAAAGAACAATTTCTAAGAAGAAATCAGCTTCTTCAAAACAAAATCAGTCCTTACTGGAAAACCAACTTCATCCTGCTGAGCACTTGATTCCCTTGAGGTGGTGAGCGCAGTCCTGTGCTTTTCACTCTGACAACTAACCGTCCATCCAAACATGAGGAAAATCTGACCATCACATCTGGAGATGACACAGTGACTGATTCATGAGAATGATGAATCATTGTACGGGGAGAAAGCGTACAGCTAAACAGCTGCTGCAGAGATAACAACCTTGTGCTCAGTGTAGATAAAATGAAGCAGATGATCAGTGAATTCCAGGGGTTATACCCCTCAGCATTGGCAACTTTGCAGTAGAGACAACAGCCAACATCAGAGAACTGACCTCTGATCTAGTGTTTGGTTGAAGAACACCACAGGGGTCATGAAACATGCCCCGGCAGAAGTGGGACTTTCTGAGTAAACTGAAATAAGCATCAATCCCTTCCACTATCCTCTCAGCATTGTACAGAGCTGTAGACAGTGTGTTACTGCATGCATCTCAGTGGGATACTCCATCTGCAACGCGGCAGAAAAGAGGGGCCTGCAGAAGATAGTGAGGGGAGCTGAGAAGGTCACTGGATTGTCGGAGCTCTCTGTCCAGGATCTGTTTCAGAGCCGCTGCAGGAAGAGGGCTCCAGATGGTCAAAAACTCCTCACAACCTTTGAGTGAACTTTTAGAACTGCTGCCTTCACACGAACACCGTGGCCACATCCAAAGTAGATCCAACCCACTGCTACAAAGTTTCCTGCCTCCATTTTTTTTTTTTTTTTTAACTGAACTGCTACCAGGATTATGCACATATTATTGGACTCAATTATCTACTCTTTGGGGTTCTTTTCATCTGTGCATTTTTATTTTATGTAATTAATATTTTTCTCTCCGTTTCAACTTCTCTGAAAAAACAAACAAATGAATGCTATTTAATGTACAATCAAATGAAAACAAGTTGATTTGATTCAAAATGTAAAGAATTGAAGATTGATTGATTGTTATATGATAACATGCATTGGATGGTAACAGTTTTATCAAATATCTAACAGAAAATAATCCATCATGATAATTACATTTCTATTTACCTGTTTTATTCCTAAGTATTTGATTATCTTATGTTATGCTCTCTCGTTTTACATGAAATCGACTCATTCTCATCCGACATAACCAGCAGTGGACTTAAATGAGCATGAGCGGCGAGACCTGTTGTCGCAAAGCCCATGTTTCTGCAGCTCCTCTCCTCATGGCAGCCGATTAGGAGTGCACAGTCCAGGGAGCAGGCCGCTGCTGTGACGAGCCGCAGGGACAGACAGGGGGAGACAGTGTGACGGAGAAGACTGTGGAGGCCTGAGCAGATTGGTTGCTGGGAACCATCCAAAAAAACTTTGGCTAAGTTTTGATGAGACTTATCGGACCCGGTGCTGAGAGACCCTCTGTTCTTTCTTTTTCTTCTCTCTTTCTTTCCAGAGGGAGGATGGATGAAGTCTTCACATCAGATGGATTGCACCTCCCATCTCTTCACACACAAAATTCTCCATTACCTAACTTTCACAGCTCTTTCCTATTCTCCCCTCCCTTAACCTGTGTATCTTGTCAGTGTTTTCCCTCCATTATGTGTGTCCCCTCTCTTTCCCCTCTATCTAGGTCCCCATCTTATTCCATTTCAATCTCTATATTCCTCCATTCCCCGTCCTCTGGCCTCTAACTCTCCCATGCGGATAGCCAAACCTACATGGAGACATCTCTATCTCCACCTTTCTATCTCTGCTTTCCTTTTGCCACCTCTTTATTCTCCCTCTTTTTCTTTTTCTTTATGTGAGCAAAGGGGAAGCTTGCTGCCAGTTTCAGTCTGCCAAAGGGTTTATTTAAATTAGAAACGCTCCAGTCTCCTCACCCCGTGCGCTCTCTCTCTCTCTTTCTCTTTCTCTCTCTTTCTCTCTCTCTCTCTCTCTCTCTCACCTTATTCCCTGTCTTACCTCCTCTTCTCAGCTGGGTATGACTTCCTCCTTCGCTTGCCAAAGGCCTCGAGGGTCCCGTCAGTGCCAGGCAACTTTGTTTTGTATATGGTATTGGTGGGAAGAATGGTTTGGAAGGGGAGAGGAAATGAGCAAGAGGGAAAGTAAATGCAGGGGAGTTGGAAAGGGGTCAGGAGAGACCTGCTAGTCTGTCTGCTCCTGTTTCTTCTTCCCTCTATACAGCTCGTTCCAACCAGAATGGGACCTTTAAAAATCTTTAAGCCACTTTATGGTTTCAAGGATAACATTTTATGTGTTTATTATCTCCTTTGTCTGGAAAAATCTTTTTCTAATTCCTTTACACCTAACTCTATTACCACATTTCTACTATTTGTGGCAAAGAAAGGTCAGCCATCGCACCTAATAATCTCCTCTGTTAACAATGGACCGTCTCCTTTATAATCCCTCCTCTTGTTCCCTTGGCTCTAATCCCCCCCCCCCAACCTGCCTCTTCACCCATTAACACACAATTATTTTAGGGGGTCTGAGCCGGGGGGTTGAGGTGTAGAGAACACAGCGGCTCTGTCTCTCTAATGGCTCTCTGACACCAGACGAGCTCATAGATCATGGCAATTATTAATACCACTGTTAAACAGCCTATTCATGGGGCCACCACCAGCATCATCCACACATCCTGACACACACATCCACAACCCCCGCCCCCTTTTCCTGTTCATATTTCATTCCCAGTGCACGTCTTCATACGAGCTGTCATTCATGCTTGGTGAATCGGCATCAATTTCATTTGAGTCATTTAAACAATGCCTGGTGCTCATTACACCATGCGCTTTGAAGGGTAGAATCAGATTTACTATTACAACTCTCTTTGGCAGCGCGGGCTATTACTCGCGGGGTTGCTTCCTTATGATTTGCCTCCTGCAGTATTTCTAATGATAGTAATTCCAGGTTTGATTTGATTATTGTGTATACAGTGAGGTGAGATATTCACTGTGACTCACCAGTAATGACCAGGGAAATGTGGCCTTTATGCGCCAGTGGGGGCCCATCTAAGTAGAGGAGATTGAACGGTAGGCGAAGTGTGTGTGTGTGTGTGTGTCAATGACCTGTCCGTTTAACCAGTGGGGTTGCAGAGAGATGACGGGGTGGGGGTGGGGGGTGCAGGCATCCCCAGAGAGCAGGGTCTGGGGAAATCACACTCTCACTTTCAACTAAACAAGCTAGAGGCTGCATGGCAGCTGGCAGCAGCCAACACACACATACTCCCACTCTCCATATACTATAGTTTATATGCAAAGAGACCCCCCTGATGCACTGGATCGAAGAGTTTGACCTGTATAAAAAAAAATAAAATAAATGAATAAATCAGAACGTAGTTAGGATTTATTCAATGACTTCATTCAAAAGTATTCATATCCCTTGAAAATGTATGACCATTAACTTAAATTCATTTTTTTTGGTGCATGCATTTTTGCATTCAGTCCCAATTACTGTGATAACACTAAATAAAATCCAGTGCAAACAATTGACAGCAAGAATCTTCTGGTAAATAACTTCGACCTTTGTAATTTAATTTCTGTGTAATTACAGCTGTTCAGTGAAAACCCCGAGGTCTGTTAGCAAATATAAGTGAACAAACACCAGGGAACACAAGTTGGGAAAAAGCCACTTTGACCACTGGGGATAGACCAAAACATAAAAGAAGACAACACAGCAGAAGTCAGGACAGTAGGAAAATGCAGCAAGGTCAAATAACACAGAAACTGAACTTTCTGACCAACACGTTAAACAAAACAAAGCTAACACTACACATCACCCTGCAAAATACCATCCCCATAAAGAAACATGGAAGTGGCAGCATCATGCTGTGAATATGCTTTTTATTTAGCAGGTCAGGGTAAACTAGGAAGATTTGACAAGTAAATGGATGGAGCTAAAGATCTGTTAAAAGACTTGAGATCAACACAGCAGTTCAACTTCCAGCAGTAATTTCCCTCCGGGATTATTAAAGTATTTCTGATTCTGATTCTGATTCTGAAGCCAACAAACTTAAACATACGGCCAGACCTGCAATGTTATAATTTAGATCAAAGCATGTGCTGTGATGTGTCATTTTCATATGACAGTCAAAGTCCATTAAGAATCTGTGGTAAGGCTTGGAAATTCCTGCATAGATTAAAGGCTAAAAATGGTTGGATAACTTTTCAGATTTTATTTGGAAAATAAACCACTTCATAGTTTTTCTCTACTTTGTGTTTCCCTGTAATTATAAGTCTAAATAGTTTCAGGTTTCAATATGATAATTTATCAAGTCCAAGTTCAAGTCTAAATACCTTTTTTATGACACTATAATGCTACATCACATATGTATTGCAGCATTTTTGAGAACTTTTTTTTCTGTGGGGCTTAATTGTTTTACAGCATCTCAAACTTTCAGAGATCTGAAAGTTTTACCTGCATGACCGAGACAAAAAAAGAAAGAAAAACAAGTAAAAGCCGGCTTGTAAACGCTTACTTTAGTGTTCTCTTGCTCCATTAGCTGATCCCTGGTCTCCATGTGAGCTCTACTAGTGCCAGCTCATTGATTCCTTAACTAATCACTCTAATTAAAATGCCTTTTATTCATTCCGTGGTTTACATACCGGCCTACTTCTTCCATTTAAGGATCAATCACAACACAAATACTCAGAATTGCCGTATTCCCTTTGATGACTGTCGACATTTGTACAGATTTATGCCTTTTTTACTTCAAAAGGGATAATTCCCTTTCTGTTAAGCGAGCTGTAGCAGATCTGAGCCAGTTTAAGGCCCTCGGAGTGTGCAAACTACCCATGCTGACTGTTCCTTGGAATAGTTTGTCACCTGAGGAAATTGGTTTCCTGTTTATGCCGCATGTTATAAATCGCTCTGATCGTCTCTGGATGATTCAGGCAGAACGAATTTATATCCTCATTATTTGAAGAAATTAGAATAGTATAGTCATTAAATAATTAAATTATACTGCCAAAGAATTATACATTGTCACAGCCTGTCTCGGCTTGATGGATGTCTGTTTATGAGTCGTTCCGCTTAGAAATTCCTACAACATTTCTTTCCTGATAATATATCAATTTATCAGCAGAGATTTTTATGTTAATTTCCTCCCCTCCCCTTCCCTCCTCCTCTTTAAAACAAAGTATCTCGCTCTCAAACGATCTTGAACTAATTAAGCAGGCGTTAATTAAAAATTCAGGAGAGGATGAACGCGCTCACATTGTTATGGAAACGTTGGAGTTAATCAAGCTTCCAAATTATTGATAACATCCTTAGTACAATGATCGATCGGGAAGAGATTAGGTGGCAAAATGAAGCGGCAGCATTCAGATTTGATGGGTGCGCAAAAACAATTAGGTCCATAATGCATAATATTAGGCCGCGTGACAAACAGGATATATTTTGTGTCATTCTGCATATATACGTACATGCTCGTGCACGTCCGCGCGTGGACGTGTGAGCATATTTTTTTTTGGATGCAAGGGATCTCATTTTGACACCGATCGCCCTTAATCAAATGTGCGCATTTGGAAACTGAAATATTGACTTGCGCTGACATGAATATATCCTCTGTTTTGCGCCTATTTTAAAAGAAGCGTGCTTTCTGTGTGTGTTTGCATGCCCCCCCCCCCCCTCTCCTGTTTACGCCGGTGTCAGAGCCTGTGTGGCGTGCACTTACAAGGCGCTTCATCATTCCCACCAGCGATAGGAGCAATTCACCCATAAAGTGGGTCTTTCGCCCATAAATAATATTCAAGTCGCTCTATTGTTAAGTGAAAAGTTGACTGGTGTTTGATTTTTTTTCTTATTTTTTTTTCTTCTTCTTTTCCGCGGCGACCTCGGGTTAGGACTCATACATCACGGGATGACAGCTATAGAAAGGCCCTAAATTAGCAACTAAATCGAATATTGATCAGCTATGTGCGGCCCTGCGAGTCGCGCCTCCTTGCCGGTTTTTTTTTTTCTGGAGAGAAAGAGAGGAGCGGGCGGGGGGGGAGTTGGGGGGTGAGGGGGGTGAAAAGGAGAGATACAAGGGGGAAAGAGGGGGGCGGTGAAATGTGCTTCTCTCCTCTCTTTCTCTCGGTTTGAGTTTAAGTGTGTGTGCGTGTGTTGTTACTTGAATAAAGGCTTCTGTTTGGAAATTGGCCATATATATGTGTTATTTTACTATGGAATGGTTCTACATCCCCAAACAGGTGAAACTACAATAAAGCCGATCTCTGTAGAAATCTGCCAGCATTGTCAACTTAAACTGTCCATCCATCAAGGTTACAACCTCCACGCTGTCCCCTTAGCGAGGCAAACATCGCTCCCCGCTGTTTACATAAAGTTCAAATGAAGTCCCTCATTACCCGCTCGCCGATTGGCTCTTGTTTATGGATCATTGGCTTGGCTGGCGCTGTTGCATCGACTTCCCCTCTCATCCCCGGCGCTGCCGGGACGCGTGGGGAGGTCGGCGGCGGTGTGCGCACGCTCCAGCAGCAGCGCGGGGACGGGGCGTTTGATGAAACGATCAAGCGGACTCTTTTGTCTCTCCCGGGAAACGTTCTGTGTCCGGGGCGGCGATGAGCCAAGCCCAAGGCCGGGGGGAGTGGGTGGCCAAGGTTGCACCGGGTCAGTGAGATTAGCCCCGGCGCTGAAGCTGTGTAACAAAGGGGAGCCCGGATCGCCAGGTGCCGAGGAGTCTGGATCAAAGTATCGGGCGCAGGAACAAGTGGGGTGTCGGGCAGGGATGAGCGCAGGATTACAGCGGGCTAATTGGAATGGATACTTTTCAGGCTGTTGCTCCAACACAGCCCAGGGTGTGTGACCATATGGATTTTCGTCAGTTTGCGCAAATATTTTGATCGTGTCATACAAACATACAGTTTAGAATCCCAGGATGGCGCGGTCTCTACATGGTTGTTTGGTTTCTGCCCAACGTCCTGAACTTGTGACAGTTAACCAAAGAAACTAGTCCAACAATATGTAAACATTTTATGTCGGCTAGAGTTTAGGCAAGGTCTATGTTTAAAAATCTAAGTTTAATACCTCTGACACACTCGATTTTATTAGATACATTTTAACCAGTGCATGTACATTTACTTGATCAACATAATTAGTTTATTTTTAATTTACAATTAAATTTTCTTTAACTTTATTCTTGTAACAAACCAATTTGAATAGTTTCCAAATATTTTTGCTTTATATTGGCCTAATCTTTAAGACAACAGTCCATTTATATTTCATCTATCAATTGTAAGTACAGACCATTTGCACATTCAATCAACAGTTCTTGAACTACACGATAATGATAGCATGGTTTTCTCAAACCAGAATGAAATTTCTTGTTCCGCATTTCCAAACCCAGAAGTTCAGATTGATTGATGCCAGAAACATCTGGTTACGAAGGAGAAAAAAGTTTGGCTGTGGCATTCAGTGCTTTAGTGTAAACAGGTCGTATGCATTTAGAAGATCCCCTTTGTCAGAGTAGACATTTTTGCTGGGTTATTAGCTGTAGAATCATGACAGACAATCAGCTTCACTCTTTCTTCATGAAGTCACCTGGTTTGTCTTTCTACGTTAAAATGAAAATAGTAATTAATTAAAAATGTTGCTGAAATGGTAATATTTTAAAACAAGAAAAAACATTAAATGAAAAATATATTCCATAAAGTGTGTAAACCCTTTCCCCTCACAGCCACAGGTAAGTTGAGCTATTTTCATTGACAATATCTCCCTCAGGGTTAAGTAGCTCGTTCTGCTTCACCTTAGCATTATCTGTTGCTAAACTACTTAAAACTGGAGAAGAACTTACATTCATAACCACACGTCTGATAATTTTTAACTTCAACTAAGTACACATTTATTGACATTTCAAGCCATTAAACATATAAGCCTTGCTGTCATCTGCTGGATAACAGCCTATTAGAACCGAAGTTAACTTAACCATCATCTTAGTAAAATTTCAGTCAAACACTTTACGCAGGAGTTGTTATCAAAACAAAGTACCAGTGTTGTTTGAATACAACCATCATTAAATATTGCATGGACAACGCAATATGCTTGATTTAAACTTAAATAATTGTGATTACTAATATTTAATACTTTCTTATTTCCATTTTAATAGTACACTACAAGCAGTGTGGTGTCGCTGTCCATGGTACTGAAACACTTTATCGTTATTTCCCCCCTCCCTCCCTCCCTCCCTCCCTCCTTTTACACTCCTCAGGACAAGAGGCTTGACATTTGCAACAAACACACTTTTTACACGTTTGCAAGTGACTGTTAATTATAATAGACTGTCAGTGACCATGATGATTGCTTATTATTGTCTGAAAGATTCCAGACAATAATAAATCAACCAACCCTTATTCTAGGATAGCTTACATTTTCCTTCCAAGAAGCAACTCTTCACTCTTCACAATTATTTCACTTAATATTTAACCTTTTTATTTGGGATTGTGCATGTTACTTAAAAAAATGCTACACTGCTTCATAGATAAAAGTTTAATAATTTGAGTTTAGACAGACAGACAGACTATTGTTCAATTGGTATATATTATCTTCAGATTATCTGAATATAGTGTCAATTTTAAAATAAATCAAACTAAAATATCTCTTGAAAAGTACAAGACTAAAACACTTTGAAGCCAAAACAACAGCAAAGTTGATCAAAGGATTGCTTTGCTTAGTGAAATTGTATCTTTTTATTGGCACTGATAGACACAATAAAAAGGCTCCAACGTTGGCATGATGTTGACATAAAGATGGTAGACACCCTCATTCGACATCGTTTGTTTTGCATTTATTCTGTTGTTACCACCCAGCCTGTTATTACAGCACAGATAGCAAAGAGTAATTAACCCCTGTGCAACAGATAACTCTTTACTTATAAAGATGTAAAAAGTAAAGCAAAGCAAATGAAGCTCCATTTAGGTGCCATTTGTTGCCATTTAGGAGCTCTGCCTGATGTTCTAATTATATGTAGCCGTTCTGTGGAACCCTAATGGGGAAGGAAGGCAGGGAGCTTCGGGTTAGGCGGATGAAGTGAAGTTGTCGGTGAGACACCGCGTGCCCCTCCCCTCCTTCACGCGCCTCTCGGGCCTCTCGCGGCTCCTCAGAAGTCTGCTCGAGGACATTCCGGGAACCATCTGTTTCCGGCAGAGTGCTGCACGCGGGGCATGCAGGAAGCGAGGCTCACAAATTTGCGAGGAAAGGTTGTTGTCTGCCAATGCTCTCACTGAGAAATATCGCCCTCTCTCCTTGTTCCCTCCTCCTCCTCCTCCGCTATAATCCCTTTTCTGTCTTGTTATACACCTAACACAAGAAATGAAGTACTGCGATGCAGAACGGAATATCAAGCTAATAACTCTGAGGGAGGAGACAACATTTTGTATAATGCAATGCCAAAGACATCACTTGGAATCTCTTAGCTGACACAGTTTACTATTAGTGTTCATAATAGTTAAGCTAGGTTCAATTTTAATGACAAACCCAGTGAAAGGTTTTCCTTGGACTTTGCAGTTTTACATTACACTTCTTGACCATAGGTAAATGTGATCATTGTTTTACAAAACATACCTACTGCAGGTAAAGACTGCCTGCCAGTCAGATATTTAAGAAACATAAAAAAAGAACTGAAACAGGAATTGAGAAATTGATCATCGATCTGATAATCTACTGGTTCAAGTTAAGAACTCTTTGGGAAGCACCTTGTTTTATCTCTGTCAAATGTTAGATTTATGTAAAGATTTGTATAAAGAGACAGTAGGAAAAACATTTTGCCACAATACAATCACAATCTGCAATGTATTGCTTTTCCTTTATTGTGAAATGGATGGAAAAGTAAATATGGTACAGATATTTTTTTCAATAAAAGGAAAAAACTGAAAATGGTTAAGAACTGAACCAAAAATATGTGGAAAAAGACTCAAGATAAATTTCAAGGATTCTAATGCACCCAAATATGAAGCAGGAACCCAAATAGGAAAGAAACAACATCCCACTTGAGGTTTTTGTACACTATAGCCCATAATCTCTCCACATATTTGTTCTGGCTCATTTTAATTAATACATTTTGAGGAGATCAGACATAAATGGGCATTACTACACCTACAACTGAGTTAAAACTTACATTTTAGTTAAGATCCATGTAGAAACATACCCGTAAGACCTTAAAGATACTTTTGGTTTAACTTGACATGTGAATTCTCTGTTTGCTCTCACTTTTGAAGTATTTCCTCCTACCGCTACAAAAGGTGAGATGATATGACCTGTTGAAGCATCCCCGGATATGAAAGGCACCACAGACACCTAACAGTGAGAGGGAAGCGTTAACAGGATCATAGCCTGAGGCCGATGAAGAGGTTTTAGTTCCAGTGCATTGTACAGAAATCCATTGTCCATTTTGTACATCACATGATTTGTATCACTGTGTTGCTGTTTTATGATCCGACTGCCCACTGGTAAATTTGCATAAAATGTTTGTTAGATATGGCTTTCTGAAGGCAGCAATGTAAATTCCCTCCCTTATATTTCAACATGTTTGCATTTTCCTCTGTGCTTCCAAACGGTAGGGTATCTACAAAGTAGCACCAGCTAATTATGAAGGAGACTAACAAAAGCATCTTTAAATAACTTAATCCCAATTATAAACATTGCAACTAGGTACAATGCCAATTAGCAGCAGTTCTCGGCTACAAAACAGCTCTGGCAATTAACGCTTTCTGTAAGTTCTCATAGTAACATAAGACAACTAACAGAACTCAAAATAAGGCAAAGTGTAATTGAAAAAAGTTTAAGAAAAAAACATTCAAATTGATTTAATTGTCTCAGATTAAAAGTAATGTATATATGAACAATTGGTTGAACATGGGTGAACTGTCATAAGTTGTGAGGTAGAAACAGGACCAGCATGAAGACACAAACTCAGAAGCAGCAAAGTGAAGAGAAGGATTTAGTAATAATAAGATATAAAACTTACAGTCAGGCTAGAAAAAAGAAGTAACTGGCAAAGGAACGGAGGCAACAGAGAATTAGACATTTAACGCAATAATCCAGCTGGGAAAACCAATATATATATATATATATATATATATATATATATATATATATATATATATATGCAGAAGGAGTGCAGCTAGACTGAGAAAGAGAGCCTGATTAACATGAGTAGGACTAAACTCAGATGCAAAGAAACTATCTAACCAAGCAGGGAAAGAATCTAACATGTAACATAAATTATACTGGATGTGCAAACAGAACAGAACGCAAAGATAAACTAAAAAACTGAAACCAAAGCAATTACTAATATGACAGGACCTGTAGAACCGAATAAAAGAACAGGGGAATAATGAAGGCACAAACCGAACAGAAACCCAAACCCTAAACCCTGGGATAATGATGAGCAACGTAATCTTAAACAGCCCTACCTACTAACATCTTTTGTATTTTGTTATGGGTTTTTCGTTTTGTTTTTGTTTTTGCTTCAAATTCTTTGATGATAAATTGGTGGTTATTTTTCTAACTCAAGCATTCACTCACAGGTATAATGCATTTTTCTCTTAGACATATTGCGGCGGCTCAGAGAAGAATGTTATCACATTTGGAGAGTGATATTGATTAATGAGAATCTTGTTGTCACACATTGATGATACGGGCGACTGATTGCTAAAGATCAAAACAAAGGAGAACACCAGGTAAGAACAAACATGGAGGAACGGTAAGTAAAGCTGACAATTGTAAGCGCAATGCTGTTTGCCAGAACATCACAGGTAAAGAGGAGGAAAAAGGAGAAATAAAATAATTTAACAATGTGAAGTGGAGCGTCATACATTGTAGAGAAGGGCAGAGAGGAAGGAAAGGGAAAGGAATGGATGGATGTGGGATAATTGCATTAGAAAGAAGAGAAGGCCAAAAGGAAGGAAATGATTAGAGGAGAAGGGACTGATATCCAATAGAAAGGAGGGGAGATGGAGGAAGGAGTGGGTGGGAGAGGAGGGTACACTTACTGCCCGCCGTTCAATACATACTGACACCCTCTCTGTGTGTCAATACACAACGTGTGTGTGTTTTTGTGTGGTCTGGTGGAACTCTGTTAATCCAAGTATCCAATTGTAGTGTTTATCATATTCCAGTAACGTTCAGGTCAAGCTATTTTTTTTCCGTCCTTGGATTTCTGGAACTTTCAAATCGTCTTCCGTTTTGATTATGGGAAATTATTTGTTCATATTGATAAAATATAATTCTTTGCTAAGGTATATACGTACATTTGAACTTTTCCAGATTTTGGTCTGTTAGGACAACAAAAGTCCGTCTATTTGATCAGAATCTTATATGATGGACTGATGCAAATATTTATGCATGTAAAGAACAAGGATGTATGTTTTCCCCCCTAATCTTAATAATAGGACCAGTGTAGATCACCCATTTAAAACTTTGCAGCTATAATTATGGCTGAATCTCTTTTGGGTATGTCTCTACCAGTTTTGCACTAAATACCGAAATAGTTTTGCCCATTCTTCAAAATAACCTTTTTTTTCAGTTGCACTAAGTTTGGCACATTGACTCGTTCATTGCATTACATGAATTGCTGTGATCTGAAACTATTTTTTGCAGTTCTGATGGTTAAGACTACTGTCCTGCTGGACAGTAAACTTCTGTCGCAGTCTCATGTCCAACAGATTTTATTTTAAAGATTTGTCCTATGTTTAGTGTTGATTAGCTTCCCTGACCCTGCAGAAGAAAAGCATCCCCACAAGATGATGCTGCCATCACCATGTTTCTCCATATGGCATGTTCTGGGTAATGTTCAGTGTTGGTTTTCAACTACTTTTAAACCAGATTTAGCATTTTACTTGGGATCTGGATCTTGAAGCTCTTCCAGAGTTGGTTGCTTATCTGTTTAGTGCTCCTTTGGCTACGCCTGTTGGTTCAGGTGAACAGCCGTGTCTTGGTAGGTTTGAAATGAATTGAATACTTTTGCAAGGCACTGTAAAATGAGTTTAGCTTGTTTAGCCTTTTACCAAATGATTCATGAAATATTCATAAATAACTAAATATTGCATTGTTTAGTCTTGTGGATGTCCTCTTTTTAAAACCTTTGAATTTGTGTTTTTTTTATTTATTTAATTAATTACCACATCAGACAACATGCTCTTTCATTGTTTTTTCTTTCACCTTTTTTATCTTTTGGTCTCAAAGTTTTATTATCTTGCTGTATATCTCCTGCGCCTCCCCATCTATCACTCTTTGTCAGTCCTTTCACTCGTTCCTCTCTCAAGCTCCCTCTTTCCAGGGAGCTTACCTTTTTGTCATTGACCCCTGCCCCTGTGTGTCTGGGCATTGACTGGCTATCCTCATGTCACCGGAGCTCCCTGTCAATACTTACCATGTTTGTTCACCCTCTACGCGGTGGTCAGAGTTGTAGAAGAGAGCGAGGTACTCCAGATGCTTTCCAACAGTGAGAGATTAAATAAAAAAGAAGAAATGTAAAATAGAGCCAAACATCAGGAATACTGAGGGAATGTGTAAAGAGCAAGTCAGGTGTGAAACAGTTGTTCAACAGCCTTTTAAGAGACTGACTGCTTTGAATAATAGTAAAAGTATTATTAGGAGCCTGTGTGCCTGTTTACCTGCTTTGAAGATTCCAGGTGATAGATATTAGCACATACTCAGCACTCAGTGTCACCTTTGAAGCTGTTTCAATAAAAGGCTTTACAGTGAAAATAAATACATTAAACGTCTCCAAACGTCTCCCATTTTTTTTCTTCATTCATCAATATTTAAAAATAAAAAATTACTCTATTAACAACTCCCCCCAAGAGTGCTCTGAAATTTATCAGGCATTTATTTGGGTTCTTGTGGAAATTCTTCCCCTACCTGATCCACAGCATGCATAGGCCCCCACTTCTCCTCCACCAAACCACCCCAGCAGCCACTTTTCTCTGACCCGCAGCATCAGACAAACAGGTACTGTCAGTAGTTGTGGAAACCCAGCATTTGATTGGTGCAAAATTAACCACAATACTTAACATTAAAGCACAACAGAAAACATTTGGCACTCAAGAAATCTGTGATTTCAAGCCTCATCCAGCTGTTTACTGACAAAAAGGAGGAGAGATACAGACGGCTGCAGCAGACAGTGCATTTAAAGGCTGTTTTACAAATTAGACCTGTTCACTTTTTTGTTTAATGTAAAATCTTAATTGTTTTATGTTAAAGCAATCAAATAAAGAAAACTATAATCACCATTATTTTGTTGGACAATGTCAAGACACATACACAATAAAGGGTTGAAAGAGGAATCAAACAATAATTTATAATTTCAGCATCCTGGCCAAAACTCTATTTTGTATAGGAAAAGTCACCTCTAGTAGAGGATTTCTTCTCACGCTAACATGTATGTATACTTTAACAGATGAAGAATAATTTTCTAGCTAATTAGCATTACAAACTGAAATATGTAGAAGGCTAAACATGACGGTCTATGATATGGAACAACATACAAAATTGATTACTAAATATAAACATTTTTACTTGGCTATCCATTTGATTTTATTAGCATAATAATAGGCTCATTGTTAACCTTAACAACCCAAAGTAGGTTTCTGATTTGAAATGAAAGGATTGTCTTAAATTGAGCTACATGGCAGGCTGGTGAGGTATATTGATATTAGTAATGTTATATAAATAGTCTATGCTTCAACTCTGACAGAAAATAATAAAATAATATTCTGTGTTCTCAGCTTTATAGAAAATTCAGTAACTTACTCTTGATTATAATGCAAGGCTTCGATTTATCTAATTTACAAATTTAAACACCGTAATGCCAAGAAAAGAGAGGCTACAGAAGCATAACTATATCCTGCTGTGGGGGATTTTTCTGTTTGAGGTAGAGCACCTGCCCCCATAGATGCCGGCACACCTGGTTGTTAGTCAGCGTTAGGCCCAGTCCCAACACTCGCGCTCCACCCTACACCCCTCTATGAAGTGTGTACTTGGTAGAAGTGCACGTAAGGGTTCGAGTGTGCAGGTTACAAGCGTGCAAAATTGGAGACTTGTGCCTCGGTGTTGGAACTGTGACATCAAAAATGACGGCACTGTGTTTTTGCAGTCTTTACTGTTAAAAACGGGCATGGCAGAGCGGGTAATGCCACAAATGAAAAATGAATGGAAAATAATATTGTTAAAACATATACCCAAACTACATCTAAAGCAGCAAAAAATAAATAAATCTGTTGTGTGACTTTAATTAAGGATAGCGCATTGTTGTGACATTGTTTTCTTTTCTTACAAAAAATAGGTAAAATGTCTGTATGTGTATATATGTATGACATTTGATATTTGTATCAAATACATTCATTCATTCATTGTATTTTTCATAGCTTCATCAGAAGCTGCTGTGAGGTAAAAAATCAACAGATTAGACAGGAAGTGTAACTGATTGCTTATTTTTTCAGAAACACAGCCATTTTCAGATAAAACAAACTCAACAAATAGACATTTAAAACATCACTTTCTACTTTAATTTAACTTCCAAGACATTTTAAAGTTCAAATACATCAAACTAATTCAACAAAGCAGATAGAATAAAACTAAACCAGCTGCTAACTATTTGGGTAACACCTTCTTTTTTTTTTGTAAAGTGGTCAACAAATGTCCCAAACAGATCAAGCATTTTATACATTTGTCCCAGAGAATTGTCCAGCTAGACTCTGTCCCAGTCATCTTTCTCTCTTTGCCTCCTTACCGTTTTCCCACACCTTTCCCTAAGGTCCTCTTCTGCACTCTTTCTCTTTCTTTTACCTTCAATTCCATAATTTTTTATTATTTCATTGCAAGACAAATGCATATATTAGATATACACTTAAAATGTATTGCTTTATGCCTACTTAAAATACGTTTCAGTTGTTTACAGCTGTTAAGTCACTCATAGCCTTGGTGGAGGCATATTGTGTCCAGTGAACGGATAATGTTAGGCCCAGTTCTAAATTGGGGAAGGTTCAAAGTAATTTCATCCGTCACAGTAAAAAAAAAAAAGAAGTTGTTATAAGTAAAAATAACTACCATATGCGTTTTTAAGAAACAAAAAATGGTGAGCAGTCATTTATTTAAGGTGGCAGTATGATTTTAATTGTAGAGTATAGGTCTTTTTACGCTCAAAACTAAAAAAATATATGTTTTATGACTTGTATATTTGCCATATTTTCACCCTTTTGCTCAAAATGTCATGTGTAGCAATGAATTGTGCATCATATACGTCGGCAGAGTCTGCATTTATGCCTTGCTGAAGTGTGGATCTAGGGCGCAAAGGGGGCAGGGTGACTGATCTGGAGAATCGGGACACATTAAGCACTCAAAACCTCAGCGGGAATGCACAATTGAGGGACACAAAGGTAACCCGGCCAGCCACGTTGATAATGTGTAGCACTCTCTGTGCTGCACATTCTCATGTTTGTGAATACCGCGAGACTTCAGCTTGCAGGCAAGGTTAACACAAAGGTGGAAGTACAAGTATTGGGATCAGGCCTTAGTTTCACTCTGGGGAAAAAAGAACTAGGAAAGAAAGCTCAGATTTGGGTGTAATTTGATACATATGCAGGCATCTCTAGAGGAGGCAAAGACCATCCTGCTCATGTCGGCTTCATGAGTGGAACTATAGTGTCACAGGCAGTTCCTTTAACAGTCAGACAAAACAGTGAATTAAGGTAATCAGGAATAGAGAACGTATCTCAGGGATCAATGCAAGTCTATATATTGGTCTACTTTATGCTTGGTGGTGGCAACTGCCCACCATGTGGAACATACAAGGTCTACAGTGAAAGGAACCAATGGCTAAGTTGGAGCACCCAAAGACATAGTGGTGGTATTCATCTCTAAAGAACAGCCATACAACAAGAATGTAATCATACTTTGCACCCTAACTTATTCTTAACATGATTGCATTCTGTTCAACATTGTTTTATCACGCACTGCAACTTCACAATGAAGGGGTGAAGGGACAGTTGTCTGCTTCCGTTCGTTTGGCAAGAAAATGATTTGACGAACCCGCTGGTGTGTAACACGCTGGGGTTTCTGAAAGAGTAAACTAATTGTAGATGTAATTTGATCGTCTACAAAAGCTACAATGTTCTAGAGAGTCGGAGTGGGTAGAGTCCTATTTGGATATTTGGACAAGGCCAATGTCTAATTGTTAAGGATGCTTTAGCCAAAGCGTAAGTGCGTCAGCGGTCACCATGATAAGCGCTGTCTGAATAGTGCAGTCAGTCAGGAAGGAGGTAGGAAATGGAGCCTGTATGCTTCCCATCAGAGTTCCTTTACCATGAGGAGCCTGCAATGTCCCTTACTGGTGCTATGGTGCCATAAGGAATCCCACAATCCTTTGCGTGACATGACATATAAGCACAGCCCAACTCACGGAAATTAATGAAAATCTCCAGAGAGAAGAGATTCGATAGTGTAACAGTGTAATGGCAACGTTTTAAATCAAAGGCAGCAATGAAATTGACAGCTGTGATGTGATGAAATATAATGTATGTATGTATGTATGTATGTATGTATATATATATATGTGTATGTGTATGTGTACCCTGAGTTTAAGAGCCTTTTTAGGCCTGAATGAGTCATCGCTTTGAACTGAGCTCCTCTGAAAACTAGAAACATACATAAAGTAGGAAAGACTGAAGACTTTTGCACAGTACTGCAGAGCACAACTTCAAAGCAAATGGAGAGAACATTCTGAACAAGGATGTGGTTTACAGTTTGTAAAAAAACAATGTGCTGACAGCTGATGCATTAATAAAGATACTTTGTGCAATCATTTCAAAGCGTCAGGTAAACCGCGTCAGGTATTTGTGATATTCTGCGTTGCCTATTATGTTGATGTAAATGCATGCTCCCACATTCAGAATTAATACACTCACACTTACAAACCATGTGGGCATCACGGCCTATTTTACAGTCTACTCCATCTGCTGCACGCCCGGCCTCCCATTCCCTCTTCCCCTCTTTCCTCTTTACTCTTTTCATTTCCTCTAATCTCTCACTCCCCCTTGCTCTACCTCTCTGTCACTTTGATTTCCCTATCCACTGGCCTGTGGGATGTGCCCGTGAGCCCGTGTGTGAGTGTGTGCGTGTGTGTGTGTGTGCGTGTGCATTGTCCGTTAAAAGAGCATGACTTAATTGTGTAAAACTGTTTCACAATTGTAAGTGAATCAGTGGACGTGTCTTTCAGCAAATCAACGGACGTGGCATTGGAATTACATGGAGTGTCTCGTGTGATTCATGCACCTCAGAATCATGCATCTTCTCTTTTGGTTGCTGATATCTCGAGGCATTCCCTTCTTTGGATGAAAACGGCCTGTCGCGCCCCAGTTTGCAGCTGTCAAAGAATATGTTTTATATGCATGTCTTTGTTTTTGGGTGCGTGTGTGCACAGCAAAATAAGTAGAAATGTGTTTTTCTACTCGTGGGCCCGTGTGTGCGCATGCCCTTGCGTCTGGTTGGATATACGCGTCTATATGAGAGTAGACAGTGTGTGCGAGGAGAGCAGGGGAGTGAGAAGGACGTGGCGGCTGTTGGGGTGGGGGGGAGAAGCAGCACCAGGCCGAGGGGCCCCCCTCTCGTAGACAGTTTGACTGATGACATGCATTAAACAGTTAATCTGTCTGATTGAATGTTTGCTTCCTCCAAATTGAAACATTAAACAACAAGGCGAGAGTGAGAGGGAGGGGAGAGCCCGAAGAAGAGAGAGGGATATGGCTTCATCTATTGCCCAAATCATGCAAAGCATGAGACTGGAATATATAATACTGTCCTGTGAGCCAGAGAGAGGGGTTGCGAAAGGAGGAGAGAGATTGGAAGGGACAGAGCGAGGAGTGTGAATGAGGGAAAGAAAAAACGAGTGAGGGAGAGAGTGATGAGAATAGAAAGGTTCGGGGTGGATGGAGAAAATGTGTGTGGGGGGGGGGAGTCAGCGAGATGCAGACAAATATGCTCATAGAGAAAGACCTTTAAAAAAACAAACTTTTTTTTTAATCTAACGGTCTTCAAAAACATCCAAAACAAGATTAAACAGTACATTTTCAATCGGACTATATAATCATCGTTAAAGAAAAAAGGTTTTCTCCCAAAAAAGTCCTCATAAACCTTTTTTTTTTTCTTTTTTTTTTTTACTTATCTACCCAAATTGCAATCAACATTTTCTGTGATTTTTAACGCACACTAGTTTGTTACCTTTCTCAAATATTTTGTAAGATTCTCAAAGAACAATTTCTGAAGATGGGTTCTTTAGGCGCTACTATAAGCAGTCACTTACCTCATGTAGGAGCACAAGCAACTGTCAAGAACACAAGTTTTTTATGAACAAAATCAGGTTTTGAAATATGGTTTCCTGCACAATTCAACCAAATAACACACAAATCTTTTTAGGGAAAACATGTATAGTTAAAAAGGCGCCATTACCTGGTTTCATAACTTCTGACACCTTTAAAGTAATACTTTGCTGGAACGTTTTTAACTTCATTTTCACCATTCGGTCTTCTTTATTCAGAGTCAACATGTTTCATCTTTATTTGACAATATTTGTTCATTCTATCTTGCAAAGGTTCTCCGAATTTATCACCACAACAAGGTTGGGAGGACACGCTTGTTGACAAACTGCTTGCCAGTAATTCCTGCAGCTCCCTGGCTCCCAGTTTTTGTTGTGTCGTTGCATCACTTTTAGAAAACTTTCCAATTTTGCAGACTGCCATTGCTGCTAAGTCGGTTTTATCCGATTATCTATGAAAGTCTTCACTATGTACGTATCTGCTTAGTGTTAATCTATTTGCTGTATTTCTGAACAGAGTGCGTTTGGTCATTTGGTATAAATTTTAACAACAGCTTGTCCTGAGTGTAAAACTAGGGCAACGCAGACACATAAATGATATGTTGGCTTTTAACTGAGCTGCTGCCACTGAAATGCTGGTAGCAAATTGGGAGAAATTGGATGACCCCTTGCTGTTAATGTGATATGTCATTTAGCCTTAGCTCGACCCCGTCCCCTCGCAGGGCTCAGCGCCGTCACCACCCTCCAAATGGTCTTCCCTTCCCTTTGTCTCAAGTGCATATTCTTCTCAGTCAAAATGACCATCATTTTCTCCACCGCCTGATTCTGGTGCGGCTCTAAGTCTGCAAAATAATTGCAAAAACGGACACCCACCAGGCGTTGATGAGCACATGAGCTTAAAGCCACTTACCACCAAGCAGTCTGCAGCCAGAGACAAGGGAGGGAAAAAAAAAACTCTGCAAGATGAAAACATTAATGGATAGGTTGCAGGATGGACGGATAAATTGATAGATCTTTTAGAGAAGGTCAAACTTCTGTGCCCACACGCGGGACCATCATGAAGAGAAGAGAAATTGATTGCCGCTCACAAAGGCGCTGAAATGACTTGAGAAATTATTTTCTGGGCAATGAACATTCTGGGAGGTGCAGAGGGGGAAGGAGAGACGTCTGAGGGAGAGTGCAAAGCTTTCTCAAAGGGTACAAAATGGCTCATGCAAGCTGCTGTCAAGTGCAGTTGTTGGTGAAAAAGCTCATCGAGTGGATCTTCAGGTAGATCCCCCGCCAAGCAGGCTGAGGCGTTGTTAGAGCATGTAATGCTGGGCATGTGTGCATGACTGAGGGATTCATGTGTGTTTGTGCACAGTGATGTGCGGTCTCAAATTGCAAAAGAAACTTTTAATCAAAAAATAAATCCAACTAGCAGCAGGCCCTTCTAAATCAGCTGCACAGTTAGTGACACGTGACAGCACACAGTCATAAAAGAACCGTCAGCACGTTTATCTACTTAGTTTTATATTACCATACCATTAACATAGCACTTTGAAAACAATACTTGGATGAACCAAAGTGTTGCCCAACAAATAAAATACAAGACAGAAATAGATCAAAATAATCAATTAAGAAAAAAATATTAATAATTAATACAGCACGATAAAACTAGACTAAAACGACTGACAGCATTGTTTGGTTTGTTTGGATAAAAAACAACTATGGTGTATCTTTTAGGATTTCATGGCAGGTGTTATGTGTTTTTTTTTCTCCATCTGACTACTTTTCTCAAGTCACAGTAAGGTACAAATATTGTAGTGAAAAAGTAAAAAATTTGCAAAACTCCAGAAACCAACAGACCTTTAGAAAGTTGGGTGAACTAGTGATCAAAACAAGTAAAATAAAAATAATTATAGCTTTCCCTAAAAGCAATGTGTAAAGATATTAAATGCAGTTATATAGTGCTTTTTTCAGTCATACTGACCACTCAATGCGCTGCACACTAGAGCCACAATCAGCCAATCGCACTCACTAATGCGCACATATTTATACACCAATACGTGCCTTGCCCAGGGGCACATCAACATGTGACAAAGGGAACCTGGAATTGAACTCACAATCTTCCTATTGCAAGACAACTACTCAACCCATCAAGCCACAGCCACCCACGACATTCACATTGGAAAAAAAACTTTGTGAAAGTGCTGCTATTCCTGATTCCACAAACACTATCAGTATAGTATCAGCATTATTGTAATACAATATTCACATAAGACAGAAAACAACACTTTTATGTTTGCATTTTAATATTTCACTCCTTTACACATTTGTATGAATTATTGTCTTTCCCCTTTGAGCTCATCTGTCTTTGGCAATGTTTAGAGTTTTGCACCAAACCCTGGGAATGCTATTGATCTTGTATATGCATTGATCGATCTACCTGTGTTAAAGTTTTTAACTGGTTCGTTTGTAGTTGTTGTTGTTGTTCTTTTTGTCTTGATTCTTGATCTATTTAAATTATGACCACTGGACGTGTGAGAGGAGAAGATGCAGTAGAAAGGGATTGATGGAGACAGATGCCTCACTGTGGCGACCCCTGAAAGTGAAAAGCCTTAAGTTTCTACTATTTAGCTACAGAGGTCAAAGTCCTTCATGGACTGTCTGAATCATCTTGTTTCTGATCTAAGGATTTTCTTCCTACGCTTGACTGCAACCCCATAAAAAAATTGCTCAATCTCTGCTTCCTTGGTAGTTTAGAACCAGCAGAACAGGCCTCAAGGTATTTCTGAATGGAACGAGGAGGTAAAATTCAGCTCTTCAGAAATCTTTCTATAATGTATAGCGTGGAAAAAGTATCATGTTAATAAAAATCAGGAAGCGTCAGTAAATTACAGTTGACTATGAACTCTGAAAATAGCATGAAATTGACAAACTGCCTGGAGTTTTCCACAGTCATTCATTGGCTGTGTAATGTACTACAGATGTGGTTGATAAAGCCTTTCACGTTTTGCAATTGATTACATATTTAAAGTTTTTCCCTTATCCATTCTACAAAAGTTAGCTTTTACGAAATGTATTTGTGACAAAACCACTTGCCATCAGATAAGGTCCACTGCATGAAATGTATCGTGACTTAAATATTTCATAGCCTTAATGCTGAAATAGAACATTTAGAAACATGCATGAAGGGGAGACAAAAAACAGAGGTTTCCCACTTTGCTGCCGCCGCACCCGCAACTTTTCAGCCTATCCTGTCTACAGAGGCCAGCTAAACACATACTCCTCGCTTGACTGTCAATCTTTTCGTTTCGTGGTGACGTAGAGGAAAAATAAAACCCAGTTGGACCAACAGGTGGACAACAGAAGAATTTGGTTAGGAGTGAAAGAAACAGATGGGCAACGGAGGTGATTAGTGGAACCAGGACCAGGTGAGCCTCATGAACACAATGTAAAGGAGCTGTGAGAGAAGGGAAATAAGCCGAAAAGACCTGAAGAATGACACAGAGATAAGCAAACAATGAAAGGAGATAACTGATTAAATGACCAGAGCTACAGCTAAACACAAGTTAACGCTATGAAAACGGAGCTAAATATCAGAAGCAAATTGAAAAACTCAAAATGAGAGATCCAGAACAGAGAACTTGGACCAAACCAAACTGAAAAAGGCCCATCTGAGCAGGCCAGCTGGCCGCCTTTCCTGGGCCGTGGATAAGGTCATCTAAGATGGGCCCCAATACATGACATTGTGTAACTAGCAGAGAATCAACAAACATTTTGCTTTTCAGGACATGATTGATAGTGTATTTTATTTCCTTCTTTCTCGTTCCATGCTCTCCCTTACTCTCTCCTTCCTTTCCTTTCTCATCAAGCTTCTAATTTCAGGACCTGAACCTGGGTTGTTGTACGACTACGAGCCTTGCCTTGCCACTGGACTTTGTCTGCCCTTCTCTGTCCAGACCACCTGGGCACGACTCTAGCCCTGTTCCCCGAACTTTGATCCAGCCTCCGCCAGACTGCCTGTCACCTCTGCCACGAGGAAACCAGCTCTCATCTCTATCTGGTATCCAGCTTGCCCCTGCAGAGGGTCTCTGATTATTTTCCAGGTCTCATTTAAAATAAACATTTTAAAAGCAACTGTGCCAGGTTGAAATTCAGGGTTCTCTGCCTGCCAAGTGTTCGCAACATGAAGTTTTACTCACCAATGTTTTTGAATTTTTTGATGATTTTATTCCTGATTATTGCCGTCTTTTTATTCTTGTGGATTTTTACATCCACGTTTGTTGCCCTACTGAACCACTGGCCTCTGAGATTTCAAGGATTTTGGCTTCTTCTAATCAGAACCAGAAAATGGACCATGGCAAGACTTCGAACATACTCCAGACCTTGTTATATCCCACAGACTTTCCATTTCATAGTGCAACATTTCTGAGAATGCCACCTCAGATCTTTTTCCCATTCTCATTCGATTTACAGCTCCCTATCCAGCCAGGAGGCCTCCTGACTGGAGGATGTCACATTTTCTCTTCTGCAACTACTGGACAGTTTACTGGTGCTTTTACAAACTCACAGTTTTACTCATGCATAAGTCTGGATGCATTATTTTGTCCCAATGACTTTCTCTCCTCCTTTTACTACAAGTTCTGTGAGACCCTGGATCCCTTTGCCCCTGTTCAATACAAATGATCCAAACCCAGAACTGAATCTTGGCCAAACAACAGTACCGCCTGGAAACTGAGGCGGAAATGCTGAACAGCACTGGACGACAAATCGCACGACTATTTTGCTTTGTCAAGAAATGCTCTTGTGTTTATGTGTTGTACACTCAGTACAAGAGATCTGTTAGAGGATAAATCTAATTTTTTGTCCAATATAATCGCTAGCAGCAGCCATTTTCCCCAGGGTGTTATTTAATGCAATTAGCTGTGTTTTAAATCCACCTACCTCTATCCTACTCAATGCCTCGGTCACCGCTTGTGAGAAATTGCTCTCCTCCTTTATTGAAAAAGTAGCATTTGTTAGACAGGCTACATGTACACCTGTTTATGCTAAATTAGTTTTCTCTTGTCTTTGCTGGTTCTGCTGTACTTGAGCAGTTTCAACCCGTGTCTTGTTCTCTTCTGGAAATAATTGTTTATTTTATGAAACCTACAAACTGCCCCTTTGACCTTCATCCAACTAAGTTGATAAAAGAGGTTTTGAAATACTGTCGGTCCTCATCTCCTCTCTTTTAATAACTCGTGTCTTTTCTTTTTAGAAACTGTGTCTCCTGCCTTCAAACATGCACCGATCTCTCCCCTTCTTAAAAAAAAAAAACAATGCGCGTTGATCCTTCGGTTTTATAAAATTTTAGACCCATTTCTAATCTGCCCTTTCCAAAGTTTTAGAAAAAAATATTTTATGCAAATTCAGCCATTTTTAGTAGAAAATGTTGTTTTAAAAATTTCCAACCTGGCTTTAGATCCCAGCGTAGTACTGGATGTGCTTTATTAAAAGCCAGAGCCAACTGGCATTGTTCTCTCAGTTGACTTTAATGGCTTTGTAACTCTGGTGCTTCGAGACCTAACAGCACCCTTTGCTACTATAAATCACTCAGTCCTCCTGTTTCGCCCACATGAATATGTTGGTATCTGTGGCACAACTTTGAAGTCGGTCACCTCTTACCTGACTGACAGAACCGTTTCTGTCCTGCTCAATGGCTTCTCCTCCTCTACGCCTCCTCTCTTGTGTGGGGTAACACAAGGTTCTCCTCCTCAGGGTCTCCAGCCAGAGGGAACACATTCAAAGAGAACTACCCAGGAGGCATCCAGATCAGGGGCCAGAGCCAACACAACCTACTCTTTTCGATGTGGAGGAGCAGCAGCTCCAGTCCATTCTCTCCCCAGATGACTGGTCACCTCACCCCATCTCTACAACTCACTTCAGTTGCTTGTATCTGGGATTCCGTTTTTTATGTTATAATCCACATATCATGACCGCAGGTAAAGCTTGAACATAAAACACTATTAAATCTAAAGTTTTGGTTTGTGTCACAGCTCTTTTTTCATGATGATGGACTGGAAGCAGCGCCTGCGTTACAGCAAAGGAGCCTCCCATGCGTTACCCATCTCCTACTTCATCCTTATGTCACTATTTTTTACATTTACATAAAAAACTTCTTTGCTGGAAGCAAAGATTGACAAATAGCTCCGTTTACACGGACAAAAGTAATCGGAATAAAGGACGGATCAGAATAAAAAAGAGCCATGTAAACAAGCCAATCGGAATATGATGATCGGATTAAGATCAACTGGAATTAAATCGTAAACCAAATGAGAGGGGTGCTTTATGCTGATTGATAATCCGATCAGCATCCATGTAAACACTTATCGGACTCAAGTTATTCAGAATATGGCAAACTGACCCGAGTGTGCATGTGCGCCCGACTTAAACGTGACACATTTCCACGTTGGCGAGTGGCGGAAATACGTCAGGAAGCAGAACAGTCAGGGCTCCTGATACGACCTTTCTGTTCAAAAAAATAAAAGAGCTCAAAATTTTTGCTTACTCAGTAAATTTCAACCGTAACTAGAACCTGGTGCAAGTCCAGCCTGGATGCTCAGAAGAAAAATAAACTCACATAATACTGCTTTGGTTACTATTTTAGAAGTTTAGCAAAGACCGAAGTACTTCTTCTGTGTTTTTTTAGGGAAATGTAATAACAGCGCATGTCAGACTGGTTCTATTCTGAATAAAACCAGTTGTATATACACGCACATTATGATCGGATTAATTGGTTGTGTGCCCATATAAACCGAACAATCCGATTATTAAATCTGAATACATTTTAATCTAATCGTGAAATTTTGTGCATGTAAACATAGCTACTGACCGGGAGGGAGAAATCCACCTCCCCTCCATACCCCAATGAGCCAGGGAGCTATATTGTCTGTGGCTCCAGTTCCTGGTAGACTCTCCCAAGGCAAATTGGTCTGAGGAAGAGTTCAGAATGAGAGCAATTCAGAGATCTTGACAACAGTACCATGTTTATTTGCGTACCTTATCCAGAATAGTGGGGGGATGATTGGCTATTGGGTGCCGGCCATGCTTCAGCCTCCTAAGGCTCACTGAGGTCATCTTCATGTGGGTCCAACGCCTGTGGATATAGAAGCTGAGGTCGGATGCCATGTGAGCCTGGAGGGCTGGCAAAGGCAGGAGTATGGGCCTGTATCATTATCCGGCTTTTCATTTCTTACCTCTAAAACATTTCTTTTTTTTTCCCTTTGTAACAAGAAACATTTCTTGTTGCAAAGGGATTCCTCAGATTTAAAAAAAAAACCTCCTTTAACCACATGCCATTAGTCTTCTGATTTCTCCATCATTTGTGTATTTGAAAAACACCATCGATTGGATGCATACGATATACAAACTGCCCCAAGAGACTTCAGCTAAATTAGTTTTTATCACATTACAACAGTCACAGTGCCTGAGCACTCCCCCTCCAGAGCCCGCCCTAAAAATTACATCATTAAGAAATTAATCACATTCATTCTTGGAGTATGTGCAAATACTCCTCGTTTTATGAGGAACAACAAGTGATCTCTTAACAAATGGAGTTATCGTGGCGCCAACTTATTACTGCACTTGGCAAAAACATCGGTTCCCTTTTTTTTTTACATTTACGTATCTATCACTTTCAAACGGCATCACAGAAGTGAGTAATCCTCTCCGCATACTGACAGTCACCACTTTGATGACAATGAGCCTCCCTTCCTCGTCCTCCTCCTCTTCATCTTGCTTAATGACACTCGGATTGATAGAGACCTCCACCAGCCGCCCAACAAATGGCCCAGCATCAGGACCAGAGGAATGGCGCGCGGTGCTAGATGTGTAGATTGGGGGAAGCTGCAGACAGAGATGGATCAGGGGGTTTATGTGTGGATAAACAGAGTGAGGTTGATTGCTAGCACAGAGAGGGGCCATTACGGCGAATCCGCACGCTAATCATAATGAATCACTTACTTATTAAGCGTTAATTATGGCACGCACATACATCCCCATGAAGGCGAGCAGGCAGCTAGGCGGGCGACGGTGCTTGCCACAGTTCTGGGGGGTACAGGAGGAGGCAAGGAGGCCACATTAATTTATTCTTATTTATTAATTTCCTTAATTAAAACAACAAGGCTGTGGAATAGAAGTGTTTTCTTTCGGTGAAACAAATGAAGGCACTGGAAAAGCAATATGAAACCAGGCGTGGCGTGGTGTAAATATTAAATCATGTGAAGTGATGGTGCTTGTTCAGCTGTTCATTATTAAAATAGCTTTATCCAATTGGGTTGCCCCCCTTACCCCTTTTCTTTGCTATTACCACACAGCAACACCTCCTCTGTCACAGCACACAAACACAGATACCCAAACTCATGTAGTCTGGTGGTGTGGGTGCCACATTTCATCATCATTATTCCGTAAGTGCTTTAGTCGCGATCCACACTATTCTCTTTGAACGCATCCTCCTAAAGTGCCATATCTTCCCCATTTGATTGTCAGATGTTTATGCCTTCTCCCCACAGCTGCTGTAAGACCTTTTACTGAATTTAAGCTGCCTCTCCCATTTTCTCAAATTCATCCATCTCCTCGTCATCCTGCGCCGTCGCCTCAATTTCCTGATCCCCTCCCACCTCCTCTGCTTTTCTCTCCTCTCCTCGGTCCCGGAGTGGCCCACCTGAGCGGGCGGGGCGCGGTAATGGCGTTAATGCCCGGTAATGCGGGCCAGATATTATAATCTCAACACTGTCACATTGCGTTAGCCGCTGGAGACTGACGTGTCAATGCCACGGCGAGCAGGTGACGCGCCCGGCTCAGGAAGCGCGGCCCGGTAATCGTCCAATACAAACACATTTATTCTCCGGCGGAATATTTTCTCCACGCTCCTTTTTCTCTGACGCGCAGCAAGTGTGGCCCTCTCCTAACAAAGGGAACTTGTATCGGTCCGGCTGTCTAGGAGGAGCTTGCAGTCTTTTTTTTCCAGTGTTGCAACGCTTCGAGATAGACTGGTGTTGGTTCTCACAATTTATATTTTTGCATTTACCACCCAGAGTTGATCCTACAATAACCAATCCTTCAACAATGCCCAACACACATAGTCTCTCTGAAATAAAAGAATTGAAGTTTGTGTTTGGTTTGTTATGCTATTTTGTTGAAATTGTGATTTAACTGGATACAACTGACACTTCCACCTAAACAACTTCTGCATTAAATGCATGTAATTTGAATATGTCGTAGTAGGTGTTATATTTGAAGATCAGAAAACGGATAATATGTCTGATGTGCTTCACATTAACATTTGTGTTCTTATCCAGTTTTTATTCACATTTGTTCTGCAGATGTTTTACGTCTACTCTATCCAGCTTCAGAATTGGAGTCATACACTGAGAACTTTGACGTTAGCTCTGCAGCTAAAAAATGCACTGAGGTGGTTCATGAAGAGCCACCTCAGTGAGAGTGGACCAAAAAGATGGGGCTTTATTTTCAAGTACCATCCTTCCAGGACCTGCAAACCAACTTCACTCCCTGCCACGGCTGTAAAGAAGACCGACTGACCATGGGTCCACTCCAGTCCACTTTGCTAAACAGGCCTGTAATGAAACATGAGCAATATATGTTATTATTACAGCATAAAGAGCTATGTGCATTGCACCTGATTCACCTCTGCAAAAGTCACAAAATTAAGACTTAATTAAGAAATTAAATTAAAAAAAATCATCAAAAAGGAATATAAATAGATTTACACCAGTTTAACTTCTAAAGATGATCATTACCCTGGTCACCACTTCTTTCAATCTCTGCGCCCTCATTGGTATTCATCATGTCATGTAGATTATTAGACATTTTCTGGCTCACACATATAAGGGTGAACCACTCACAGCTGGTAATGCTCCATCAGCCGTCACTGTTTACAATCTTTCCGTCCATCTATTGTTGGACCTTACGACACGCTCACATTTTATTATGAATGCACAATTGCTGTAAAGGAAATGCACCTCTGACCAGTTACTTGAAAGTGTAGTCCACAGGTGTCGATTTCCAGTCAAGGGTCGGAGTCTGGCAACCATTAGATGTGTCTCTACTTCTACACACCCAAATCATATAATGTTTCCTGATCCAAGTGTACCTTTGTATTTACCCGGGTTTAGTTAATTCTGGGGCTGTACCAGTTATTAACACTGTTGCTGTGCAGCATGCACATGCACAGATAAGCTGGTATAGAGAATGGATGGATGGATGATTATTCTCCTTCAGTTTCCCTCTGATTCTGGTCCCCCACAGCTGTTCTACATCAGTGTTATCATTCAACTGTTTCCACTCCAATATTCACCTTCCTACTACTTAGAGTTAAGTTGCTACTCGGTCATTGTCAGATCCTCCCATTAGGCTCCTGGTCACCATGTAAAACTCTTTGCTACTCGTCATCTCCTAGATTGTTTCTTTGCCCTTTTACTTGATGCCCTGCTCTCCTCATGTGTTTCCTATGTACCTGCTTGTCATTTTTCAGAACCAGCCTTGTTTTGGTGATTTTGTCTTTCTTAATAAACTTCACCCTGACCTTCATCCTGAAGTCCTCGATCTGCATTTGGGTCTTCCATCAACTACACATGTGAGAATTTAAAAAAGTCTATCTTGGAATCAAAATATAAAGAAATGAAAAGTGAGTTATGACTTTTATACGTGTTTCGTAGTTTAACAAGTTTCAGCTTATGTTTGTACTTGTATTGATATGAGTCTCTTTTATTACCATGCATATTATCATATGAATTTACATCTTGCATGTGTGCTTTGTTCAGTGCCTGCTGTTTTTGAAGTGCTTTATAAATAAAGTTAGCTTGGCTTTAATTCAGATGCATAGACTTTAATGTGTTGTTTGCAGTGTTGCTGCACATCAGATAGTTAATGCTGTCATTTTGATCCATATCATTACACAAGAATGTGGATAGTAAAAAATCCACATTCTGGGTGATGTGGGAGTCTTTCTTCTGTCATATATTATGATTAATTTTGAGTTAAAGCAGAGCAACTCCCTCACAGCAGAAGTTCAAGCACTGCATCTGTCTTAACATCCAAAGAACTTTCACTCTAATTTTAAATATTAAAGGTATAGTGGACGATTTTTATGGAAATGTAGGTAAGAAACCCTCTTTTTGAATAACTGCAGCTGCTCAAGACTTTCTTATCTGCTCTTTCACTCCTCAGGGGGATTGTGCGAAAAAATCTCCCAAATCCACTCTGGTCTCATTTCTTTCTACTGAGGCCTTCCTTTACTTCTCAAAAACATATAGGCGGTTTGCTTCATGCGACTCTCAGCCATTTTCAAAATATAAGGTGAGAGCAGTGGAGCTACAATGAACGGCTAACACCAAAGCTCACTGGATTCATAAACACTAGAAGTGTGCATGCACAGCAAGAAGAAACTAGCAAGGATCGAGCACGCACATTGGCATTACATGCATGTGTCACAACGACTGGCATGTGGGACAACCAATAGATAAGATGATTCCCCCCAGAACTCAAAGACGAACGAAGATCATCCACTACACATTTAAGCCAATATTATAAGCCTTGTACTTTATACTCTTTTTGTGACCATTTGTTGCTTTTACATTTACTTTTTCAAGCTGAGATCAAACTGTGTGGTACTGCTCTTGCACACATTTTACTCCAGAGTCTGGATAATCCTCTAAATATTTGTTGTCATTTTGTGAGACCATTGGCAAAAATAAATAAATAAACAATATGTCCCTCACACAGCAGTCTCCAACCTCATGGGTGCACGATTTGTCTGTGATTTATGCGTGTGTGTAATTGAGTGTTAATAAAATGTGTGTCCGGAGCGCATGTAATTGTGTGTTTTCAGGACCTGCCATGTGTGAGCTTATGTGTAATTGGGTGTTATCGATGTTGTGAGTGTAAGTTGGGGATGAAAGGGCGAGTGGACAGGGTACAGTGTGACCGCATGAGATGTGTATGAAAACACACACACACCTATGTAGGATGCTGTATTTTACAGCCCTTTTGAAATGATTGTGTCTCAGAAGTAGCAAATTGTGATTTATAGTACCACGTTCAGCAATATATTAAAAAACAAATAGTGAATAACTTATTTTTTGGGTTGTTTTTTGTAAACTTGAACAAATGGTGGCTGAGTGGTGCGTATGAAATTACTGATGCATCTTTCCCTAAAATAAATGAATATAATAATAAGAAAAATTAAATTCATCTTTTAAGGTGAGTAAATTTTTTATTTGTCACCTGCATCACACTCGTCAGCATCCCAGCTGTTAATATTCAGTAAAAACCCTTTTTCTTTGCAAATAGAAAAGCATTTAGTCTCCTATAACATTTCACAACGCTGGGACATCCGGATAAAAGGATCTCTCACCATTCCTCTTTCTTGGTAGTAGTTCGTGGATTTTCATTAAAGATTCCTTCTCCTAAGCTCACACCACATGTCTTCTATGAGGTTTAGGTCTAGGGATTGAGAAGGCCATGGAAGAAGATTGATTCTGTATCTGGTGAACCATTTCTGTGTTGGTTTTCCCATATGTTTAGGATTGTTGTCCTCTTGAAGGCAAGCAAAGAACTAATTCAACCAATTTTTATTTGAATTCCCCTGGTTCATCAAAGAGCCCATGATGTCATGTACTCTAACCAGGTTGCCAGGGCCTTTGGAGGAGAAGTAGGCACAAAGCTATACAGGATGTCCACCAACTTTAATTGTACCTGGCCAAAGCATATGTTCCTGTTAAAGGGGATATATCATGCTTTTTAATGCCTTCATTTTCCCATTTAAATAATTCAGTTGTGGTCTATATAAAGTGGAACTGCAATGCTTTGGCCTGAATTCCTCGTTATTGTTGCCCCCACAGACCCCTTTTTGCCCCTGTTCTGAGGTTTGTCTGAGAGCAACTTGTTTTGGTGCTGTCTCTTTAAATCTAAAGGAAGCACTTTAAAACCCGCCCCCCTCCAGTTCGTAGAGCGTCGCACTCCACCCTGTTTGGCCATTTGTGTAGTATGACGGGGGACGGTGTATTGAATTGTGTGGGTTAATACAACCGACAACCAACCAGTTTTATTTATCCACTCGTAGCTTTGACATCCTTGGGCTTGGACAGCAAAATTGTGGCAAAAAATCAAAATGGCAGATTCGCTAAATTGGTCAGCCGGAAGTCCATGACCTTGTTTAGCAGCTATGCAGCAAATACTGTGACATAACTGTTCAAAAAAACATGTAATACAGAGTAGAGAAAAGTGAACGGCTTGAAAACTATGTCTGCATAGTACCTGGAAAGACTAGATTAAAATTTTCTGCACTCCTAGAGACCCCAAGTACACAACGAAATGTATTTAAAGGGCTAAAAAAAGGTAGATGTTCCATGTCCCCTTTAAAGTTCAAAGAGCTTTAAAGCTACTGCAGAAGATTTTTGTCTATGATGGTGGAACAGAAAAGTTTATTTTTCCTGGCCTCACTTCCACTTCCAACTCTGGCATGTAGATAGCATCTGTAGGGCTACTTGACAAGTAACATTGTGACAAAAATGCTTTAGATGATTTTTATAGGAACTGGTGGGAGTAACAATAATTGGAGCATTTGTGACTTTAGTTAAAACAAACAAACAAAAAAAAAAACATTATTTTTTTTAATGTGGGATTTCTTTCCCCGGTAATTTTTTTTTTTCTCAAATTAAACGTTGGATTTAAAATTTTCAGAGTGACTTTTTTTCCAGAGGGTGACAATAAATGCAGAGGACTTGGTATATAAAGCATTGGTGTGAAAGTTATAAACTGCATACTCATCTTAGCTTTCTGCTTACCGTAGGGTATCAAGGGTTTCTGTGTATATATTCTTATATATAGTGCTGTGCGGGTGCTGTTTAATTGATGCGGGCTGGCCATCGATCCCCCCGCCCGGCCTAATGAAGGCCTGATTGGTTTGTGAGAGCTGGCTGGTTCTGCTTAGCTGCCTCTGCCTGCACACACCACAAAACACACGCTGAATCCAACATCATTCTTTTTCTGCTTTGGTTTCCACACATCGTCTTGGGTTTTGTCTTTGTCTCCGTTCTTTCAATGTCTGTGCCTTCTCTCTTTTTGTCTCACCGTCTGTTATTACCCACCTTTGCATTGGTGCATCCATTATGAGCCACTGTCCTAAGATGAGATCTGAATTTCTCTATAATTTGCAGCAAAGTGCTATATTTACTGATAAATACTGTGTTCAAACACCTTGTTGGCTCAAACTTGGCACCGGTTTAGTTACATTTTTGATCGATTTGAAGAAGTTTGGGTTTAAGGGTCAACACAGTCAGTTATATATTATGTTAACCCGTTCCTGTGTGCAGATATCCGGCAGCCTTTTAGAACATACGAATCTTCTTGCTCTCACTTTATGTCATATGTCTGGTCTCCATCACGCCATGTCTCTGGTGTCGGTGTTCCTCTGCCTTTATCAGTCAGCACACCCTCCAGTCAGTCAGTGCGTCAGTCAGTTGTCACTGTGCTTCTCCTGTCATGGCAGTGCCCATGAATGTCTTTTTGTGTCGTTTAGCTCTCTTCAGACACAGGCATTACACCACCCTGTTAATGGCTTTGTCAGATGGCCTTTTCACAGAGCTGGTCAGGAAGACAGACAGCTCTTCTATCCCTCTGAGTGTGCAAGTCTGTGTGTGTGTGTGTGTGTGTGTGTGTGTGTGCGTGCGTTCGTGTGCGTCTTTGTACATGTGTACATGTTTCAGTTGCAAGCGTCAAGACTCCGCTTGGGAAATAAAACGGCAGCCAAGTTTCTTCCAATTGGGTACCAGTAAAAACATCTGACTTTTATGGTGAAAAGCAGAGCAGTTGTTTCTGTCTGTGTCATAAAGACAACCACAACATCTGCGTATAGTGAAATTTAAAACAAAATTTCCATACTTTTAAAAAATCACTGAAGACAAACGTTATTTATTGAGTTAAAATGTATACTGGTTTTTGTTCATCAAATCATTTATAAATGTTTCATGTACATAAACATCTTAGCAAACTTGTCACTTTTTGGTAAAATGGGCAGGGAAAAAAGCCTTTATTTGCCATGTGATATATATCTGAAAATTCAGTGCTGATCCAACCCATATTAGCCAATGTTAGGTATTATTTTCTAATATGTGTGATGGACTGGTGTTATGGTTCATCAGGAGATATTCTTTATGATAAAGACTTAAAGGTAGAGTTAGCAATTTTTTTGAATAACTGTGCAAGCCTGCTCCTCAGTGGGATTGCGTGAAAAAAATTCCCAAATCCACTCTGGTCTTATTTCTTTCCACTGAGGCCTTCCTCTTCTTCTCATAAACGTATGTGAGGTTTGTTTCTTGCAACTGTCAGCCATGTTCAAAGTATACATGAGCAGCAAAGTTAAAATTAACAGCTAACACCAAAGTCAACCACTAAGCTAACCGCATGCATAAATAGTAGAAGTGCACATGCGCAGCCAGCATGCGGAAACTAACAAGGAACAAGCACGCACACTGCCGTTATGTGTGCCCGTCAGAATGATTGGCATGTGGGACAATCAATAGATAAGGTGATACACCCAGAACCTGACGGACAGAGGGAGGTGTAGGCAGGACCAGAACTTTAAAAAAAAAAGTTTTTACAGGCCTGCAGCTCGCGCAGAGATCTAGTTTTTTAACCTCCTTTTTTTCTGAATACATAATGTATCGACTACTTTCAGGATGGAGGGGCCATTTTACCCAGTTAACAAAAAGTGGTTCTCAATGGGATTACCAACTTTAGCTGCAACAACCAACCTTTCAATTAATGTTACACTCGACTAAAATACATCCAACTGGTTCATCTTTAAAAAAAATGTGCTGGGGTGCTCCACTTTCACATTTTTAATAATTTTCTAAAGTTACAGTTAGTGTCTGTAGTTGGTAAAGTAAAATATTCACAACCTTCAAAAATGTTTGCATTTTGTCACGACTTTATGTGATACACCAGCACAGTGTGGTGCATAACTGGCAAGAGTTTTACAAATAAAAAGCTAGCTAGTTTTTACTTTCTTTGCTCTTTTTACTCCTTTGCATTCGCTTAAGCTCAGTTTAGATGAAAAGTGCCAAAAGAAAACTTATTTTCAAGTCTTGCCACAGATTCTAAATTGGTTTCACATCTGGATTTAGATTGGGACATTCCAACAGAAATGTGAGCTTCTGCCCCAGTCTCAAATTTTCTGCCACCATTGTTCTGTATTTCCCTCCAGCAATCTTCCTAGAATCTCTGACCAGCATCCCTGTTTATATTAGAAAACAAGGCATGCCCACAGCATGATGTTGCCACTACTAAAAAACATTAACATGCATTTTTGTGTAAATCCATCGTATAAAGTCCAAATAAAAAAAGAACAGTTTGTTGTTGAAGCATAAAAATTGTGCAAACGTTGCGCAAGGCACAGAATTAGGATACATAGGAAGAATCGTAGGAACAATTAGTGTCTTTGGGGGGTGATTGGCAGAAGAGAAGAATGTCTGCAATATGAGCATGTGTTATACACTTTAAGTGTTACAGCTCTGCAACAAGTCGTAGCTGTAGTTTTAGAGCAAAAATAAGGTAAAGTGAGCACCAGATGGTGCATTGATCAAACCCCCTTCCAACCTCTGCCGCATCTTTATTTCTCGACTGCTGGTCTAGTAAGGTAGCCGACACCTCTGGCCTCATATACCAGAGCCTTCACCTCTCCAGCCTCCGCCGACAAATACAAAACATCATACAGCGCGATAAGTGGTGTGTGTTTACAGCTTGTTCATTTCCACTCTCCAGCTCTCAGCAGAGGAAAAGAACGAGGCCGAGCGGTGGGGGAAAAGACAGAGACAAAAGGGTAGAAAAAAACGACAGGGAGAAAGTAAGGGGGCTATCGGAAAGGAGAGGGATGGCTTGTGGGTAGTGTTTTTGTCCTGGAGAGAAATAGCCCTCTGGGTTGTAATTGGAGGTGGAGGGAGAGAGTGAGAGCAAGAGAGGGACACAGGGAGAGAAAGTGGGAGAGGAGGGAGGAAGAGACAGGAGAAATTGCTTGGCTCGGGCTGTGTGGGATGATAGTGTTTTTGACAGGTAAATAAGGCTGTGATTGTCGACAGTTACACTGCACCTCACTGACCCTCACACGCACCGGCCTCCTCCATCTATATTTCACTCTGACACGCATGCTGACTCTTTGCCTTGCTTTTGTCTCTACTCACACACACACACACACACACACACACACACACACACACACACACACACACACACACACACACACACACACACACACACACACGCGCACACACACGCGCACGGAACCGGGCACGCCAGAGTGCACGCACACAAGCCAGTAATGGGCAATTTTAACATGTCAGAAAGTTGGTTAATATGTAGAGCTGTTTCTCTAATCTGGAGTTAGTTCATAGATTTAAAGGACTGAACACACAACGTATAATTGTCTTTCCCATTTCGTCGGGCTAGCTTTCCAAAGGTCTCTACATGGAGATCCGTTTGCACAATACAGTGCCTTGGAAAAGTATTCATACCTTTTGAAAAATGTCACATTACAACCACAAACTTCAGTGGCTTTATACAAGACATGGTTGTGCATAATTGTGAACTGGAAGATAACAGTTTTATTTTTTTATATACAAATGACAAGTCACAAGCAGCCCTGTGTGCATTTTGCCAGAAGCCCTGTAGGGGACATATGAGACCAGTGCTTTAATTTTGTTTTGGTCTACGTGCAAAATGCTATGTTTGGTGGAAAACTGGACATCGCCCCCAACACTCCAACCCCACTGTGATACATGGTGGAGGCAGTATGGTGGGTGTCTTTTTTCAGCAGTGTTTCTGACGTTGGTTCAGAGTCAATAGGAAAATGGATCAGCAATCCTGGAAGAAAATCAACAAGACTGCAAGAACCGCAAAGTAACTGAGTCTAATGCAAAGATTGAATTTCCAAAGAGGGTCATTTACTGCAAAGCTGCAGCCAGAGCTACAGTGAAGCTGTTTATATCAAATTATATACATCTGTTAGAATGGCCCAAAGTCATATCCGAAAATCTGTGGCAGGCATGGGGATGGGGGGTCAGGGCAACAAATCCCATATTTCACTTCGTCTATCACCTAAAATCCCAATAAACTATACAGACGTCTGCAGTTGTCATGGGAAAAGGTTCAAGGGGTATGAATATTTTTGCAAGCTACTGGAAACGGAAGAATTGACAAACTGGGAGGAAGTTTCAAGTGAAATCTCGGCAGTCATTTTATTGCCTTTGTAGCACAAAATAAAAAAGGACAAAGTTCGTAAAGGTGGCAGGTTTTTATTGCAAAGAGGCCAGATGGGTTTTACAAAGGCTGTAAAGGTCTTTGTATCATTGCAATGTATAAGATAGATAGATAGATAGATAGATAGATAGATAGATAGATAGATAGATAGATAGATAGATAGATAGATAGATAGATAGATAGATAGATAGATAGATAGATAGATAGATAGATAGATAGATAGATAGATAGATAGATAGATAGATAGATAGATAGATAGATAGATAGATAGATAGATAGATAGATAGATAGATAGACAGACTGCCATTGTCTCCTCAGCACCACCAGTTTTATCTCTTCTTCCTCCCCACTTTTTCCCTTTCCTTCCATCTTCCCATTCTCTTTTATCAAGTCAACAGCCGTCTCCACCTTCCTTACTGCCTGCCCTTGCCTTCCCCTCCTCTCCCGCCTCTCCCTCCCGCCTTCCCTCGCTCGCTCCCCTCTCTCCCTCTCTCACTTCAATCTCAAGTGTTTTCAATTTTATTCTAGAGTGGAATTAACTACCCCCGATGTCAAATTGCCGACGAAATCGATAATAATATCTTTACAAAAGAGGATATTCCAGTCTCTCGCGTCGGCTTTTGAAAAATGGAAAATTTAGCCGAGATTGATTCATTAGTTGACACGTTATAGGACGGTATAAGTATTGATCGCGGCCTGTCATGTCCCATCTCGGCTAATCGAAGCTGAGGCGCTCTGTCGATGGGCGCATTTTTCATAATTCCGTCGCCGGGGAGAGAGACCAGCCGGCAGAGGCGACTGCAAGGCACAGAGAGAAAAAGAGGAGAGGAGGCTGTAGGGGGGCAGAAAAGAGATAGACGGGGGGAGAGAGATGACTTGAGGGGGGGAAATAGGTAGGGGGCAAAGAGTGGAAGAGCGAGAAATAGAGTGAAAAAGAAGCATGGGGTAAGAAAAGGAGCGGGGAGAGAGCAATTGTGTGCGTCTGTGCGTGCGCACGGCTGTGCCTCCCTGCCTGTGCGTCCGTCCTGCTCAGAGGCCTGGAGGTGAGGCAGAGAGGGGAGCCACGGGGAAGAGAGGGTAAGTTAATAGTGCAGGTATTGGGGCGTAGATAATTAATGCATTAACTAATTAAAGTCAAATGGGGGAGATAACGAGGTGGAGGGAAGTGCAAGAGAAAATAGGAAAAGACGCCAGGATGGAGAATTAGGGAGACAACAGGAGAAGAATGGCTTTTAATGGTGAGCGAAGAGATGTGGAGAGGTGTGAAAAAGGGAGAGATGAAAAGGAGGATGACTAGGTTTTAGAATGGAGGTGGGGGTAGGGAAGAACTGAGGGGCAAATAAATAGAAATTGAATAGTTTGGGTGGGAGCAGACAGAAGTTCTGAGGCGGAAAAAAATATATAAAGAAAAGAGAAGACACCGACAAATGATGGAGAAACTTTTGATAGTTGTGGAGTTCGTTAGAAAAGTTGACTCAGATAACATAATGCTGCTCCTCTGATAGCCTTTCCACAGTTTGCACAAATCCAAGGGGTCCCTGTCGGTCAAAGAAAGGACATTGTTTGGGAGAAATGTAGCAACCAGTTTTTCTCCTAGTCTAAAGTCTACAACTCCCATTGTTCCCTATTGGATGCAGAAAACTTATTTGCATTGAAGAATAATCCATACAGAAATAAATACTACAGTCACTCACAGAACCCCCCCACCCCCCCAAACACACACACAAAAAAATAAAAAATTCATGAAGGTACCACTATAAAACCATAAAAATATACTTATCCATCTATCATCTTTTCCTTGCAGGGTTGTGGGAAACTTGTGCCAAACTCCAATGGATATTGACCAAGTGCCATGCACATTTTGGATAGGTTACATCTACATCCAGTAAATGCAATTTAGAGTGACCAAATACCACACATGCATGCTTTTGGGTCTGTGGGAGGACACCAAAGTACCCGCAAAACACTCACACATGCAGGAACATGCAAACTCCACACAGAAAGGTGCCGTTTGGGATTTAAATCCATCACCTGCTTCCTAAAGGAAATAAGTGCAGGTACAGGTACACAACCATGTTGCCTGAAAATAGATTCATCCCATAAGCCAATGCAAAAGCTGAGCAACTGTAAGAGAAATAGGTAACTTAAGAAGTTTGTAGATACAACAGGAACACTTTCCCAGTCTAAACACACTATTTATATCATCTGCTATGCCCCACCACTCCAGTGTCCCTATTGTGCCATATTTAGGCCATCAAACTAGAACCCACTATGAACTCCACTGGTTTATATATTGAAATAAGACCACTGTGTCAACATGTGCTGAATCTTAGGCTGCTGATGGCCAAGATTTGGTGGCAATTTAATCATTTGGGTCTGGATACATACCCAAACACATATATGTGCTCCATTAAACCACTTTATTTAAGGGTGGAAATTAGCATGCTCTCTGGGGGGAAAAAACCACAGCACGTATAATCATTGTAAAAACAAACTATATCCTTTTTCAGTTCAAGGGTTCTACATGTCAGGTAATAGTAAAGATGTCTAGCTGTTTATGATTTTAAACCATATAAATCTAACTTTTAAGTTCAACAAAACACAGTCAGTGTCATATTTATTTTTCTTTAGTAAATACAATTCAGAAATGGAAAAGCTGTTTGTCAAAAACCGTTGTATGTTCTTGACACTCTCATTGGTATTAAGGGGGAAAGTAGCAGCTGGGTTTGGAAGTTTTATAGTTTTCTGGTCTGGAGCATACATGCCAGGAAGGAAAGACAACAGAAATCGCCTCAGAAAAGGAAGTATTCCCCTCTTTTCAATCTGGAAATGATTATGGTTCCAATCAATTTATGGATATTTTGTTTATTATGGTACATTTTGGAATTATATCACCATTACTATAATCTAACCTACTGAAACTAAAAGCCTGCAGGAGGTTTTTCTATACCCTGCGTTGATAGAAATCCATATTTTTCCAAGATGATAGAATTCACTTATATCAGTTAGAAGCTTTTATTTTGTTAACTGTAATAGATTTTTAAATCCTTATCTGTTATCCTCTATGGGGGAAATAGAGAGTAAATCTTTAATGTTTTATCAACTGTCACTGACTATTAAAAACTTCCTCTAACTTTCTATTAGGTTATAATACAGTCTTAGAGTGCAAATGCTGTAACATATCTCAGGTTTATTGCTAGAGCCCCAAAGTTTGATCTCAACTGCAGAAATGTGTCCTCTGTCTGTTTCTCTTGAGAAGGGTAAATTAAAACTCTGGAAAATAACATTTTGGTACTCATTGTCAAAAGATGTAATTTCGTCCACCATTGTCATGCGAGAATGATAGTTCAAAAGTGGAAAACATTTAAGACAGTTGCACGTCTTCCTGGGAGAAGATTTATTTTGAATCCATATAGTCAAACTGTGCAAGGCTCTGTAAAACAAACCAAGAGATGTATCTCAGACTCTACAGGTTTTTTTTTACCACATGTTAAATGTTAAATCTTATGAGGGGACAACTGCAAAAATGTGATCAAGTTTGGCTTGCTTGAAAATATTGGCAGTCAACTCCTCTTTTGCTAAAAAGGTATATGGCATGTCTTAAATGTGGAAAGCTGAATCCAAATGAGTCACAAGACTTTTGGAAAAATTTCCTATGGGTAGATAGGATCATGGCAGAGCTGTATGACCACAATGCTGTATCATATTTGCATTCATTAGTCAGATTCTCTGAGTTCCCAGTTGAAAATGCAGCTGTTACCCCAATATGGAAGTTCAGAGGTCCAAAAAAAGTTAACATTGTTTGAAAGGAACTGTGAACATTAGATTTGCAAATTAATACAATTGAATAAAAACCAAATAATTCTAATGGCTAATATTCAATGTCCCATTATTTTTTATGCTGCAGCGGTTTGTGATCTTTGTCCATGGTCCTGAAGCCAACAGTGACATAAGAGATCTCTCCATGGTGCTGAAACCAGGTGTAGCAGGGCTCTTTTCAAACATTTTATACTCTCTCTTGTTCTTCAAAAGCAACATGTTATGCTAAGATTTATGAGCTTTTACTGTGCACCATAATTAACAGTTTTTCTCCTGTATGAGGCTGTCTGAAGTGGTAAACCATCACTAGTTGCCGCAGTCTTGCTTTTTCGTTTGGTCATGATGATTCCAAACTTTGTCATATTAGGAAGTAGCTCTTATTTCCTTCTTGAAACTTGACACACTGAGTCCACGAAAAAAAATATTTCATGCCAGAAACTCTGAGGTGAGTGCAACTAATTTCACTTACAATGTAACATTTTAACCTGAGCCAGCAAAATAAAAAAATAAAAATAAAGAATAAAATAACAAATAACAATGAAGCTGCTTTTATATCACAATCTCTCCAGTGTTCTTCCTTGACAAGACTCTAATATGTTTAATCATAACATGTGTCACATGGTATATGAGTTGGACTAATGGAGAGATGGATGAATACCTAGAATATGTCTTATAAACATTAATGTTTCAATGTATAAAATACAGAGGCATTTCTTACTGCTTTGCATGGATAATCACACTAGTTGTATTACTTGCAACTCAAGTCAGGTGTGACAGATCCCCAGATTCACATTGCAACTTCTGAAACAGGTTGCGCACAACATAATTGACAGCACAATGTTTGGTGAAAAATCAAACACAACATTTTAACACAGACACTTCATAACAACTGTGAGCAATGTTAGTGGAGGGGTGAGGCTTTAGGCTTGTTTCACAGCCATGGGAGCTGGATACTTGTATAGCCATTGAGAATCATGTATAAAAATAGTTTTAGTGTGAAACGTGAGTACTATATTCAAACAGCTGAAAGTTGGTTTAAATTGGTTCACGCAACATAACAATGTTTTCAAAAGGATGAGCAAATCTATAACGGCTGCAAAAAAATGAAGAAACAAATCCAACCCTAGGAAGGGTTCAGACCTCAACATGATTGGAACGCTGTAGTGGGACCTCAAGAGAAATGTCAATAAACAGCTGCACAGAAACCTCGACGAACTATGGTTTGTTGTCGTAGATGGTTTGGTCTTTTGGTTGGTGTTACTTTCTTGGGATTCCAGTTAAAGCAAAAAGGCTAAACATTACAAGGTGACGCAGCACAATAAGGCAGATACATCAATGGGGTGGTCTGTAGACCAATAACACACACTCAACATCTGTGTGAGGGACTACATATGAGGGGACTTCGCAACAAAGTTGAAGAAAATTCTCCGTCAACAACATGAGAAATTGATAAAGCCACACAACAATGGCCAAGTTCTTGGAGCCAAAGGCAGCAGCTGTTGAGTGGGTATTCCTCATTTTTCCACATGCTTACAGTTCATCGTCCTACTTGTTTAAAAAGCAATTAAGTGGTGGGTCTTTTTGTATATAACATTTAGAACCCAGTCATGTAATTTCTACTGTGTGTCCCTTCAAAAAAAAATTGAAAGAAGGTCTACCTTCCTTTTTACCTTGACCGACTGCCTAAAAACTGACACACCAGAGAGTGTGAACACGTGACAGAGTGAGCCACGCAGAGAGCATGTGCTCAAACATCTTTGAGCCAAAAGACGTGAATCTCAATCTCATAATTGATTTTCACAAACTACCAGGCATGGCGTGAGGAAGTCCTGTTGCATCGACAGAAAACGGTACTATGTAGCAGAGGCCGAACCCCCCACACACCCTCTCAAATCAGCAATGATAAAAGTGGAGCTGAAATGGGTTGTGGGATGGAATCAAGAGAAATGAGATACACCAAATTAGAAGAGATTGGCCTGATGGACTTGGATTAGAAGGGAAAAAGGTGCATAGGGAGGGGATATCGAGAAGAGGAGGAGTGAGTGAGTGCATATGTGGAAGATGGGGAGAGATGGAGGAGAGAGGGGGAAAGGCGGGAGGGGCGGGGGTGTCTTGGTACTTGGCAGTCTCTGGGTATCTCAGGTTCTCTCCGGCCGGGAAAGCGGTCGATATTTAATTGTTATTGCTAGCATGGAACGCACGGAAGCGGGGCCTGTACGAAAATTTCTCATTTATTTGGTATTCTTGTTTTCTCTCCTTTTCCTCCCTTCACCTGCAGTCCTCTTTGCGGGGGAGGAAAGTGGGGGTAGGGGAAGGGGGGCGTCCTGTGTGCGCGCTGGGGCCAAATGAGAAAGGGGATGAGATCCTTGGATGGATCTGAAAAACACAGTGTCGTCCTCTCCCTAAGTTTAGCTTCTGTCCCCAGACACATCATATCCCACCCACCATCACCTCCACCTGCCCCCCCCCCCCCCAACCGCCACCAAATCCGTCATTTTCATCAAACGTCCAACCAAATATTATCCACACTCCATTCCCGAAGATCGAATCTTATTTAGAGGCGACGGGATTCGCCATCTGTTTTCAGATTTCATTCCTCCGTGAACTTTATTTTCCCCTCGACTTCGGACAAAATTATAACCCGATCGATCCGCTTTCCCGGCCACCACCACCCGTCTACATATATTTTTCCATGTGCGACCACTTCACCGCGCCGTGCGGGTCAATTTTCAGCCGAGGCAACGCGTGCAGAACGCAGTCTGCAGCTGATAGAAACTTAGACGCTGATGTGAGGTGGAGGTTCAGCCTCAGCACCTTCTCTGTTACCTCCCTCCTCCTCCTGCCTTTTCTGCGCTCTCCATCCCTCCCCATGCACCCGGATCGCTCCCCATGCGCGCCTCTGACCAAATCTCTTTGCTTTCTTTTTCACGCTCTGCTCCTGTAAAGTAATACCAAACCATTTTTTTCGGACAGCTGCAAGCTTAGAGAGGAGTCCATTTTTTTTGTCTTGACAACTTTTTTGGAGATAACTTTTCCTCCCTCTCTCTCTCTCTATTCCGCGCCTCTAAATCTGTCGCAATTTATTTCCCGTTCGCGCCGATGTTTACTCACAACAACACTCATGCATCATTTCAGTGTAGAGTAGTTTAATCCAGAGGGCGGGAAGGGTGCGCCGTCCGATCTCCTAAAACTGCACAATTACCACCAGTCCTCCACGCAAATCGACGGGATTCCCATTCCAGCCCAAGAGGGAGCTGCTGGACAAGTCAATGAAGGTGCGCCGGTGAAGGTAAGCAAGTCACTTCCCTAGTCGGTTATAGACATATAGGCTTAAATAATTGAGAAACCTGCTAGAAATTAGAGTCTCACGAGAAATATGATGCATTTCATCGGCGAAAGGGGAAACTACGCGCCTCTCTTGCAGAAATTGATCGATGCAGCATGTGAACGTTTGAAGAGGCTCTCTTCAAACATATCTCGAAGTTTGCGACCATCTCCTTTAAAACAAAAGAGTTTATGGCTTACATTTGCTTTTACGTGGATCGCGGTGCCTCGGGATGTAGTTCAGGGACAAACGCACGATGAAAAGTAAAAGCTGCAGGGGAAGCGGAACTTTGGAGAGGAACGCTTTCTCTCATCCAAAAGTTATCCAACGCAACACGGAGAGCACGGCAACGCGCGCACAACTGCGTTCAAATTTAACTTCTTATTTCATTTGAGTCACATGAAAGAAAAATTGGCCACAAGCACATATTTGTTATGCACTGCAAGCAGTTGATAAAATGCGTCCCTAAAGCAAGGGCGCATACATTTTGAAAGGGGGTACAAGAAGGGGGTCGCTGTAATATCGTGGTGGTACACCTTTCTTAGACTGGTGCGTTTACTGGGAGGTCAGGGACTGTAAAGTTGCATGTAATAAAGGGCCATGAACTGACAATACAAATTGTTATAAATGCATAAATACATTTTCAAAATCAGTTTTTACCAGCATATTTAAAGGGGTCACCATTAACCCCCACCCCCACCCTCCTTGGTGGCACTACTGCCTTAAAGCTGGTAGTGAACCAACACTGTAGAACAAGTGTTTTGTACTTTATTGCGTGTGTTGCAAGCAAACAAACATTACCTTTCAGATATTCCTGACCTTAAATCAAGTGTGGTCACATTTAATGTGCAGATGCTGTGATAAAAGGGAATTTCATTCAGTTTGAGAGCGCAGCATCATTGTTGTGGCCTCGGGTGGTCCGCTCAGTTTTTCATGATTATGAAGAACTCCTTCCCAAACACAGACAGCAGAGAAGCGAGACTCTTATCTTTGATGTCCCACTGATCTTCGCTCAAGCGCTGCTGCTTTGATGCAGGATTGCACACAGACTTTGTGAACTCATCCAGCACTGGACATAAGATGCCGCTTTTCAAGATTTTCCTCCTTTTTTCTACTTTGTGTTGATTTCATTTCATTTAGAAAATATGCTCCAGAGGTCAAGGCCTCTTCTGTTCTTAGGATATTTTGATATCATCCTGAAGCAGGTTGTGTTACTATTTTTACATTATTCTCGAGTAGCTTACATATTTTTCATTAGTGTTTCTTTGTTAAACTTTCTTCACAATAAAAAACGACACATTTTTGATTGATACATCATAACCATACCCTTCTCATTAGTCCCCATCGTCCAATGGAAGAGGTCCACAAAGGTCATCTGACCACATTCAGCCAGACCTCTTCATTGACTTCACGTTCATGTTGTGCAAGGTCACAAAAACACACATGCACTTCCATATTTACTATGCTGCTTGAAACTTTTGCTTTGTTATGCTTTGGCTTATATTTTTGAGCAACAACAAACAAATCTGAATTATGTGCAAAGTACCTTACGTGTTGAATCTACAAACAGAGCCACATTTCCCGGTAGTAATTTAAGCACATCAATAATTTGCACCTTTTTCCACCTCTTTTCAAAAGCTGCATTGATCTGCTGAATATTACAGATAGAAATAAAGAGAAGCTTGTCCTCAGCAGCACTACTACAAAGCAACTAATTTAAAAGCCTTATATATATTTTTTCCTTTGTATTGTATCTTCTTGGTTTGTTTATTTAAGCAGTTTTTAGGCACAGCAATAATGTTCAAAGAGAAAATTACCAGAAAGATAACCTAAAGTCAACCCATTCGTCAAAGTGTCAAATTGTGATGTTTTTTTCGATACTTCCTGACATCTATGATAAGGCCCTAGGGATTAATATTGAGCTAAACTTTTAAATAACTGAACTCAGCAATCCCATTCATTGCTACTTTCAAAACATCAAAAACCTTAGACATATGTTAACAAGTGACGCTTGTTAACTGTTGCTATATAGTTTTACGGCGACTTACTGGCAGCATCGCCGTCTATATGTTACCATTGCCACCAATTTTCAGTAGATTACTGGCAGCTCGTTTGACAGAATATTGCCATAAATTGGGTAGTTGCAGTTAATTTACTGGCAGCAATCCTTCTATTAAGCATAAAATGACCATATAGAGCAACTAACACCTAAGGGTTTGGTGTTAATCTACTAGATTCCCTTGAATTCCATTCCACTTATTTTTTCAGCACAATTTCACACCAAATATCAAATCTATATATTGTATAATCAAACCTTTCCAAATCAATCCAGTTTCATAAACATGAAGTTCAGTTGGTAGACTGTAGTCATCGTAATGGACTGGGGATCTGTTCAGGGTGCACCGCCACTTCTCGACCCAATGAGCTCTGGAGATGATTGTGCAAAGAAGGATTCTTCATGAAGTGAACATTATGGACAACCCTGAACATCTGCTTCATCAGACTATTACACAAAAACAGTGTTTCATTAGTCAGAGGCTACTTCAGACTACTACAGAAGATCCTTCCTGTCCACAGCCGTCAGCGTCCACAACAACTCTTTGAAGAAACCTGCAGAATGTCAGATATTGAGCTACAACATTTAGTCTCCCTTTGGGGTTGATAATGTATTTTTTTATTAGAATAGAATTGATTTCAATTTATTTGTATTACATTTTAACTAGATTGTAAGTGATTGGTTTTAAGTATGAAACTGACTTGATTTGGATTAAATTATCACAGTAAAATACAATTTATTCAGAAAATACAGTAACTCATGCCTAGTAGCTGGAGGCAAACATAAAATGCAGATGTTCTGTACCTTAACTAAAAAACATCAACAGTGGATTTACTGAGAAATTACTGAAAAAGAGATAACAGACGGCACTAGTATTGTACTGGTTAGAGAATTGGTTAGACAAATACAGGAACTCACTGTCATTACATGTATAATGTTTATGATTTGCTGCAAAATCCTAGAAAGACCATTTAGGCTGAATTTACAGGGCGAATGTGTGATTTTTAACTTTAAATTTAAAGTAGACGGTAATAGAGTAGTCAGTGTTTTACCTCCAAATAGAAATGATGTGGGGAAACAAACAACTGAGCAAAGTTATTACATATAGGCAAGGCAAGGACAGATTTATTTCTTTGCGTAGCACCGTATATACACAATTCAAAGTTCACTTTTTCAGGGAGTTTATTCCTGAGCAGACAGGTATATAAATTAAAGGTTGTATTTTACACTATCTCTTCCTGGTGCAGCCGCAGCATCTTGAATGAGGCTGCATGATTGAATGTTCTTTCTTCAGCAATCAGTAAAGGCATCACAATCTAGCATATAAAATTGGGCTAAGAAATTACAGAATTATTGCCCCTCTCACTGGAAAAACATAGAAAAGACAACATCATCTCAGGAAAATTTGATTGAAAAGTTAAAATTAATAAGATCTCTACATTTTGATGTGCACAGCTGTCTGCATGTTGTTCTTGGGTTGATCTAAAGGGCTAACAAGCGTGGATTTGTCTTACACAATAATAAAGACCATTTTTGACTAATATATTGATAATTGCATAATAATGCAAGTACACTCTCTCAAAGGTCAATAAACTTAATTTCTAAAGAACATTTAACACTGGAACTGGAATACATTGTAAATATCCTAATGGGTGGGGTTGCGGCGCTGTCTGTAATGCTAACAGCAGCACACCCAGCTACCATAATAACTGTTGTTGGAAGCAACATTTTGTTCTCATTCATAAAACGCTGAAAACGGGGACAATTCCGGGGGAATCTTTAGCCAGGGACAGGTCGTCCAAAACGGGGACTCTCCCCAGATATCCAGGAAGTCTGGTCACCATAAACTACACTCTCTGTGAGCATGCACCATTTTTTCACTGCTCTTTTGGTTTTTGTTTGTTGATTAAGTGCTCTGGAGATTGTGGACTGTCGGGAAGACAGAGACGGCCCATGGGCTGCATTTTTAAAGCCCAGCTGGGAAATTTGCATTGGACAATTATGTTGTAGGTGCCGATGCACCTTTGTTGTGTCGCTGCCTTTAGTTGCTACTGTTTTCCAACTAATGTGACATACTGGCTCTACAGATTGAGTGGTTCGCCCCTCAATTGGTCTGAATCCAAAGAGCTCCCACACTGCAGCTGTTGCGTTCGGCTTTGAAAGCAAGTCCATCTCAGATTTTCCTAAACCTCAACCAGCATTTCTCTGGCTTGCTACTCCTCATTCAGCTCTCATGTTAAACTCTGAGGAACGTCACGAGACCAAGCGCCTGGCAAGTACCTGACGCAAGAGTTCACTCCTGACTACGCTAAGGAAACGAGGAGGAGTCGGGTCCAATGCACCATAGTGAAACCTTTTGTCATTCGGTCTCTTTAGTAGAAAGATAGGGAGACACAAGGAAAATAAAGCATACAAATGAAAATTATCTAGCTCATTTCAATTTATCATGCAATTAGTTGATTTATTCCTTATTTCGACAGGCTTACCCATTCACTCACACATTTGCACGCTGATGGTGGTAAGCTACCTTTGTAGCCACAGCAACCCTGGGACAGACTGACAGAAGCTGGGCTGAAAGACAATCAGAGCCACCAGGCCCCCTGACCACAGCCAGAGGGCAAAGCGGGTGAAGTGACTTGCCCAAGGACACAACAACTGAGATTGTTGGAGCTGTCACACCGCTGGTTACAGAACAAACTCCCTAGCACCTGCACCACTGTCGCAGGAGCTAGGGATGTCTTCATTTAGGGTGTCACTTTTAACATATGAGCTAAAAAAAATGCTTATTTTCACTATATCTTCCTTGGCTAACTAAAATCAAAGAGTGGCTAACCTGATATAGTCAAAGTCAAAGATGTTCATAGATGTCCATTGTTTGGATTGTTAGATCTGTTTAACATTAACCTGACAAATTTTGTGACATTTACATGGACCTTTACTCCATGGACTTTTACTTTTGCATTTGATGAGACGTTTAATTTTATTAACTGCCAAATGTTTATGTTGCAACATGATGGTCAATGAGACAAGCATGTTATCCACACCCTTAGTAAACGTCTTGTTAAAAAAAAGAACAAACCACAGGGGCATCTGGTTAGATTGGGGGAAATAGTCTCCTTCCAGCTCCATTTTGTATTGTTTAAAGTTTGGTTCACCTGCTGGAGATCCTTCACATTGAAAGTACTCTGGAGCTTTGTCTGCTGAATATAAGAGACCGACCACTCATAAGTAATTCACACAAAAAGAGAAAGAGAAGAAGAGGGATCAAACAGAGCAAACTGAACTTCCTCCTGGATATCATCCTCCATGTGGGGCATCTTTTTGTCTACAAGAACCTGAATTCACTTCTAAACTGCATCTTTTATACCGACATCTCTGCTGGAGAGCCTGGATTTCTCCCTGAATTACCAGCAGGATGATTCCCAGTGCAGTTCCGAAGCTTTTTTTTTTTTTTTTCCACGCAGACTTTCCAGTACCCCTGCCGCTTTCACTACTCCCAGATAAAGCCTCTCCTATTGATGATGATAATGTGCTGATCAATATGGCAGTTTCAGGCTTATTCTAAGCGACTTCATAGCTGCAGCCTCTGTATGAATCGAGGCTCTGCTGCGAGAGAGTGTCCCCTACATTGATTATGTATTAGCTTGGCGAGTTCCGACGCCCAGCCACTTGTTTGCAAACGGGGGTCTATTTCCGAGGAATTCAAACGACCACTAAGCATGCAGAGCCGATATTTATAGAGGCTTTAACAGGTTCATTATAGTCGTTGTGGATGGTTCCACGGGGGGTTGAGACGCTCATAAAGGGCCGAGCAGAGTAAGTCCCAATGCGCTGAGCATTTGACAGTACAGTCGATGACTCAAATCATTCCTCATCTTCTTTATGGCCACATGGACATTTACAGCCGTTATGGGGTTAAAGTACAAACATAAACGGATGCAAAGTGTGATCAAGGGTCGTTCTGCGTGAAGGCCATAGCAGTTGGTGACAAATGGTGCCGCCTCAGGGTTCTGGTTGTGTGCTGTTCTGAAGGAGGCAACTGGGGAAATGCAATTTCTCTTCTCCCACTCTTTGTTGTATCTTCAAACTGTAACAGCTGATGGCAAAATGAATTTAAACAACATACAATTCAGCTGTTTATATATATATATATATATATATATATATATATATATATATATATATATATATATATATATATATATATATATATATATATATATATATATTTAGTGTAATTTTCCCTGCATATGTGAATGAATAATACACAAAAGCAAAATGCAGCAACATGGACCAACAAGAAATTAAAGCATTGTAAGCGCTGTGTTTCTCCTGAGGTAAATTAGCTTCTTATTTGAGAATTGTAATCAATTCTCAAATAAGAAGACCAAATCTCAACACATAAATTAATTAGCACTGGAATAACATGAGCTCACTGTGTCTAATTTTGCTGTTTATTTTGATATCACCCATCACCAACTTTACTCAATGTAAGTACTCAATACGTTGCATAGAGACGGATGTTTTCCCACTGAATCTACATCAATCCGCTATGTTGGACTAAAATCCTTTAACGTTTTTTAATGACTCCTGCTTCAATCGCGCTCTGTAGCTCCAGATTTCATACACTGCCCTGGATTGTCAACATATCCCAAATACTGTAGGTTCATTAAAAGAGCACTAGAAAATTAAGCTGATGATATTAAGACATCAGGTCTTAGAGATACTAAATAAATTATATGATTTTTGCACTCAATCCGTCATCCTGCGCTCTGCTCCTGTGACAATTTTGAATAAAACAGACAAGATGAATATTTTACTAGATGTGATGCTTAGTGCCGTAATGATGGCACTTCAAGTCAGCTCTTGAGCTGTGGAAAACCAAACTTTTATAGAAGCTGTTAGAAAATTCCAATATCCCTTGTTAGGCATTTTTTTATACTTTAGGTTTTTTTTTTTCAAAAACAGCCTAAAACCCACCTGGATATTAACCAGAAGATGTGTATAGAATTGGTAACAACAGCCAAAGCAATTATTAGTAAAATACAAAAACAATATTAGCACCAATTATAGCCAGAAAACATGTAGATTGTTATAAGGAGACAGAATTAGCTGAGTCATAGTTGTAGAGCAGAATAGATTTTTAGCAATGATGCTAACTTTTAACTGTTTAATTTTTCAACACAAATCTTAATCCTGGTAATTTCACCTCCCTTCATACCCCAGATATCCTGTCCTAACCAAGCAATGCCTCACACCTAACAGGGGTGTTTACCATCTTAGGCAACCTATGAGTGAAAGTAATTTACTGATAAATGTGCCGTTATGGTGAAGAGAGAGCTGAGCCAAAAGGCGAAGCTCTCGATTTACCGGTCGATCTACGTTCCTACCCTCATCTATGGTCACGAGCTTTGGGTCGTGACCGAAAGAACGAGATCCCGGATACAAGCGGCTGAAATGAGTTTTCTCCGTAGTGTGTCTGGGCTCTCCCTTAGAGATAGGGTGAGCTCAGTCATCCGGGGAGGACTCAGAGTAGAGCCGCTGCTCCTCCACGTCGAGAGGAGCCAGTTGAGGTGGCTCGGGCATCTGGTCAGGATGCTTCCTGGACACCTCCCTGGAGAGGTGTTCCGGGCACGTCCCACCGGGAGGAGGCCCAGGGGAAGACCCAGGACACGCTGGAGGGACTATGTCTCCCGGCTGGCCTGGGAACTTCTTGGGATTCCTCCTGAGGAGCTGGCCCAAGTGGCTGGGGAGAGGGACGCCTGGGCCTCCCTACTGAAGCTGCTACCCCCGCGACCCGACCCCGGATAAGCGGAAGAAGACGGACAGATGGACGGATGTGTTAACAAACATTGATGTTTGACTCCACTAACTCTTATCTGTCAGCTAGAGTTGCTTAACTTGTCACAAGCTCAGGTAAAGCAGCGTTTTTTTTGTTGTTTTTTTTTTACTCCCCCTCATTGTAAAGTTCTTCAAATTATCAATATTCTTACATTCCTATATTTCATTTCCCTCTCTTTATATTTTAGGGGGTCTGAAATGTGTAATTCTTTTCGTTAGCCGTTTCATTTGTAACAAATTTTATTGGATTTTAGTTAGTTTGGTTTTAGATATTTAACATTTGCTTTCTGTTTGTCTTTTTCTTCTTCTAACTTTTTCTCAGTATGGTTTTACATCTTTCCATTTATTTATGTCACCATGTTGACGAGGACTCCCTTAATCAAGAGGTGCTGTAACTTAATGGGAGCTTACCGGCTATATGAAAGGTCATCATTATTATTATTATTAGTAGTAGTAGTAGTAGTAGTTGTTGTCTGGATACTCTTGTTTATTTTTTGTGTAGAGTTTATTTCTGTTTCGTGCCTTCCTCAGTTCCCCGGCATAGTCTGCGCCCCCCGGCTGTTTGATATTCTGCTGATTGTTTCTCACCTGATTTTCGTCCTGTTGATTATTTCAAAGGCGTATTTAAGTTCCCGGTTTCTGTTTCTCTATTGCTGGATTCTCCTGTTTGGTCACCCCGCTGTTTTCTTCCTGCATTCTCCGTGTTTGCTTCATAACTTTGTTCATTTCATTATTAAATATCTCGCTTCATCATGGTTCTGCCTCGTCCTTGTCGCACCGTGGGTCCACTTCAACATATGAAAGCAGTAGTATTTCCTCTGCTAACAAAAATAAATGGATAAAACATGGTTCAAGTGAATGCGCACATAAAGCTTTGTTTACAGTTAGAAAATGGAAGTGGGAAAAAATAAAGTAGCGACCTTGGGGCGATGGAGTGGGTTGACCTGGAGCAATCTGCCATGTCCACTCATTTTATGCTCCCTCCTCTTCTAAATCCTTCCTATTCTCTTTAACTCTCCAAAGTTTCTCCTACAGCCCAGTTGAGCTTCTGTGAACGACATCTCAAACTCTCCAGTTGTGTTCCCTCCTTTTTTCCTGCCATCGTCTCTGTCCTCTCCAACAACCACAGCAGTTTTCTCCCTTCAAACTGTGTGAACCCTGTTTTGGAATCGCTGACCCCCCCTTTGCTCTTTCTCTCTCTCGTTTCCCTTTCGCCTCCCGTCTCCCACTTAACCCCATATTTCACAGCTGACATACAGCTAATTTCGCCCCAGTCCTCCGAACAGAGCTCTCTATACCGCTCGAGCACGCTTAATTACCCACAATTAAAGCCAAACGCTAACGAGAAAATTGCTCTGTTATGAAATGACTTCAAAAGGAGAAGAATAAGTAGAATGGATTGGAGGAAAAGTTGGTTGGTAGCCCTTGGGTGGCGGGGAAGAGCTTCGCTGCTGTGTTTTTCTCCCCCGGGTTGTCTCTGCGGACTGTTGCAAGCAAAGATCCCACTGGCGTCGCCGATAGCTGTAGACAGCAGTGCTTAACAGTCATACGCAAGTGTTGGCACTGTGAAAGCACAGATATTCCCTTTAATAATGTAGGGGTGAATCTGGGAATGATGTGTTGTGAAATGGAAAAGACTTCCACTTTGGTTTCTTTGATCACAGCATCTTAAAATCATGAACGCAGAAGCTCCAACTGTGCAACTTTCAGAGGGCTCAAATCAACCTGATACATTTGTTATTTAACTCGGTGTCATAATGACTTTGGTTGGAATATTAGTATAAGAGAAAAGCAAAAAGATGCTCAAATATGTCACTGTCCTGTTTTACAGTAAGCATAGCTTGCTCTAGCTATATCTAGTTTGAAAGCTAATATTTATACACGAAGCACAAAGTATACTTTAAATAACAAAATCTTGCTTATTTCTTTTCTGTCAACTGTACTGCTTACTGCACCTTTACTTTGCATCTCACCCGTCTTAACTAGGGAATCGCTGCACCTTGTACCGTGTTTCCTGACTTGGCATGAATAATGTTATATTCTGTGATAAATGCATTTTTAGTTGATTGCCGGCAGTCTGTATGATGAGAAATCCATTTTAGCAGATCCCTATTCAGTTTGGTGTATTCAGACAAAGTGTAATCATGGTACAAGTCATGGTGCACTAAAGTCAGTCATGGATAACTGACTTTGTCCTCCCCAAAGCTAAAAGCATATAGCATTTATAGTGCCTTGCAAAAGTATTCACATCCCAGACATTTTGTTCCCCTTTGTCACGTCACAGCTACAAACTTCACAGTATTCTATCAGGATTTTATGCAAAACTCCAATACAAAGCAGGACATGTCGGTAAAGTAGTTAAAATAAAAATCTATATTCAGCCTCTTTTGCTATTATGCCCCCAAATAAAATCCAGTACAACCAACCTCCTTCAGAAGTCAATTAATAGGTGAACAGAATCCATCTGGGTGCAGTTTAATCTCAGTGAATACAGCTTTTCTGTGAAGGCCTCGGTGGTTTGTTTCTGGACATTAGTAAACAAGCAGCATCGTGAAGTCCAAGAAACACTCCAGACAGGGCATGGATCAAGAAATTGAAAGCAGGGCTAGGTAATAAAACAATAACCAAGGCTTTGAATATCTCACAGATCTTTGTGCAATCCATCTTCAACAAATAAAACAAGTATAGCACAACTGCAAACTTCCCAAGACTTTTCCATCCACCTAAATTGACATGCTGGGAAAGAAGAGCGTTAATCGAATAAGCAGCCAGGAAGCATTTAATAATTCTGGAGGACCTGCAGAGATTCAGGTGGGATAATTTGTTGACAGCATCATGTTGCATCTATGCTTTTCTTCAACAGGGACAGGAAAGCTGTTAAGAGTCAGTGGAAGATTGGCCAGAGCTAAATAAATGGAAATCCTGGAACGAAACCAGTCAGACGCTGAATAGACTTGAGGTTGGGGCAGAGATGTACCTTCCAGCAGGACAGCGACCCTAAACATACAGACATGGTTACAATGACATGGTTCAAAACAAATTATATGTGTGTGTTAGAATGGCCCAGTCAAAGTCTAGACATAAATTCAGTAGTGGCAAAATGTATGTTGACAGGTGGGCTCTGTTAACCTGACTCTCGCCAGATGTATGTTGCTCCGCCTAGCTTCACTCACATACATCTGGGACATCTCCCATAGAGAGTGATTTCTCCAACCAATTTTATTGTCCAGCCAATCAGGACGCAGGGCGGGAGTTTCATGGATGTGACGTAGTGGAGAAGCGACCGTGAGATTCCAACAACAATGGCGGCTCGCATCGAGGAAGCAAGCGTTAGCATTGATGCTGCTATTTCTTCCGTGTTGTCCAATATACCTAATATTGTTTCATTTAAAGAACATCAGAGAACGGCTCTGAAGGCTTTTGTTGGTGGAAACGATGTTTTCGCCCTTCTCCCGACCGGATTTGGCAAGTTTTATTTTCCGGGGCGCGTCCGCAGCGGACACGCCCGCGGCGGAGCGGTTAGCGCGAACCATATTAGGAGGCCTTTAGTCCTCGACGCGGTCGGCCCGGGATCGACTCTGACCCGCGGCGCTTTGCCGCCTGTCTTCCACCCTCTTCCTTTCAGCTCACTGTCAATGAAACGCGTGCCAGTAGAGCCGCAAACACATAAAAAAAAAATAAACCCTGCGTCGTTCTCACAGCGTCGCTCTCACAGCGTCACGGGTTAGCTTCAGTGTGAGTGGTTGAAATAGTCGATAAAGATGACAGACAAGTGGCTTATCCAATCATATGCAAGGATTTTTGATAAGGCCCAGCCTTCAATAAAGGCAATTCCTATGGAGAAGTCCCAGATGTATGTGAGTGAAGCTAGGCGGAGCGACATACATCTGGCGAGAGTCAGGTTAGGGCTCTGTCCCATCTGACTGAACTTGAGCTATTTCCAAAAGGGGACGTGCAGAAATGCCAGTCTCTAAATGTGCCGGGCCGGGAGAGACCTGCAAAATAAAACCTGCAGCTGCAATTGCAGTAAAAGGTGGTTCTACAAAGTACTGACTCCATACATTTTCATAGTATTAGGTAGAAATGACTTTAAATTATATGACTTCAGTCAACTCAGAAACATGCAGGACAGACAACCCTGCATGCACACACCACAAAAAAACACAAATTCTTCTTGATGCAAGACAACAACACCAACAACTGCAAAACCACAAAACCCGTCATTACCTCTCTTTTTTTTACAGTGAATCAAAAAACTTTGAATTTTCAATTAACAAACGAGTCTTGTTTTATCATCTATAAGGCAAAATTGCTTATAAGGCTGAGCATTTAACAGGGAAACGTTCTGTCAAAGAGTGAATAAAGCTATAGTGGCTATACGTTACGCCATCCATAACATTATTCACATGTAATTGTTTATATAGTTTATCTTAGGGTATAAAGTCTTCCTTGGATGAAATAGACACAGATGTGAGCATCAACAAGTCTAATACACAAAAAAGAGTAAAGCTACACTGAAAGAGTAAGGATACACTGGCAAAACACGCTCTAAAACTATATTTAAACAAGCAGGTTTATATTTTGTGGAGTACTGCTTCCAGTGTTTGTAATTTGTTTTGGCTGTATTGATAAAAAAAAAAATGACAGAACTGCTGCTGGATGGCACAGCTAGAATAAACACTCCAAATGACTATGATCTGAGAAGGTTTCTTCCAGAACGACTGTATGTTTAATAATAAAAACAGCCTCCCGCAGCTCATCTGAACAGAGAGATCAGGCTGTTCGGGTGTTTCTGTTACTCTGGCCCCGACCACGGAGCCCATTCCTGTTCCAGAGACGTCCACACCATCAACAACTCCCCCCTGCCTCCCCCAAATCCAATCTGCACTTGGCAAAATGAAACAAATAACCAGTAATTTGGATTATTTACGTCCAGTTTACACCTCACCTTTGAGGAGGAAGAAAAAGTGAGCTATATGGTCTTTGGATAATTGGAACAGTGTGTAGTAATAAGTGCAGCAGCTACAGTGATAACAATTAGATTTGATTTCATTTGAGAATGCCTCCACAGCTGCTCCCCACTCACCCCCTTTAAACCCCCTTCTCCCCTTCTTTCCTCCCTTCCCCCTCGCCCCTCTCCCCCTAGATTAAAGTGGGTGTGTTAATTCTGTGGTGTAGCGATCGAACAGCTCTGGCAACAATGGGAAATGGGCTATTGATCAGAACAGCTCAGATTAAGACTAGGCACTGGAGCTCTTTCTTGCTCTCTTTCCTTTCCTTTTCTCTCCATTTCCCACCTTCCACTGCCCGTCTTCCTGTCTGTCCTGCTTGTGTCACCCCCCCCCCCCCACCTCACCCCCTGATGCACACACTCTCCAGTCTTTTGTCTCCAGCCCTCAAACCAGTGGAAAGTGTTAAAGAGTCCATGAGGAATTCCCTTTCTTGCTCCCATGTCTTTAATTTCGAGTGAGATGACTATCCTTTAATATGTTTGTCCCAAAAGCAAGCAGCAAAACAGGAAGTTACCTCAACTTGATATTCAATCTCCTTTTAACGGCTTTCTCTGCTTCAATGTGACATCGACTTATGGTAGATTTCATATCAGTCAGTCACGCAGAGGGGCCCCCTCCTTTTGTTGTGCCGCAATTAAAATCGGCCCCGTCAAAACGGCTCGCGTCCCAAAATGAGCTGTCACGCTCGCGCCGCAGGACGGAACACATTGAGTTTGCATTGAACAGACATAAAACCCGGCAAATGTGAGGAGACAGCAAATCCATACAGTGAAAAGTGAGCTAGGAATCCCCTGCTCTACTTATATTAATTAACTCAGTCGATGGGGATGTGATAGGTCAGTTTTTCATCCTCTTTCAGGCGCCTCCCTGCTTTGTCACATATACCTCCCAGGTGTTGGGAGGTGGTGGTGGTGATGGTGGTGGTGGGGGTCTCTTAGACACTCCAGCTGCCGACCAGAGATCAGCAGGGGTGGGGGGGAGGGATAAAAAAAAACCCCAAAAAAGTTAGATTCAGGTTGTCTGAGGCATGTTTTTCCTTTTCTAGATCCTTAAAATGACGAGAAGTCACAAATTAAAGTATAAATACTGACAGGGAACACACAAGCACCCAAACAGAAAGCAATGTTTGCATCAATATTGCCACGAGCCTCAGGGGATTGGGGAGTATTGGCAAAGCTTTCATCCGCTACAGTATGTGTGTGAGCGTCTGATATTCAATGCTCATGGCACTCACGACTGAGACACATCAAGAAAAAGAACGGGGGGAAAAACACAGCTGTTCATGCACACATGTACTGGAGTCACATTGGTGCCACTTGAACCCAAACACTGGAGCGATACTGGAGTTAGGAACAGATGGAGGCACCAGTTCAGGAGGTTAACAAGCAGTGATAGACGACTGGAATCAGCAGGCGGCACTAGAGGGCGATAAAGAGGTGCAGGAGCTGTTGGAGGAACTTGAGGATCTCTGCGCTTGGCTTTGACCGTGAACGTGAACATGTAGACCTGGTAATGCTCCTTTAGCTCCGTGCTTCTTGCCCTCAGAACTATTCTGCATCATTGCCCTGAGCAAATGTGCAGTTTCTCTAACAACGATTTTAGTTTGTCTCATAAAACAGACATTGAAAGTAATTACACCGCAAGAAAATTCTCATCTTATTACTCCTCTACGCTGCTGAAGGAATTGTTCAAGCAGGGGTGGTTGTTGCATGAATGGCGCCCAGGGCAAGTTCGTTCTTCTGCTGCCTGACACAGTCCCACAACAAAGCCCAGTCAGCAAGAAGGAGAAAAAAAAGTGTATTATGTAATTTAACAGATACACTAGGAACTAAAAATGTTAAATCAGATTGGATAAATACATTAGAATTAGATTTGAGATGGATGGATGGATGGATGGATGGATGGATGGATGGATGGATGGATGGATGGATGGATGGATGGATGGATGGATGGATGCCCATTGATCAGACATTAGGATAGGTTATCATATTTTTTCCCAAACCCCCTCCCCCTGAGGCCATGTCACCCTGTGCAAGTAACCATGTTGCCAAAAGCTTTGCCCTCAATGATCAAGACCACCATTGTGGCCAGGTTTGTTAAAGCAAGGTTCTGGTAAAAAAAAGGAAAAAAAAGTTCTAAGCATTTTTCTTACCTGCAGTAGATAACTTCTCTTGGCATCTTGATTTAGTTTAAATGTATGCTGGTTGGAAGTGGTAAGCGTATTTTTGTGTTTTATTCGTTTCTATCAGTGTACAGCACTTCGGTTAACTGCGTGCTTTTTAAAGTGCTTCACAAATAAAGTTGTATTGTATTGTTTTAAATCCGGAAAAGTTGTCTGGATTTAACGTCTAGTCAGAGCAGGACCGCTTTCAAGGCGGACTTCCACTGCCTTAGCCTCTTTAAGCACAAATCTAAGCTGCCTCTCGCTGTTCATAAAGCGCTGATCCAGCCTGTGATATCCAGGTCACCCGCGATTTTTCAAAAATCAACCCAAAGAGGCATGGAGTGGAACTCAGAAAGGTCAATATAGAGAGATAAATAAAATAAGGGTTGGACATCTCCAACACATTAGGGCTAAATACATTGGTGGTGTATGATGCTTTCTAAGTTTTATTCTATTTTCTACTGATACCAGGGCTGAAGGAGATTGTCTGAAGTCAAGTGATTGGTTCTGTGACAGCACACTTTTCAGATGACCTTTGTTAAAAACATTGGTCCTGGTACGTTTTAGACTTATACAGCCAGTTGGTCACCCTGACCATCTGTAAATACCGCAATGTACCCTTGACCAGCTATCCCTTACAGAAGTTAATATGAGGCTGTGACCTCCTCGCTTTAACCTCCCAATGCCAAGTTAGACCTTTCAGAAAACACAAGGTGGCGGCTTTAAGTGTTTTGTGATAGACGCTAAAGAAACCTATCATTATTTATACTGGAAAATTATAGGAGGGGGTGGAGCACCACCAACGTCCGTCCCTTATGGTAGAGAATGTGTAAAGCCTTTCACTCAGAGCAGCTCTAAAAATCTATAAAATAGAAGTTACTTAAACTGCCACAAGACTTATTTTTTCCGCTGTTTTACTTTCATTTAAATCCTGAAATGCTTTAGAGGTTCTCTTCTCAGTGCATGTTTCACACAGGAAGATCTCCTGTTGCTTTGCCTCGATTAGTTGGTGCTGGAGGCTGACGCTAACAGCTAACCTGAAAGAGACTTCTATCACCTTAAGAAACTCTGATGTGAAGATGTCATTGATCTTTATATGACTCCAGTCTTATGAATCTTCAACCTGCTCTTGCCTGTGTGTTAGATGATTAATTGGATAAGAAAATAACATTCCTCACTTTAATTTCAGACAGTTTCTGTGTTTGGAAACACTACTTCTTCTGGTCCCAGTGCCGCTGATGCTATGAGAATTACCTACTCTAGGTAGGACAAAAACTGCTTGAAGCTTTTTAACAGGACCTCTCTTAAGAAATTCTGAATTAAAATAAGACTAGAGAAAACATTGGATTCAGTAAGATGACTGTTCTTAGCTCACAAAATGTTAATAGTGCAAAAATAGTATGTTATAGTATTCTGAACCTTAAGTATGCCAAGCTTTAGACGTGAGCATCCCAGTTTCCATCCTGTAATCCATCCCTCTCCTCCACTCTCTCTGCACCTGATCCCCTTGTCATACACTCCGGCTCTCTGCACTCAAGTGAATTCCATCGTTTATTTAATTGATTATTAATTTACTGTTAGAAGATCGATTGAATAATTAAAGTTTGTTTAGGATGGAGTCGGTCTAGTGGCACAATGGCTGCCGCGCTTCTCGTTCACCAGCTTTCTTGATTTCACATGTTCACACGCGGACCCGGCCCAAGGTAGGCAGGGGGCTTCCTGAGCACTTTTTGTGTTTGAACAGATTACGTTTACGGTGGAGCTAATTAGAGCTGGGCCAAGATCAAGATATGCATCTACCATCTTAAAACAACCATAAGCTATGCACTTTCATATCTACGGAGTATCCAATTGCTGTCATGTCTGCGTGCGCGTTTCCCCACATGTTCAAAGGAATTTCAAGCACTCTCGGCCCCTCAAACCAGCACCGCAAACGCTGCTTATGTCTAGAGCCGGCCCTGTGCAGATGGTTGGTGGAGATCATGAGGTGAATTAAAAGGCATTGTGATGTGGATTTTGAAGCAGGAATACCAGGAATGATGTCGACAGCATCGGGCACTATGTAACGTGATTAATGAAAAAGAGATCGGTTAATAAACCTGCAAACCATGGAGCCTCTTCTAGTTTCGGGCTGTCATACCTGCAGTCATACTGAATTTTAGCTCCTTAAATTGACCCCCTTCCTTGTTTGTTTTAGGGGGAATTGGTGATTCAAAATAAGTCACTTTTTGGTGTCTGCGACTGAATAGTTGGGGGGTTTTTTGGGGGGGGGGGCGCACGCAGAGATGCTCTGGCTGGAGGACCCACAGAAAGGCTCATCTTGCAGCAGCGAAGCAGAGAAGGCGCACATAAGTCGCAAACGGAGGCAGCACCACACGGCGCACTCACAGCCCGCTCACAAACCTCATATTTGAGACGCAGGAGCGGAAACGGGTCGAATCCTACTTCAAATTCTCTTTCCTCTCGGCTTGTCGACCGGGGAAAACAAACCGACCTGAGGCGCGGCGAATGGGGATTTACTAATTAACTACTTACACACACACTCACTCACTCACTCACTCACTCACTCACACGCACACGAAGAGAGATAGAGAAGAGAGATACAAAGAGTGAGTGAGGGAGAGAGAGAGTTGCACACCTCCTGCTCTCCCTCCTCCTCCCCCCTCCTTCTGCTCGCCTCCCCGGGTTCAGGTTGGTAGTTGAGCTGCCTCTCCGGTCGCTGCCTCTGTGCGCCGTCAGAGTGGATGTGCTTGGATTGACTGTGCGCTCTTCAGCCGGTGACAAGATCACTTCCTAAAAACAACAACAAAAACCAAATCTGAAGGTATGTCTTTGTACCAATATTTCTGGTTTAAGCTTGTCAGCTGTTCCGCATCTGCTTTTCACTGAGGGTGGGAAGAAAAAGTTGTTTCCGCGCTTTGGCAGGCTTGCTCAAAAGTCTCTCGTGATGATATTGTTCCCCTTATTTCGCTGTTTTATATAACTTTCTTATACAGGGATGTTGTTTCACCGACGCAATGTCTGCTTGCAGGCACCGTGCATGACATGTTTTGTTGTTGTTGTTTTGGAAGCATTTTTGCGCGCACACACTCACACACCCCACACCACGGGGATGTTGCGCTTTAAAGTCTGCGAGCAGGTGGGGAAAGTCTGGGCTCCACGCGTTCAGCTGTCTGCGTTGGCCCGGATTAGCCTTTAAATGTCTCTATTTGTTAAGGCGTCTCGCTCTCACCTCCACGCGGCCGTATCAATCAGTCAATTAAACAGGCATTCACGCGGCGAGCTGCACGAGACCCGTGTAGCCGCTGCACATCTCTCTCTCCCTCTCTCTCCCTCTGGTTCACATTAATGAGCGCTGCCCATTTGGCTCACCAAGGGTGTATGTGGGAGAGTTTGCAGACTCGCGAGGCCCATATTTTGCTTCTGCGTGTGCTTAATTAATCACTTAATCATAATTTACATTTTTGAGATTTAAAATTATAGGCTTGTGTTCAAGTTCAACAGTCCGCCTCTGATAAGCAGAGTTTTATAGAATGCCTCCTGCACATTTTCCTCCCAAGTTTTTGCTATCAGATTTCTCTCTTCCACCCCACCCCCCTCCCAAAAAAATGCAAAAATGCTAGAAAGAGATTTTCTTTCCGTGATCATAAGTGAATGTGCGTCCTCTGAAGAGGAAAGAAGCTCAAGTTGACTCCGGCAGAAGTGAAGCCGATGATTTCTGTTGCGCGTGTGTTGCTGCGTGTTGGCATCCAGACTCGCGCGGGAGCTTGTTTCAGAAGTGGGCACATCGATAACGCTTCGCAGTCCAGCTTTTGAAAACATATTTGGAATAATCTTTATTTGATTTCGCAGGGTTCATATGTTTTTTATTTATTATTATTTATTTACTTTCACTCTCGATTTAAGGTGTTTGCCCCCCCCCCCCCCCCCACACACACACACACACACACGCACACACCCCCAGCCATCTTCTCAACTTTTGATGCATATTTATGCGCGCCACGGGTGTACTCCCATCAATTATTTGTGCCGGTATATTTCCAGATAAACAGTGTTTGTAAATCAATACAGGCATGTAACTATTGCAGATTAAGAGATCGATCAATGGATCCACGCGAAGACCAGAAGACCAGCCAATCAGTGTGTGTGTGTGTGTGCGCGCGCGCGCGCGCGCGCGTGTGTGTGTGTGTGTGTGTGTGTGTGTGTGTGTGTTATTCACAGCTGACTTCAACAAACATCAGCCATGCAAATAAAAAAAAATAAGTGCGTGCATACCAGTGCGCGAATTTGACTAACACAAGATATACAAAAATGGAAAAGTTAATTCATATTAGGTAATTTGCACCAAAGCACCCCCAGTGGTTTTCATTATTATTATTATTATTATTATTATTATTATTATTATTATTATTATTATTATTATTATTATTATTATTATTATTATTATTATTATTATTATTATTATTATTATTATTATCTAAATAGCTGTCAAAATAAGGATATATTTCAAATTAATTAATCAAATGTTTTCATTGCAAAAGTATTCCATGTATCCATGTAACTTTCTTCGCGTTTGATTTTCATGTTTTTACATATTTAGCTTTTTATTCTAGTCACCCGCTCTCTGCTTCGGCCACAGGCATCAAACTGTTTTTCTTGTTTGTGTTTGGTGTGTGTGTGTGTTCAATCTCAGGCCAACGTGTTGAGCCTCTTCTCTCCGGTGTAGTTCGCGGACTTTTTTGCAGTTTAATTGGTGGGTTTTTTCCGGGGTTTTCTTCCGTTCTACTGTCAATAAATGAGGGTAAATTACGACATTGTATTACATTTCAGGAAACGGATTTCCACGTGAGGTCCTCCACTTCTGCAGGGTCGGAGTAGAGCTCATTCACCCGCCTGCATTAACTTGACATCCGACAATTTTGATGCAAATAAAAACTTATAAGCAGTGATTCACAAGCCCTAACTAGAAATACGTATTATTATTATTATTATTGTTATTATTATTATTATTGTTATTATTATTATTATTATTATTATTATATTGTAAACATTTCTCGTTAAGGACATGTTTTTTGTTTATTATTATTATCAATTATTATTATTAAACTGTACTTCATTAAATGCATGAGGCCTGAATTTTAAAAAATTACCCCGCCTTTACCTACGTTTCAAATGTCTTTCAACTTTCATATTTAACTTAGTAATTTTTTTAAGGCGGAAAAATGTTTTTAGAATTTTCCCTCTTATTTATTTATTTTTTATTATTATTATCATTAAGTTTTTCTTGTTTGTCGGCCTCTATCGTCTTCGCAAAACGAAAAATACAAACCACACCGTCGGTTTCCTGCTCTCCTGTTGGTGTTTCACTCTTCAAATCCAATTTATTGAATCAAGATACTTGGGGGAGAAATGTTTAGATCACATGAATGTGTTAAGATTAAGCTTTACGGTTTTGGAGATGTTCAGTTATAGGGGAAGATCGGGAGTTTTTTTTTCTTTTCTTTTTTTCTTTCTCCAAAAATGCTCTCATCCTTAATGTGTTTTCATCTGGAAAGCCATTTCGTATGATCAAAGTGCGGCTAGTTAGTGCGGTCAATATCCTTTGCTGCAAATTTCTCACATATCGATAAGAAGACGGCGGAGCCTCCCGCCGCGCTGCATTCAGGTCCTCTGTCTCCGCTCCGTGCAGATTATTCCGGCTACATCAGCGCTTATAGGGAAGAAATGCTTTATATTCATTTGAACATAGCTTTGATATAGATATAGAAAATACGGGTCTTCGAAGTATTATATTTGAATTCTGTTTGTATCGGATAAGATAATTTATATTTAAAAAAAATTGGGACAAAAGACGCACCAAACAATTAGTGCCAATGCTCATCATTAGAAGTTTATACTGGCATGGTTTCGTCGTCCTCGCTGGCCCTTTGCTGTGTGACAGTGAGGAGTCAATAAGGTGACTGATCTGTGGTCTGTGAGGCAGCAGTAATCCTGCGGGAAAACATCAGAACACAAGTTTTAGGATCGGCTCAACTCAGCTGGGCCAAAGCGACGCGCTCCTCTGTTGGTTCTTCGTCATTTTATTTTCATCTCCATGAATTTCTAACAATAAAAAACTTTTAAAATGCATATTGTCATCTACTGATTCATGAAGTTAATATTTCGGATGTCTACGTTTGGGTTTTAGTGACGCTTTTCTGCGGTGCGACAGCGGCGCTCTCCCACGTGTCCTCCCTCTTCCCGGACCGGAACCCCCCGCAGCGGCGAACAGACTCCGACCCAGGCCGGGAGACGGTGATCAGGCTTCGGCCTCAGGTGCATCTCTGAGGCGGGGCGACGCGGAAGGTCCAGGTTGGTGAAACCTCCTCCTCTCCAAAAACGTCTCGGTTTGCAGTCCGCTTCATTATTCGGTCTTCGGGTTTTATGTCGTTATAAAACGAATGTTAATTACACCGTAAAAGTTGTATTTTTAATAATGATGTACGTACTGGCACAAATTAAGATTCGTGGTTTTAGTTTTGCAATTAGAATATTGTTAAATTAACGTACTACTGACAACAATAAATGGTTTTAATGCAATACCAACATTAATTTACATATACTGATTCTTCAATAAAACATAAAATTAACTGCTATAAATGTTCTAATGGTAGATTTCTCCAAAAGGGCCTACTTTGTGAATCTTCAGTAATATGATATAAACAGCATAAACAGAGCTCCTGACAATGGGACTGTTTTTTTTTTTTGTCAAAATAGGCAGTGACATGCTACAAATAGCTACAAATACAGTCATTTTAATTTTTCATTGTTAAAATGATATTGAATCATCTTAACAATTACCCAGTAGCTTCTGCATTTTAGTTTCACAGTAAAGTTATTTTAAACTATTTTTGCACAGTATGGCATCAGTGCTGCAAAAACTACAATAAAACTTGTTTTGTTGTAAAATTAACCAATGGTTATTTATCGGTCTACAGTAAAAGCTTCTATAGATAATTTCTGCAATTCTGAGTAAATCAACAGTCCCTTGATATAAACATGTTATTCGCTGCTGAAAATAGGTGAACTTGTGTTGTTCCTGCAGTACAAAGCGTTGCAAATAGAGATATTTTCCAATTAAAATAACAAAGAAAGGGTTTACAGAAAAACGGACCCGTGTTATTTCATATTTTTTAGATTTTGGGTTGTGTTTAAGGAGAAGTCGTGTTGTTGGTAGATTTAAAAAAAAACTTTAAAAAGACCAGTTGGATGCTAAAACCCATCAAATTATGCAAAGTTTTATAGAATAGCCACCAAATAATGATTTTATTTTCAGACACAAAAGCTTCTTTCTTTAAAAAAAAAAGAGTCAGTAACATCTGTTTACCTATAATCAAAGATTTTCCCACTAACCCTTTCAGACCAAATTTCAGTGTTTCCCCGAGCCAAGGAACGCTTGGTCGTCTCCCTGCGCTCCTCTTTGCCTCCACCAACTCTTCCTGTCTGATATTAGCCCCCTGGCGCGCCTTAAAATGTTTCATTATTCAGGATTCAGTTCTGTTTGCCTGTGCAGACGCACTTGTACCTGTTACATCCAAAGCCTATAAGGCAACTGAAGGACTCCTCTGTATCTTTTCCATCACCTTCTCACCTCCTTTCCCTCTTCTGTCATCCCTCACTATACCACACCTGGTAACTACAAACTTGTACACAATAATAACAGCTGCATGTACCTATCTATCTCTCTATCTAGCCTGTCGGCAGTTAGTGGAGTGGCTGAGAGACTTGCAGGCGTGAAAGGTCAGTTAATCAATGGCTCACAATTTGACAAATCCCAGCGACTCTTATCATCCTCACGGGCGTTTAGGGGCCGAAAGGAGGACCGCCGAGATAAATGCTTAATCCTGGCCGCTCAGATAGATGGAGCGAAAGAGGACAAGCTGGTAAGCAGATGGGCATGCAGAGAGGTTGAGCTCAGCAGGGAGGGTTGGAGGGGGGTGTTTGGAGGAGTAGCGCGAGCAAAGAGAAGTAAAACAAGCAAAGGAGATGTAAAAGTGACTTCATCGCAGAACTGGAAGGTGAACAAATGCGCCTGCATTTGGAAGATGTCAGCCCACTGCTTTCGTCTGTCACGTTCAAAAGAAGCGTGCGACTTTGCGGCTCTCAGATCACTAGGTTTGCCTGAGGCTGGACAGGCCATGCACATGCCTTCTGGGCTGACATACAAATCCTGCTTCAATCTTAGTTATAGCTTTGACACCATGTGTAAAGTTGAGAAAAACCTGAGGAAAACAAAGGTGTATGAGTGCCTGAATTCTCCCGTGGCATGTTAGCCTGCCTGCAGCAGTGTGCAACCAAGAGGAAAATGAGCTTTTGTCCACAAGGCTGGTCCTTTTCTTCCCTCTATTTTTCAAGCTGCAGGGGTTTAGAAGGTGGCAAACTCTCTGTGCCCTATACCCTTAACAAAAATCACCTCAGTGTGACATCGGATCAGTTGTTTTTTTTTCCCACTGAATTGTTTGTGGTGTTTAAATCTGTTCTTGCAGTTTTATTAGTTCTAATCTAAAACATAGGTAAATGCTCAAATCTATTATAATGAATATAGTTTTACAGCTTTTTCAGGTCGACAAATTCTTGTCTGGAAAAACACATCGAAAATATAACTTTTTTAGCCAATAGGTCTTGTTACGACTGAACCTAAAGAAAGAGTGTGAAAGTTTGAAATCAATAGATGTCTTTATTTGAAGGTCTCTTTAATTTTTACTTTTTTACTCGTCAGACATATTTCCTTGTTTAGACACAGAGCTGGCCCAAACCAAAAGCAAATTAAGCTGCGGCATAGGGCCTCCAGGCCAGCAGGGGGCACCAACCTTAATTTGTCACCCATAGCATATAGATCTCAAAACTGCCTGCCAAAAATTAGTCTATTTCCAAATTTGTCCAAAATAATAGCACATTTTAGATGAATTAAAAACTATCAAAATCTAATTTGTTTGGACTTTTTAAAAACTGGCAAATATGGTCGTTATTATGAAATTATCTTGAGGAAAGTATTTATAGTTATAATAGTTTTAAGTAAGTAAAAATGTATTTCTATAGCACCATTCAGACATTGACATCACAAAGGGCTTCACAGGAGCAAAAACATTTTAAAAACACATAAACTTCAAACATGCTTAAGCAAATGCATGTCTAAATAAAATTTTAGTTTTGTTTATTCATGTCTCCTACCCGTGTCTGTGCTGGAGTCACATTTCATACACTTTGTAACCACAAATAAATCAGTAAACACGTGAAATTGGCCCCTCTTTCCACCTCTAAACTGAAACTTTAAGTTCCGTTGATGTCTGCCAAACCAGCCAAATAAGTCCAAGAAGTATTCCTTGCTATTTATTTAATAAAAATCTAAACTAGAATTGGGGCACAAAATCTAATTTGGTTTAGGGCTCCATACCCGGTTGAACTGTCTCTGCTCAGACAGAAGGCAATGTCATCTTGTTGTCTTTTCAACAGAATTTCGCTTGGAGAATTGAGTTTGCATGCATGCATTGAGATTTCATCTGAGCTCTTTTTCTAGAAGAGAATCTGGCACACCTTGAGCGCCCTTTATCGCCGTCTCAATACAAATCCAATGTAATTCAATTGAGATTAGTTGAATTGGCATGACAGCAGATCTCTAGTATTGCCAAAGCACTTAGGAGGCAATGACAGGACCACATCGACGCATCCTAACACAAACACAACACCCGGCCTCGTAGTGAGACTGAGACACACTCCCAGATGAAGCAGCAAGTGGGTGACAAGCCCACACTCAAAGATGTTTGGGGAGAAAAATCTCAGGAACTGAGAAGTCAAGGGATGATAGAAGAATGTGGATAGGATTTGAAACAAAGAGGAGAGAAATGAATGAAGGGAAGCAGATGGTGAGCCATGCTAAAGCGTGACCTAGGATGAAAACGATGGGAGAGAGAAGAAGTTGGATAGAGGTGTTAAAAATTTTTTTCTTTTTTTTTAAGGGATGGCCAATTTAGATTGACTAAAAACTTTTGGATGCCATACAAAAAACAAAAGCAAGAACAGAATTTTTGGAATGTTATAATTGAATCATTTAATCTCTAATCCATATACTTAAAAAGTCCTGCAGATGCAACGTTGTCTGGCTGTGGGGATGAGGGTGTGGGGTGGGCAGTAAATTTATAAGTGTGGGTAATGCCCCTCCTGGGCTTCCTTGGTGGCACTGCTGGAAAGAGGTCAAAGAAAGAAGAAGAAGATGCCAAAGACAGAAAAAGAAGAGCAGAAAAGATAAAGAGACTAAAGCGGGGCAGGTTCAGAGGGGGATAAAATGTATACGAGGGATGAACAAGAAGAGAGAAAAGGAAGAGATTTACTAGAAGAGAGATTAAGTCAAGTTGTCCCCGGTCAGTCATTAATCCGATTTAAGCGCAATTAAGGTGAGACTGATTCCTTCCTAGAGAGAAAGAAATAGATGGAGAGGCTGTAAAGAGGGATACGAGGGGGGTAGGGGGCTGGAGACGGGAAAGGAAGACGAGGATGGAGTGATTGAAAGAGAAAAGTGGGAAAATGAAAACAGGTGTCTGAACTAGGAGGGCCTGTAAAGTGGGCAACTTAGAGGCTGTGTGATGTACAGATTCCTGATGAAATCATTTTAATCTGTGCATTTGATCAAAAGTGTGATATTTGAGATGCTGTGAGAAATCGGCTGTTGACCAAAAGTGACTGATTGTCAGCTTGACTGGTCTTAATGGGTTATCAGGTGGTCAAAAGCTCAAAGATTTGATCTTATTCTGATCGGTGAATGCACTATACCGTAATGTGGAGAGAAACCAGACTCTTTTGTGTAGAAGGTTTTATAGAAGGAAGATTCTCAGTTAGCTATTTTTATAATAAGTGAGATCTTTAAATGTGAAGTCAGAGCTACTTAAATGGAAGCTTTATTTTCTATATGTTTGCAATGAGGGTGGCGCCTGTTGCCTTGTAGCAAGAAGATCCTGGGTGCAAGTCCAACCCTGGGTCTTTCTGCGTGGAGGTTGCATGTTCTCCCTGTGCATGCGTGGGTTCTCTCCGGGTACTCCGGCTTCTTCCCACAGTCCAAAAACATGACTGTTAGGTTAATTGACCTCTCTAAATTGTCCTTAGGTGGCAGTGTGTGCGTGAATGGTTGTTTGTCCTGTCTGTCTATGTGTTGCCCTGCGACAGACTGGCGACCTGTCCAGGGTGTACCCCGCCTCTCGCCCAGTGAACGCTGGAGATAGGCACCAGCACCCCCGCGACCCCATGGGGGATTAAGCGGGTCAGAAAAGGCAATGTCTTCAGACTGGTCCTCGAACACAGTATGGCATAGTACAACAAAGTTGTTGTAGTTGAGAGTTAAGATATGGATCTACATCAGAGTTCTCAAACTTACAACATTTTAAGAAATAAGCTCATTAGAAGGAGGCTCCAGATCTTAAAGATATGCTGAGGAGGTAATGCAGTAATTCGATTCCAGTATGCTGGACCAGGGATGCATAAAGATGCAATGACCCTGATGACTGGAGTTTAAGACCCCCGCTAATATAAGATCCTAAAGGCAGTTACAAACTTAAACTGTGTAAATCATTTTATTTCTGTTTTGAAACATAAAAATGTCTATGTCTCACTCCCTTGTTGGTTATGATTCTTAAAAAGAAACTGGATTAGGAAAAACTGGCATGAAATTGGTCAAAAGAACATTGATTGGTGCATCTCTGACAACCTTTAAAAATTATAAAGGATTATGATACTTACGCTGTTTTATTACCCTTAAAGCATCTAACTAGCTTGTTGTTTGTTATTAGTGACATAAATTACGTAAGTGTAAACTGAAGCTACACAGAATAAATCTGAAATTATTGGCTCCGTTTGCTATTGCTTGAGGATTCAATAAAGAGCAGAAAGGACTCAAAATAGTATAGCAAAGAGAGACAAAGTGAAAGCATCTTCTTGGAATAGAAATGTAAAGTAATGAGTATCCCTCCTCCTGCTCTGTTTGCAACAAATCCCTGCTCTGTTTGTTCCAGATGTGTATCGGGGGTCTCAGGGTCGACAGAGGGGTCCCTCCACCGCTGTAGCATTTCTGTGTCTATTGAGAGATGGTGGTCCCGATAGCTCGGCCCATCTGACATGTACACAACGGTACATAAATCAAATGTGCGCTGGGCCCATTTATCTCCTGCTTGGGAAGCGCAGCGATAGTGGGCGACTCTGCATAGAGTCAGCGTGAGTCGGGTCTTGTTAAGTGGGGAAAGTAATGCTTAGCTGAAAAAGGTTTACTCTCTTGCTGCCTTCGCCATTGTTCGGGGTTTCTTCCACTGTTTGCGCCTCTTTTGTTTGATAGTGTGCAGCTTGCTCTCAGCCACGAGCATAATTGCTGCCCCCACACATAACTGCATGTTATTACAAAGCTTGTTAGGCCAAAGAATGGAGCAAATTGACAGCTCGGGTCATAGATTTTGTTTGCAGCATTTTCTGCTTCTATATGGAAACGGCTTCGCGTGGTTTTGACTGACTTACGTGTCCTTTCTAAAGCCTTTTGCCATAATTTAGCAAGATGCTTCTACGTCAAGATTTTCTGTTGCATCAATGTTTTTTGGACAGACTGTTAAGAATTCTCTCTCATTTTTTTTGTCTCTGGCACATCATCATGAGTCCCAGATTGAGAGGCCATTTGGCTGCTGTTGACAGGAGGGAGCAGCTATTGACAGAGCCCTGCCGGGGAGGCGTGTCTCCAGCCCCGCGTCCAAAGCGTTTGTGGCGTTTAATACACTGTCGCAGAGGTCCTCGCAGCCCTCTCCCTGCATGCTGCTGTCATAGGGATCAATATGCACTGGGTTAGGGAGAAATGGACCATCTGATGCACACTCAGAAAGGGGGGGTTAGAGAAAACGAGTGGGAGAGATAGAGCCAGTGATGTAGGGTGGGGGGTAACAAAAGGTTTAAAAGGAAAAAGAGAGGGGCAGACTTGGAAAAAGAGGAGATCGTAACCAGAAGCAGCAAAAAAAAAAGGAAGAAGAAAAAAGGGGAAATGATTAGAGGGATGGTTGAGGAAGAGAGCTGCTCTACACAGAGATAGATAGCAGGGGAGAAAAGTCGTCAGTGGTTGAAAGAGATGTTCAGCTGGGAGAGAAAACAGATTGGAGCAAACGGGGATAGACGCTGAAAAAGAGGAAGACTCCAGACACCAGGGAGGATACACACAGGAAAGGAAAAAAGACATAAGGGAAGAGTGGGAGATAGGAACGGAGAAGGGGGTAGAAGAAAGGAAAAACAGAGAGAGAAGGGGGGCCAGAGAGGGATGAGGAGGAAAGGAGAAGAAGGGGGTAAAATTTCCATCAGGTTTTCAATTGGGGCAGATCAATAGTGTATTAGAGCTCACCTTGACCCCGTCCCCCCCCCTCCCCTCCACACACGCTTCTTGCCGGCCCTGCGCACAGGCCAAGCTACTCTCCCTCACAGCAGGGGACGGAGAGAGGGAGAGATTGCATTACGGCCTCTCCTTCGTGGACCAAAGTGGCAGAAAATGGCACAATAAACGCGAGAGCGGGCAGAAAGAGAAAGGAGGAAAACTAAGTCGCGGCGGGCAGAAACAGAGAAAGTGGGAGACGAGGAGTGAGAGTGAGCAGAACGAGAAAGCAGCGGGTGTTGTCGCACTTGTTTGGATGAACCTTTCTGTCAGGGAAGGTACTTGTTGTTGTTGGGCGCCTCGTCGTGTGCATGACTTGAGTGAGTTTGTGTCACTAAAGCGCTTAAAAAGACTGATTGGAGCTGATGCTGTCCACACAAGAGGAGATGACGCACACGGATGGAGAAATGTTCAGTCTTCGCCCAGTCACAGTTCAACAGTCATCATGTTGGGTTCTTTGTTTGTTTCTTACTTCTTCTGTCATTTAATGGCTTAGCAGAGCTGAAAGGAGAAATGCTGTTTATTACCCAAACAATATTTACACAGTAATTAATGTTAAAAACATGATACATCTGTGGAGCATAATGACTGGAAGATATTTTTTGAATATGTTGCATGTAGCTAAAATGTTTCTAATAATAAACTTCTTCACTGTAGCAGGGAATTTTATTGTCTCCTCTTACTACAAATAGACTTAGTAGCAGTAGAAGATCATTTATGTTGGAGTTTAGGGGTTTCCTTTTTTAAATAAAACCTATCCATCTGTAAAAGACACCATGATGTTAAGATCACATTGAAGATCTGAAACCCAAGGGATCTAAAAGCTGAGGGATACAGAAACACAATATATATGAACATAATTTTAAGTACAAGTTGGTATTTTTAACAAATTCAATGTTTGTTTGTGTTCTACCTAACTTTAAAATAATTTAATTGTGTTAAATATGATTTATAACATGGTTCAAAATTGTTAACATTTTGAACCATGAGGTAAATTTCTTGAGGTTTACTTTAAATGGGGTTTAAATTTTAAAAGCTTGCAAGCATTTTTGACCAATTGCGTTGGTTTTTAAAAGAGCTGGAAAATAATCCCCTTACCGTCTCATGAAAGAAAGGTTCGGATCTTCGTGCCGACGCCCCAGAGATGCTCCGAGACCAGGAGCTCCTCCACGTCCCTTGAAAATCCATTCGGGGTACCAGAGGCCGGATAACCTCTCCAGGCTGGCCAAAGCAGCTCCTGTCCCCGGACTCCCTGGCTCGTCGGTCGGAGATCTTGTTCGTTGACGCCAAATTGTTACGGGAGTTTTTGGTGGAATTCTAAACAATAGTAACTGAGTTCCCATCTTTACTAAATGAGGAGACGGCGGTGATATAGTTCCAGCACTTTTATTGAGAAACAGAGCAGAGATCACATAGATGGAAAGTAAATCGCACCCCACGGTCCCGCTGCAGTCTGCGTCTGCCCTGTCTCTGTCTGTCTCACTTTTCGGGCTTCCCCTAATACTGCACGGTGACCTTGGCTAGAGACATAACAAAGACAGTCTATCATAGACAATAATCATTCTATGCAGCATTCAGCCTTGCACTCAGCAAACAGTGGATCTTTTACACAGACATCAGGTTTCCAGGCCTCCTATGTCCGAGTGGTGTGAGGCCATAGTGACTTCAGAATAATAATTCTTATAACATTCACCTTGGGTAAATAATACTACTGCCACGGATGTTTTGGACATCTCAAAACATTCTGCAGCACGAGCACTGCACCCTTTGCATGACATGCATACTGCACAGGGGCATCATTGCTACAGTACTACTCAAATACTGCAGCACGTTACTGTAAAACGTTCCTCGTGCAATGCTATGTCTGAACTTAAAGACTGACTCACCTCAGGATGCCGGATGCTGTGAAATGAAAGTAAATCTGGTGGCTTGACATACTTCCTGACTAATTCAGGTAACAATCATCTGACCACTTTAGGGAAAGTAAAGTGACGGCCGAAGTAATGTAGCCAGTCCCAAAGCAATTGAAAACTCTCGACACTCTTGATCCCGATACATAAGAACTATTCAGAACGAGAGTGCATTTTGGGCAATACATCAAAAACATGACAGGACGTGTTCCACTAAATCCCCTATTTCCTCACGTTTAGACCTGAGCAACTGCATTTCTCAGTACATTTCTTACACAGTCAGATAGAAAACTGTGTGACAGCAGCTAAAACACATAAAAGGAACTAATAAAATGAAAATAAGATGAGGTGTAAAATATGTTTAATAATCTTAAAAGCAATTAAGAGTTCTAACATCTTGAGGTAGAGAGCTGTGCAACCATGTGATGGTTCTATTTTTGATCTTCTTGCTGTTTGTCTGATGGCAGCATTTCAAAAAGTTCATTGAGAGATTGTAGGGAATTTCTGACAATGCTTAGGGTCTTCTGCCTGCAACGACTCTAAAAGAGATTCTGGTTAGAAGTATAGAGACTCTCCAATTGCCCTTTTAGGTTCCTTGGATTTCCTCTGCAGAGCCATCTGTCGGCCATATTATTTCAAAAATATATCTATTAAGATGAAGCTTATCTAATCTTGTTAAGCCCAAAGGTACACAAATGTTGATATTTAAAAAAATAGCATTGCATCTAACAAGAAAAGGTGTTCAGACATTTGCCAAACTAGCGGAAAAGAATTGCACCACCTCACCTTAGCTTGATTGAAGAACAGATATTAACACTGTGAAAATTACTGTGCAGCTGTAGTGTGTCCAATAGTGTGTCTAGGGAAAGTCTTGCAAATAGTTTCTGTTTTGGTCACTAATATATCCCTGATATTTACAGTGGAGTCTGCAAAGTTTAAATGTTTAACTTCATAATGCTTGTAACATTGAAATAAACAATATTTAGAGTTTAGTGCGATTTGGAGAGTTTTAGAATGACGGCCAGCAGAATACCTTTTATTGGCAAATATGGCACAGCACTGGGTCTCCAACATTTACACTATGCTGAATTTTTAACCAGAACCCTTCAAAGATGAAGGTGATGATGATGGTTTCAAGATAAATGAGAGTTTAAAAAAAGAGTTTCCATTTCAAAATTGCACAATTTTCCCATCACACTATTATTAACATTTAAAACCATTTTAATGTGGTAGCAGAGAACTGACCAGAGTTTACTATTATGGAGTATAGAGTAACAGCACTTTCCCTACCCAACCTGTTGCTGGTCACTACTGGTTAGCAGCTGAAAGGAAGATACTACACTTTTCTCTCACTTACATAAAAGAAAACTATTTACTTGAAAACTATTACTAGAAATGTGCATGTTCAGAAATATTTCCAGGACAAAAGGAACGTCATCACACATGACTCTTGTTAAAGTTATTTTTTATGTAGCTCACTCTAGGACCTGCAAGAGCAGACAACCTGACTAATTAACCAGCTAATTAACTAATTAACTTGTGTTTATTAAAAGAGCAGAAAAGCAAATGGGTTATTCTGCAGCAAGCATATAAAAACTACAACTAAATGCAGCAGCAGTTCTATCCTTTTTCTAATATGTGTATCAATAATAACACAATTACAACCTAAATATTCACTGTCGTTTTGCAGCAGTAACAGTGGTGCTTTTTTCTATTTTAACTAAAGGTGATTAGATCATGTTACACATTTATGTTAAATTATTTTTGTCTAAATACCATGATGCTGTTAAACCGAAGTATTTTTTTTACCAAAGTTATCATACCATGATAATCTCATCTCAATCTCACAGACACATACCTACCAATGGTGTTTCTCAGCTTTAGTTAGACAACTAATAGTAGTAGCCTCAAGTTTGCCTTTTGAATCTCAGATTTGATGGTGGTAATATAGTGGTCCTTTCCATTGTCTGGGTCTATTTGAATATTTTATTTAAGCTGCAGGACTCTGTCACAGCTGCCATGTCTTTTTATGCCTGAGAAGAACCAAACAAAACAAGGAGCTGAAAGAACAGAAAGAGGCCCAAGTTGTTCAGAGTCACGAAAAAAGGCTGTTTTTGCATAAATGTTAAGAATCAAATATCCAGCTCAACAAAAACAGAGGTTTGCCACAGTCTACAGGGCATGTTGTGGAAAATGGACGTTCTGAAGGGGTTGTCCATAGGCAATGACACAAATATGCTGGCAACTACAATACATCCACACACGTCTGTCCTCCATCAGCAGAGGACAGCGCGTTTCTTGAGGAGAGCAGCGGGATGGGGCCAGAGGGAGGTGATGGGGGAGAGGTTGAATAAAATAAAATTGATCTAGGATTTTAGCATTTAGACACAGTTTACAAAGCGATAGAGAGGGGGACTGAGCAGGGGGAGGACACTTAACTTTACAATAGGTCAGCTCTGCTTCCAACTCTGACGCTCGGCCCGGTGCCCTTCTGTATGCGGCCCTCTGTGCATATAGCCGACACAAGAAACGGAACGGAAAACAGATTCCTGCGATTCTCCCAACGATCCGTGTTTGAGTGAAAGTGCGATTTAGCTGTTCAGACGTGAGCTTGTTTGTAAAAGCGCAGACCTGTACCAGCAGCCTCATCCCCATCTCTTCCCCACATTTCCTAATGCTGTTCCCATTGTCGCCCATCCACACTCCAGTGCACAAGCACACGCCAAGAAGACACGCGCACGCACACACAGCTCCACACAAGCTCTGTCCCACTCACCGAGGGGGAGAAAGGGGAAGAAAAGAGGAGAGAGAAAAAAATAAATCGATCGCCGGGGATAGCGGTGCGCGTCGGAGGATCGTATCTTGTCAAAATAATATATTACCCTCATCCCCGCCTGATCGATGCGGTGGATTAGGGACGGAGGGCTCCCTTCTCTCTTCTCTCCCCTCCTCCCCTCCCCTTACCACCCTCTCTTCTTCCTCGGTGCTTGGTGCAGTTTAATATTTACCTCCGTGAAAGAGCGGCCGCGACGGCTCTCAGCCCTAATTGATTCCGACACATGGGGCTCTGTGCTCGGGCTGCGTAAGAGAGAGGGAGGGCCGGCAGGAATGCAGAGGGAGAGAGGAGAAAGAAGGAATAAAAAAAGAGAAGAATGACATGAAAAGGTAAAAAATGGAGGGATTAGGAACTTGGAGTGAATGCCTCGATGTGCAGTCCCTTGGAAAGGTATTCATACCACAATTATATATTTTCTTTCTCATATTTTGACCTGATACATAAGCCGCATGTATTTGTTAGGGAAATTATGTGACTAACCAACACAAAGTAGTCCTAATGCGTAACTACGAAGTCAAATTAAGTTGATACAGGTTTTTCTTCTATAAAAATTTGAAAATTGTATGCATTTATATCTAACCCATTTACTCTGATGCCCCTAAATATAATCCAGATGCAGCTGATTGCCTTCAGAAGTCAGCTAATAGAGTTCCACTGCGTGCCGTTTCCTCTCAGAGTGAATACAGCCGCTCTGCGTGAAGGCTTCTGGGTTTTTTTAGTCATTAGTTACCAAACTGCTCCACAAGGGACCAACCAGACTCACCTTTCGTAGTTGATACTGAGATCCAAAGTTCAAGTGGTGGAATATGCCTTTTTCAGCTTCAACTCAAATCAGTTTATTTATGTAGCGCTAGTTTACAACACATGCCATCTCAAGGCACTTTACAAAGTCAAATTCAATCATATCATGCAGACAGATTGGTCAAAACATTTTCTATTGGAGGAAACCCATCATTGAGTCATTGACTTGGAGCATTCACTCCTCCTGAAAGAGCGCGTAGCGACAGTCACCTGCAATATTGTTGGCTTTGCAACAAACTCTCATACTGATCATGCATGTGGCAACTGTGGAGAGGAAAACTCCCCTTTAACAGGAAGAAACCTCCAGCAGAACCAGGCTCAGCGTGAACAGCCTTCTGCCAAGTCTGTCTCTTATGTGGGTGGAGTGGGGAGGGTTTTTTTGGCCTTCTGGTTAAGATCCAGTGCACCACAAAGTTACCTATCTAGTAAAAAGAGTGTAATCTAATCTCAAGGAGGACATTTATCAGAGAAACCAAAGAAGACCACGGTCTTCGGAGGAGCCGCAGAGATGTACAACTCAAATGCGAGGGTCTGTTGACAAGATAATTGTTTATGCAATCCACAAATCTGGCCCTGATGGAAGGTGTCATGGATGAAGCCAAAGGAATGTCACAAAAATTCCCATTTGCAGTTTGCCAAAGGCTATGTAAGGGACACCAAAAACAAACGAAGCAGGTTTCTCTGGTCAAATGAGTCCAAAACTGAATTTTTGGGCCAACATGCAAACCACTGCACATCATCCTGAACACACCATCCCCACAATGAAGCATGGTGGTGGCAGCATCATACTGTGAGAAAGCCTTTCTTTAGCAGGGTCTGAAAATCTGGGGAGAGTTTATAGGAAGATAGATGGAGCTGAATACAGGGCAAACTGAGAATAAAGCATGTTAGGGGCTGCAAAATATGAATGTGTAAAAACGGTACTGAAAAAAAAAAATTATTGCTCTTCAAATTAGTTTGTTTTTCTTTGGGGACAGATGTCATGTAAACACCACACTTTTCATATTGTCTGTTAGAAAATGTAACCATAATGTATAATTCACTTTCAATTGTATTATTATGCACCATTTTGTGTTGGTCTACCACATAAAATCTGAGTAAAGTACAGTGACATTTGTAGTTTTTGCATGACGAAATATGAAGAAGTTTAGGTGGTATGACTATTATGGGGAGGCACAGTAAAGAGGAAAATGTTGTGGCAAAAGTGAAAACACAAATTGCTCAGTTCAAAGAAATAGAGTGTTAAATTGTGATGAAATAAATTTGACAAATGGATTTAAAACCAGCAAGGAACCTCACTGGGAGGTCAGAGGAAATATTAACTGGAAAAATGTGAGATGGAGATGGCAGAGCCATAAGGAAAAGAGGGATGGTGATGTTCTGGGGCACAGATAGGACCAAAAGGATGAATTGAATAGAAAGCCGAGAGGAAATGAATCAGGCGGAATGAGGGAAACAGAAAGAGCAAGTGGAAATGGGACGGCACGTGGAGACGGCTCCGGGAGAAAGAAACGGGAAGTGGACCAGGGCAGAGGGGAGCAAATGAGAGGGGATTAAGAGAGCGCCATGAAAAAGGATAGAAATGGGGGAGTGAAACATGACGGGTGGAATGTAGAGCACCAATAAAAGTGCGGGAACAGCGAAGGAAGAAAAAAAAGAGAGGGGGGGGGGTGATGGAAAAAAGAGCCTGCAGCAGGGAGGTGACAGAATGATATCAGGTGGGATAGACAGAAAATAGGAGTGATAGCAGAGTGAGAGGCGGAAAGGTAGAGAGGGACCATATTTCCCCGTTGAAGGAACTGGGCTGTCATGCTGTTCCGCCAGCACAGAGCGGCTCTATAAAATACAGAGAGCAGGCGGGTCGTGTCGGGTGACTTATGTGTATATCTAGGCTCTGTCAATATTTCTTTCTGACGCGCTTCCTCTGTGCTCCCTGGGTCCTCAGCTCCAGCTGTGCTTCCACTCGCTCCTCGATTGTCCCAGTTATCGCTTCTTGTCCAGCAGGTCTCTGATCTTCTTTCTGCTGCCGACCGGAGGCATATGCAGAAGGTGTACGTTAGGAACATCCGTCCACGAGCCAAGCACTAATCTGGCACGCAGGCTGGAGGGCTTGGCAGGCTCATATTCCCCAGTGGTTTGCCATTATTACAGAATACAAGGAGGATGATGAGATTTACAGTTGAACTGAGAGGCGACACAGACCTTTTCATTGATGCGTATGACTCGAAGATCCCCAGAACTAGAAAAAGAGCTGCTGGTATGCTTACACTTATTTTTCTTACTTTGTACAAGTGCATGAATGAATTAATGCATGTGTCTGTGTGCATCTTTCTACAACTGTACTCCTCTTCTGCAGCACAGAGGCACCGGGTGGTAGGCTGATTTATTCATGCCTTCCCAAGGAGGATCGCACCTCCTCGTTCTCATTTGGCACACTTTGCATCCTGAGCAGCGGCCTGTGGAGGCCTGGGTCCATGGGGGGCAGACATCCTGCAGGTGCACTGCTCTAATCTGCGACTATTAGATACTCACAAATTAGCAGAAATATCATGTTTATTTATGAGGAAATTGGATCAGAACTTCTCTAAACAGTCCTGCCTTTTCAGTCATGTGAGATTGCTCCCTTTTTGACTTACCGTGCCTTGAAACAAAAATATTTTTTCACAGTTTGCCAATGCACTACAACAAACTGTAATGTGTTTTTGTTGGATTTTATGTCAGACCAAGCTGCAGAGATCCACAGGTGGGCGTATCTGTCAACATCACAACAATTAGCCGTGCACTCCATAACTCTGGCATTTGTGGAAGCAAGAATTTAAAAGTCATTGCTTCAAGAAAACCACGCCAAGTCCCATTTCTGGTTGCCTCAAGCCGTGTGCGGGACACAGCCGACACGTTGAAGAAGTGGCTCTGGTGAGAAGAGGTCAAAATGTCCCTTTTTGAACAGCTTGCAAAACAGTAGCTGTGATGGAAAACTGATACTCATCAGTCCGAGGACACTGTGCACGCTGTGAAACCTGGTGGTGGCAGCATCATGCTGTGGGAATGCTCTTCTTCAGCAGGGACAGGGATGCTGGTCAGATTGTGGGGGGAAAATAGGTAGAACTAAATACATAGCAGTCCTGAAAGAAATTAAGTTTTAGGCTGCAAAATACTTTAGACTACAATGAAGGGTCACCATGGAGCAGATCAACAACTCTAAATGCACAGCCTCAGCTATTACGGGATGGTGTAGATCAAAGCATGTTCACACGTTAGAATGGCCCAGTCAAAGTCCACACATAAATCCAATTGTGGATCTGTGGCAATAAATGTTCTCCATCTAATCTGACTGAGCTTATTTGCAAAAGTAAAGAAATTAGAAAATCAGGCTTCACTTTTCTTTCGGCATCACTATTATGTGCTACTTTGTGTGGATTTAAAAATCTAATAAAAAATCTTTGGGATTTGAAGTAGATTTTAAAGAGCATAAATGCTTTTGCAGGGTACATAAATTTCCAGCATACAGTCTGGTGTAGCTGAAGCCCAACCAATCCAAAGTCTTCTTTTGAACTGGTTTTAGGAGAGAGGAAAAAAAAAAAGTATATTCCTTCACGTTGCAGATTGTTCTATGAATCTATTTTGAGCTGCCTTCAAGGCTCTTTGACAACTGATTGTCGACACGGAACCAGAGACAGAAGAAAAAGAATTCAAGAAAGTGAAACAGAACATATTTACTTCACAGAACGAGCTGAAAATCCCCAATCCATCTCCGTGACTTCCTATTTCTCTGAGCCGTCGTTCCTTTTTCCTTCCCGTCCGCTTCCCTCCCGGCGTCTCTCTCACTTTTCTCTCTGCCACTGTGTCTAGTTCTTTATTTACACATCTCCCCTGCTCACTGCAGTGGCTCAGGGAGCGGTAACAGAAGTGTCACTTGTCATTATTGGTCTAATTCAGTAATCCGTCATCGTGCGCTCACTGTATGCAGCGCATTATATGCCGGCACAGCAGGTGTACTATGCGCCGAGGTGGAGATTCGATTTGACACGCGCGCACACAGGCGAGCGGGGGCCGGCGGGGGCCGTGGCACTGATCGTGTGTGCACATTTGTTAGTGTGTCGAAGGAGGAAACGTGGAAAGATGGAGAGATTGAATCAAGGTGTTTTTGTGTGTCTGGTTTGGGTGAGTGGATATATGAGTTTTTGTTGCTGCCGCAGCCCAAGCCTGTCACGTCAGTGGCACTGAATGCTGCTGCACTACAAGCAGAACGGCAGGTATTATTACAAAATCATGAGGTTAGGTAAAGCTCTTCCAATGTATTATTAATGCTTCGCATTTCGTCATTGAGAACGTATCCTGGTCATATTTGATGTCTAATGTGTCTGGTTTTTGTTAGGCGCCTATCCGGCCTCCATGTCCGTGTGCTCAGTCAACTTGCGGTGGAAGTCAAGGCTGGTTTTGATGTGTAGAAGAGTTGTTGCCACGATTCTTGACATACATTTACAGGCAATTCAGTCATTCTAAACTATTTCTATTTAAATGTGGATTTCATAGTCATTGGTTCCACACTCTCAAGAATAAAAGTGTAGCATTAGTTTTTTCTGCTCTGATATTGTGATGCATACAGTTTGTTTTTCAGCGGGAGTGTGACCCATTTATCTTTGGGATTGGGTCTTGTCAGCTACAGTCTTGTATTAGAGCTAAGTTTAATTTCATTTTATGTCCTTTTATTAAGTTATGCCATCAATGATGCATTTGATATTTCATTTTATATTTATCTTTAAATTTCTTCTACTTGTTTTGTAATTTAAGAATTACACACTGGATACATTTTAGTGGCGTTCACACAATAATGGAATTTGCTATCCACATTATCCACAGCACCAAAAGCTACAACTCTTAAAGTTTGCTACTGACTCCACAAATACTCCAAGTTAAGAGGTTTAATGTAGAAAAAAACGATTTCATATTATATATATATATATATATATATATATATATATATATATATATATATATATATATATATATATATATATATATATATATATATTACTGCTCTGACACTATAATTTATCTACAAAGACTACATAACAGCTATCCTATAGATTTGATCAGGCATCATTTACATGTTAGTCCTGGTTCCAAAAACTCTGCAGGACATTGATCTGAGTCTTCAGAGATGAAGTATATCATGTTAATGACCCGATTTTTAAACAAGCTGCCTCATAAAAGTGACAAAACATAGTTATGGCAATTAGTGCAGCAAGTAACTTAACTAAGTTGTAAAACAGACAGAAGGAGGACTTAACACAGTGCACAGCGGGCTCAGGGGGAGGCTTTCAAAATAAAATAGAAGGTGGATAAACTAACATAAAACCAGAGCTTTAAAGATAAGGCTGCACCTAGGAAAACCTGAAGAAAAATAATTTATTAAGAAACAACAGAGCACAGTCAAATTCAAAGCACACAGTTTTAATGTAATTTGACATAAATAGAACCATATTCTACAAATAGTTGTTACAATGGCTCTTTTCCTCATTTACATGAGGACTTAACAACAGACAATCAAACCAAAAATGTATTGAACATTAAATATATGAGATTAAAAACAAGTATTTCATATCTTTTTGCAGAATCAACACAACAGCCTTTATGAGACGGTTAGAGTTAGTGTTGTAATAGGAAGTTGGTCGAATCAGATTTGGTAAATATCAAGTGAATGACAAAGTAGTTTGTTTTATGTTTTTGTGATGCATTCTGTTGTTGCTTATCTGTTAAGATAATTTAATTTCATTGACAATGAGACCATTTTAAATGATATTTAGGTCTATGGTTTTATCTTTTTTTTACTTTGCTGTGTATTGTATTTGTCCTAGCAGTTAAATAGGTGTTGGTTTTGCATTTACATTTCTCAAACATCAATTTTATTTTTTTGCATCTAGTTTTCTAAAATCCAATATTTAACAACTCCAGCCTGCTTGGATTCACCTCTGCAGGTCAGTCGAGTCACAGCAATGTCAGCCTGAGGGTTTTGTTTTCGACTCCAGTGTGGGGTCTCGGTGCGTTCTGGGTAGTATTATGTGTGAACCGGAAAGTGAGTGAGGAGCTTTTTGGGTTTGTGATGGTGCAGCTTCCTTTTCTCTTTTTATCAGTGGCAATTTGTATGGGAGCGCACACCTCTGTACTCCCAGCAGACATGGCGGATTTCATCAAGTTCTTAACCCCGCAAGGCTACAAATCCGGTTACCACTGTAAGTGTTTTAAACTGTTTAAACTATCAGAGCGCTCCATGCTGAGTCCCAGGCCGTGTGCGAGTCACGCCCAGATCTCGCCGAACCATACGAGTCCTAACTGCATTTACTTTTCTCATTTCTCCCATTTTGTATTTGCTTCATGTAACACCTGCCATTTCCCAGCATCTCATCGAAACCGAGCCTTTATAAGCTAACTCCAGGGGGATTAAGTACTATTGTTTTCAGTAAAGTTTTTATGGTATTATTGATTTCTTTTTACAATTCTCCCATTTTTATATCAAAAGGGGTTAGTAAAATACCAGATAATTCTGTAGAACTTCAATATCCCAACATATTCCTGTTTGATTGGAGTTTTCATTTGTTTAAAATCAGTTCTTGTGTCATTGTGGGATCTCCTGAACATTTCTGACTTAGACATCCTAATAATTAACACACGTCAAAGGTAGAGGCCAACATTTATTGTACTATAAGGTTGTGAAAGTTTCTCTCTATTACTAACAGTTCATTCATTGAACATTTTCAAACCCTGTTTAGGCTGAGCTTCTCAAAACCGTGGATAAATTTACCAATCATCTTTGCTTCATTTACATACGGAAGTCTCTTACAATCAGATGCAGAGGAAAGAGCCTCGTAGGTGAAGTGAATCAACATCTTTGCTCTGAATTCTCAATGTGTGGACAAACCTATTAATGGTGGCTCATAATGCTAGTGTTGACTGAGAATCCTAAGTTGCAGAAATGTTAATATTTCCAGCGGCAGCAAAGAAAGTGGGAATGTTTTCTATCTGTACAAAAGAAAACTCATCACAAATTGTCAATGTTGCCATGAAGCAGCTGCCCTCGCAGCGTTTTCTGACGCAGATCAATTACAGACAAGTTTTACTGAAAGCTCTGTCAATACTTTCCAGCACAGATACGGATTCTCACAATTAATTTGCATAATTCCTCCTTTGAACTTAGAACTGTTAGCCATTTCCTTGACCTTTATTGTGGCTTTGATTCAAGCTTGATTGCTCCTGTGCATTTTTTTATGTTTCTCAGGATATCTACTTTTATTGCCTTATCGTTTTTATTGATTGTAACATTTGATACATTTTACAACCACTGTACAAACATTTCTCAATTGAGGAACAATAAAAGCTACCTAAATCTGAACCCTAAGCTAAATAATACAGATTTGTGGTTTGAAGAAATGTGCAAAGTGCTAAGCCATTGTTTAGGCACGGCACGGCAAGGCAAGGCAAATTTATTTGTATTGCACATTTCAGTACAAAGTCAATGCAAAGTGTTTTACATGATTAAAATATAGGAAAATAAAACAAAATAAAAGCAAGTTGGAATAAAATGTAGAAACAAAATAAAACATGGAAAAATAGAAACTAAAAGCAAATATTAAAAACAGTTGGACTACAAAGTTGAGCAAATGATATTTCAGTAAAACAGTTTAATTAGAACAGTTGAAGGCAATCCTAAACAAATGTGTTTTTAATCTTGATTTAAAAGAACTCAGGCTTTCTGCACTTTTACAGTTTTCTGGAAGTTTGTTCCAGATAAGTAGAGCATAGGAACTAAATTCTTCTTCTCCATGTTTGGTTCTGGTTCTGGTTCTAGGTATGCAGAGTAGGCTGGAGCTAAGACATTCAGGGATTTATAGAATAACAGAAGCATTTTAAAGTCTGTTCTCTGAGATACAGAAATTATGTTTAATTACATAATTTAATTACATCATTCGTCACTGCATGTGTGACCCTGCTTTTCCTGCAGTTTCTCACATCAAACTCAAACAGAAAAAAAGGAGTGAAATAGACTTAATTTCTTGCTCAACTGCAGCATTGTTTTGTTTTTTTAAAACTATATTGTTTTTACCTGCCAGCTAAATTGATAAAGTGTAGGACTCTATTATCAATCTGGGACTGCTCCTATCGAAATCATTACGGGAAAGGAGGGTCTTTAAGCAGAACTCTCCAAGCGGATTGGGTGAAGCAAAACCTAGTGCGCGCCTACCAAAGGTTGGGGTTAGCCAATCATGGTATTAGATTAAAACGTAAAAAACAGACTTCATGAGCTGGTCAAGGCACTCATTGCTGTTCTACTATCAAAGAAGAAATTGTGGATTATTGCAAAACACGTGATAGCAACAGTTATGCATGCGTCCTCCTGCGCTGCCATGTATGGAGTTAGTTTCCTGCCAAAACGTTGTACACAAAAAAGTGTGTTGCACACAAATAAAACTTGTTTTGCACACAAAAAAATGTGTTGCACACAAATAAAACTTTTTTTGCAAACTGTCTTCAAACGTTACACACAAATAAAACTTTTTTTGCAAACTGTCCCCAAACGTTGCACTCAAAATGTCATTTATAAGTTGTCCCCGAGTACAAAACGGTCTCTGCTCGCACAAAACAGCCTCTCCTCAAGTACGAAACATTTCCACACCTCTGCGGCAAATTTCTGCCAAAAGTCACGTGATGCATTAAGAGTTGTTGTTCAGATTTCCCGGCAGCAGGGGGCGCACTCGAAAAAACTGAAACGCGCTGGTTTGGCTGAGGAAGACAGACGCGATATCACAGCTAACAGCATCAAAACCCCACAGGTGAGTTTCAAACCGTTCCCGGTGAAAAGTTAATAGCTAACTATGCAGATAGAACATGTAAGATTTCACTTAAAGGCACTTTTTAGTTTTATCTCTGATTTAAAAATGCTGTGTAACGGACGTTTGAAAAATAACATATTTAAATCATGATCTGATCTTTAACTCATCTTTCAGAATTGAACGTTTTTGCGGAGACGTGTGGTGTGCAGGAACTAACATATACTACACTGTGCTGCACTCAGGAGCGGACAACAGTTTGCTTGACCTGTCAAACATGTTAAATAACTTCTGTTGTCACTATTTACAAGACTACAAGCAAGTTTTGACACCATCAGCAGTGACTGGGATAACCATTCACTCAGAACTGAAGGGAATCTAACAGTCAGTTATGTGAGATGGGAAGCATCCAGCATGCTGTGGTAGAACCAGAAATCACAGAGGTAAGATGTATTTTTTTGTGCTTGCTATTATAAAGTTTTTCACATTGATTATATTTCAAACCAGAAAGGAATTTATCTGACCACTCCAATACAACAAAACATTGAGTACATCAGAGAGGTGGCGTTGAAACTGGTTTCTTTGAAATGTGTTTATTCTGGTCCTTCAACATAATTAATGGATTTTGGAGTCTTTTTTTCAATTATGGCCTCTTTTTAATTGTCTATGTATCACTATCTTTCTTGCAGGGACTCTGCCTGCCTCATATTGACTGGGACGACAGTGGACTGCTTGATGACCCACAGTGTGGGGTCACTATTCCTGAAACTGGCCATGTGTTGAGCATCGAACAACTGGTAGCACTGAGGGCAGCCGTAGATCCTCTGGGACATTCTGAATCACATGGCTCAGATATATATGTTGCTACTGTCCAGTATGTCCAACACTTTACAAGTTTAATCTCATTGTGGTTACCATTATTGCAAAAGGTTTTCAAGTAGTAAAATCCAGCCAGGAAAATGTAACTAAGTTAGTGTATTCACTGAATAAAAATGTAGAACTGCTGGGATTATGATGGTAAATGTGTATGGTACTGTATAAACCTTTTAAAAATGCTGAGGTTATTGAAAAAAGTGACACATGGCGCTGTTACTAAAACTGAGGATGCAAACATTGTGGGACAATTAAACAGTCCTTTATTTTCCACATTGTATAATAAGCATTGCTTTGATAAAGTATTTATTTCCAATTCTTACCAATATTAATCAAAGTGAATACACCTTTTTCACAAGGATTGCTTTTATTGTTCAAATTAAGACTGAAAGAACTCCATTGATTCTCCAGGTTTTTCCCAGTAAACAATCCATGTATTACCATAAAACGGCTGTATAAATAAAACAAACTGGCTGATGAAATGGATAAAGCCTAAAACAGGACTATGAAAAACAATTTCTGCATGTAAGACTGTCAGGAAATTTAGAACAATGTCAAACCTGGCCTTTTTTTTTACCTTTGTCTTCAACGGCTCCACTAAGAGCTATGAACGACATGCTGCAACAGTTAATGATCAAAGTAGTTAATACTGGGAACTAAAACGGTTACATATTAAGATTATTTTTAAACAAGCCCAAATCCTGTGTTGATTCCATCAAATCTTGAATTGTCCAAAGTCTTGGTAGTGTGATCGAAGCCGGAGTGTCTCAAAGCATGTTGATGACCTGGGTAGACTACCATGGCTAATTTCCACGGTGAGAATTCGTGTAGGAGCCTCCCATCCATCCCAGAACTTTGATGGCCTTCATCTCATCAGTGGATGCTGCAAACAGATATGTGTTATGGTTATGTAAAGGATAATATTTCTCTTAAAGAAAATAAAATACTAAGATGAAACCAATAAACTTTTCAAGTAAATAGCTGCCCATGTGGCCGTTTCCAGCTGTGGTTTTTGCCATGGCCAAACCATTTTTATTAAGTGCACAACACATATTTGCAATTTGGCACATACTGTATGACCTCATTTTTACTTTGAAGAAATTAAGGAGTTAGAAAGGTAGTGAGTTATAATCTAGATATGCTGTTATATACTTTACTTGTAACATTCATATTTGTGTTAGAAAACTTAGAAAAATAATTTTTAATGAATTTCCCTACCAATTTTCATATAATCAATATCCACTCGTTGCAATTATTTTAGATTCCTTAAGAATCCATTTTGCACATAAGCATTTATGCATTCTGCCTGCTAAGCATCCAACCAAAGTTTGACTGACTGGACAAATAGAAGTGTTATTGGTTTGACAGTTTTAGGATAAATTACCAAATCCAAACACCAATTTAGGTTTACACCAATAAGAACAATAGACAGTCATTTAAAAACAACATAAAAACCACATTATAATCTGTTAACAATGCATTTATCTGGGTATCCACTCTGATACTATTTATTTGACACAGCACACTAAAGGGAGAAGTCGCTTTGAAGCCACCAGCCGCCATATTGGTACTCCCTATTTTCCCCCAGTAACTACAGAATATGTGCGCTACAGCATCGAATAACGAGGATTTTCTCATGTTCAGGGGGGCTTAAAACTTTTAAAATGTCAAATGCCACACACTTTTATGTTATGTTCTAAAACTATCAAGTACTGAGAAAGTCATGTGCTGAAATATTTTGCATTTTATTTATTTAAATATATATATATATATATATATATATAACATTTATGAATATATAAATAACAATATACAAAAACATATATTTAAATATATGTATACATATATATACATATATACATATACACATATGTATATATGTGTATATATATATATATATATATATATGTATATATATATATATATATATATATATATATATATATATATATATATATATATATATATATATTTAATATGAATAACATGTAAAATATTTCAGCACTTAATTTCCTAGTAGTTGATAGTGTTAGTACATCCACTGACTGTAGAATTACCTGTGAAACGTTTTCACACAGCCAGAAAACTGCTTGTTGTTGCAACCAAATCCTATGGGATTCTGTTAGAGTCGGGAGTAGCAAGATGGCGGCCAGTGACTTCAGTTTTTCGGGAAAATCAGCACTCCAGTGTATAATATAGCTCAGTGGTGATATAGACATTATATGCGTAGACACGTCATTGGGCGCAGGTTCACACGTCAACGTCACCGCCATATTGTATGTGGCAGAAAAAAGTCAAGTTCTGTTGTAGTGAACGTGGATCAGAGAAGATGCCTCATTCCTGTGCTGCATGGAAATGTATTCGGGCTGTTTTTACTACTTGTATCTGCCTTCTATAAACTAAGGCTGCACCATGTTGCAAAACTGGACACACTAAAACTGCAGAGTTGCAACACTAGGAAAAAGCTGTGCAAGACCATTATATATATATATATATATATATATATATATATATATATATATATATGTATATGTGTGTGTATATATATATTTGTGTGTGTATATGTGTATGTGTTATGAATATAAGGATCAAGACCTAGGACAATAAAGTAAAAAAAAAACATAAAAGTGGTAATGTTATGAGAAAAACGTCATATTATGAGAATTAAGAGGGAACATTTCCAGAATGTTCACAGTTTGCAGAATTATTTCACTCCTGGAGTAATAGGGCCAGGTTAGATTATTTTAATTATTTTTATTCTTTTTGAGAATAAATTCAGGAGAATGAAGCTAAAGGGATACGAAAATAAACTTGTAATATTGCAAAAATAAAAATATTACGAATACAAAGTATATTCTGAGATTAAAGTCCCTCTAATACTGTTTAAGTGACTGAGTAACTGCAGATTTGCCACATTTAACATGGCGGACGCTCTGACGCATCGCAGCATAGGCAGAACCCGCCCAACGACGCGTCTACTGTATTATGTCTATGGGTGATATCACGTCTGTCTTCCTCAGCCAAACCGGCGCGTTTCAGTTTTTTCGAATGCGCCCCCTGCTGTCGGGAAGTCTGAACAACAACTCTTAATGCATCACATGACTTTTGGCAGAAATTTGCCGCAGAGGTGTGGAAATGTTTCGTACTCGAGGAGAGGCTTTTGTGCGAGCAGAGACCGTTTTGTACTCGGGTACAACTTATAGATGATATTTTGAGTGCAACGTTTGGGGACAGTTTGCAAAACAAGTTTTATTTTGCTATTGCTATTGCAATTATCTTGCTTTCGTCGCACCAATATATCCCGCCTTAAATCACAATACTGCAACGTGATTGGCCCGAACCGTTTTTGGTTTGGACACAAACATTTGAAGCCGGAGCACTACAAGATGGATTCTCGTGTCTTTGTGAACGCACAAATACCGCAAGAATTCAGCTTGCAGGCAAGGCATTTTAACCTCCAGAGCAGTAAAGCGTTACATTTCATAGTGGGTTAAATGCAGTGACTTGCAAAAGCATCATTATCCACCATTTAATCAAATTCCACTGTATAAAATCCAAGGAAATCAGTTGCTCTCAGAATTGCTTTCAGAAGTCACTTAACTGGTGAAAACTGTGCTATTTTTCAGCAATATATATATGCCATCTGAGTAAATCCTTAGAATGTTTTTTAAAGAGAACATTAGTGAACAAATAGCATCATGAAGATCAAGGAACGCAGCAGATGGGTCAGGGCTGAAGTTGTAGAAATGTTTACTCTAAGGTAGGTTCTTAAACAATATCCCATGCTTTGGGCATCTCACAGATCAATCCATCATTGAAAAATGGAGAGAGTGTGGCACAACTGCACTTCAACTGAATTAGTCATCTAAGCAGCTAATAAGACCATAGTAACTCTGGAGGAGCTGCAGAGACGTGCTGCTCGGGCAGAATCTATCAACTATTGCTTGTGAACTCCACCAATACTGCATGTCACCCTGAATACGCCATACCCACTGTGAAACATAGCAGTGGCAGCATTATGCTGTGGTCATCCTTTTCTTCTGGTAGATGGAAACAGGACAGGACAATCCTGGAAGAAAATCTGTTATGAAAACATAACACTGGTGCAAACATTCACCCACCAGCAAGACAACAACCCTAAACATATGCCAGAGGAGCAGCAGCGTGGTTCAGACCAAAGAATATTCATTTGCTTAAGTGGTCCAGTCAAAGTCTAGAAACCTAAATCCAACTGAGAATCTTTGGCATAACTTGGAAATCGATGCTAAAAAGCTATAAGAGATTTACCCCCAACAGACATGCAGCTGTAATTGCAGCAAGATGTGGCTCTACAAAGTGATAACTCAGGCTGCTGAATGAAAATTCCCAACAGTTTTGCTTCCTTCCACTTGACAATTGCTGCTTTGTGTTGGTCTGTCAAATAACACGTCAATAAAATACATTGAAGATGTTGCCAGACAAAATGGCAAAATGTCTGAATACTTTTCAAGGCCCTTTAATTTGACCCAATTGATCTGAGTTCAAGAGCCAGTTTGATAACATATATGAGTTAGTTGTCGTTATTCTGTAAAAGATAGCAGAGGCGGCGAAAGTAAACAGCAAATAGATGAAGGGGAAGAACGCAGTTGTACAATTAAATAAGCTCTTGCGGAAAGAAGGTGTTTAACTGATTAAACCGTGTGCGCGCTTGCGTGGACGCGAGAAAGAGCGCGCAGGGCGTGATATATGGCGAGTTGTTAAAGAGACAAAAAACGATGAGAGGTGATGCCACCAGACGGGAGGGCAGAGGAGGAGGGCAGAGGACTGAGATGATGAATGTAGGGAGAGCAGGGGTGAGAGACGGAGCAGCATGAGGAGTGCGCGTACGATGCGCGGCCCCGCTCCCATGATGATGAAACGTTAATTAAAGTAAACCAGCTACCTGGTAACCCCCCACCCCATGTCACAGTCTGTCAGCAGACAGAAAGAGGGAGATGAGGAAGCATTTAGGGAGAGAAGTTGGATAGTCCAGCTCAAGGTTGATTTCTATCCCATTTTCAGAAAGATTAATGCGTTTAAAGGAGCGAATGCCGACTAAACCACGAACTTTTCATTCTCACTAATTATATTTTCTTTGAACCTACGAGTTTTTGTCTAAGATATATTAAACTCTCAAAAAATCTAAATCAATATGTAGATTCTGATTTTTTGGTGTATTAAAACCACTGTTTTCATCAGCTTTTTATTATTTTTTTATTCAAAGAAATTGGCCTCATAATTTCCAAATCCCTTCTTTTCACGTTTCGCTCTAACCTGCGCTCCTCCTTGAATATAAGCCTCATTTCCCGTTCAAGTTCCCGCAAGATTTATCCGCCCTGTTCACATTTTATCTTTTTTTCCACCGATCATATTCATTCAGTTAAATAGGGCTCTTATTCTTTTATATATTTATTTACTCGCTCTATCAGTCTCTTCAGTTTTTTTCCCCTTCTTTTTTTCATCTCTCTCCAACGATTATCCTGGCGTCTAATTAGAAATCGATGCCGCTGGGCCGGCGGGTATTTGCAGTGTGTTTGTGGACGTTGAGAACAATTCCCCGGACAGAGAAGAAAGGGAAGAGAGAGGAGGAAGAGGAAACGCTGCACCGCCGCTCTGTATGCGCACACAAAATCACACAAATGCACATATACTCTGACAACCGACTCTACTACCGCTCGCAGCTACTGTTATTTCTAAAAAGCATTAAAAAGAGAGAAAAAAATTACAAGGAAGAGAAAAATGAAAAGAAAAAAAAGCTTATTTTTTTTAAAACAAGCGACGCGAGGGAATTTTCTGGATAGTTGAGGATTATTTCCCAGTCTTTTAGGAAAACAAACGGATATTAAAGTGGAGACAAGATAGGAGTGTGGGATAACTTCTGATTATTATTATTATTATTATTATTATTATTATTATTATTATTATTATTATTATTATTATTATTATTATTATATGTAGATAGGCTTGTTTCTCACAAAGGCCCATGCGTCAATGGGCTATATAGATTCTTTTTTTATCTAAGAAAAAAATATTTTGCGTCCGATTTTTCTTTCTTTTTTCAACAAAGAAAATGAAGTTAAACTCTGACTAAAACGTGTCACACAGACCCTCTTCTTGTTCCACCTGCATCGTTCTGTGCCACATCTGTCTGCTGCTTCGTCCGCATATATGAAGTCGACGCGTTAGCACCATTACCGGAGCCAGTCGAACCTAACCGGATTAGTAGCTGCCAGATGGAGAAAAAAAAACCTGAAGTGTTCAGACCAAGTGAAACAGAATAGAATGTAGGGAATGAGAGCCCCGCACTTTTATTAGTTCAGCTTTGCACCACAGTGAGTTTGTTTGTTTACCGTCTTGTGCGCACGACGTTTTATTGGCTCGCTCTATAATTTGTTTTCCAGCCGCCGTTTCTCTTCTGTTTTTTTTCTTGCTCATCGAGAACAAACAAGATGCATCACAGGGAGAGAGACCAGCACACACACGCACAATGTGTCTGACAGAACTGCTGTACTTTTTAAGCAACAGCGAACAGGGGCGCATCCAGAAAGTTTTGTAAGCGGTAGCCAGATGCGGGGCCAATGATAACCTCACTGGTAACAGCAGCAAAACCAAAAGCTATTCCAGAACTTGAAATCTATTTAAAAATACATAATTAAATTAACTTTGTCTCTCCTGACGAGTTTTTAAACAACTTTAATTATCTCTGATATTTATACTGGCTGATAAATCTGTATAAATACAAAGCAGTTTCACAGTATCACTGTGTTTAGGCAAGAAATAACAAAACAATCAAATTGCTTTTTTCAAAAACAGAAAAGCAAGATGTATTCCTGGTGCAGCTAAAAAAAAAAGATATTCTGTAACATTTGTTTTGCTTTTTGTTGTTAGGTACTAAGTAGGTACCAGTTAAATTTATCAGCAGTTTTCAGGTGTTCATTGCGCACAATGTTTTAACTTATTATGTGGTCCACCTCCAACACCCACCCCGTCAAATAAGACTACCAAACTGATGTTATCTGGTTAATTTGTCAGGCTATCAGCTCAGGCAGTCACCCTTCAGTCACGACACTCATACCTTGCTAGCTGTCCTTTTAAACAGCTTTTAAGCTGGTGCTTCTTCTTCAAAAAAGTGTAGTTTCCATTTTTAAGCCATCTGACTGGTAGTGTGCAGCAGCATGTGGGGGTTCATATACAGCCGGGGAAAACTCCAGTCCCTCCTGTGGTTTGTCTGGCATCTAATCAAATAGACGTTTGACATTAAGAACAGCAAGATAGAAGGTTTCATGGTTTTAAAACAGTCACTGGTTAAAACTTCTACTGGATAATTTTGTGTTTCCAAGTACTTATGCCAAATCTCAGCTGATTTCATATGGTAGAACATGTTTTCTTTAAATCCCTCACAACATATAGTGTCCATGACTTTGAAATAGTCTAACTTCTCAAATTTTTTGACCTAAATGTGTGATCCTGGTATCAGTTGTGGGTGGGGCAACAATTGTATTGGGGTGACCATAGACACACCGTGCAAATTGCATATTTTATAAAGGTGAGGCCAGATGATGGGCCACTAGTGATCACTCCAAAACCAAAAGCCAGAACAGAATTTATGGAGTTTAAGTTTGATCTATTGTGATGGCAGCTCTTAACGTTTAGGTGCAATTAACTTCCTCTTTGGGATTTTGTTTTAAAACCTAATGGCCTCTAAATTGATGTTTTTAAAGCAACTGATTTGACGTGTTAGAAGAAAAAACAACAACTTTTGGCCTCCCACGAAATTAAGTGTCAGGGACTTAAATTCCATGTATCTTAAACCCCCCCTCCCAGCCCCACACACACTTGGTGGCGCCACTGAGGAAGTGTCACATCGGTTGACACTATGTTGGGGGGTGTCGCAGCACTCTGCACGATACGGAAAACTGAATAAGATGCTTTTTCTCCGTGTTGCTTCACATTTCGTCAACCTCTGTGAAGCTTTGCTTGTTTCAAAACCGTCAGCCCAGACTCCCGAGTGTGTGTATGTGTGTTTAACATGTCTGTGTCTTTCTCATATGTGCTCTATCGCAGTCAGTCCAAATTTCAGACTCCATCCTTGCATTTTCTGTCAGTCTATCCTTCCATCTTGCACTCTCATTAAATGAACCCCCCCTCTCTCTCTTCAACACTCACACACACACCCTCTCTCCCTCTCTCTGAGTCTCTCCTTCTTCTTCCTCCGCGCCTCACGCTCCCCTTGCCCGTGGCTATATGATCGTGAAAAATGTGTTTACAAAACTCGCTCTCTTGCAGATCAAACCGTACGGACGAATCAAAGACTTTGGAGGGAGAGTCAGAGGAGAAACGAGGGAAGAAAGAGAGATAGAGAGAGACAGAGAGAGAAGGGGATAGGAGCAGAGGGTGCGTGGAAGCCTTATAATTTTAAAATTCTGTGTATTATTCCCTTTTTTTCATACATTTTTGTGTGTGCATGTTTTGCCTGCATCTCCTTTGGTAATACAATATCTTTAAGGCCCCCAAAACAACTGCGTATCGCAGTTAAACATGAGATAATGCAATATTGATGTCTCCTTGTCTTTGCTATAACGCAATACAGGGCCCATTCTGGCTGGACACGGTAACACGGGCTGATGGTGCCCTTGCACTTAAAGGAATTACTCCACTCCTGTAATAAATTTTACAGTGATGCTACACAAATATCAGGTCCCAGAAGGATTACAGAAGCTAGCGAAACCAAAGGAGTTGAAATTACTCCAAAAGGAGCATCAAGAATTTACCAGAAATGATGCATTATGTTCAGCAAAGCGGTATTGGTTTTCAGATGGCTGCCCCATCACTCATTTGATTCTGGAAGATGTATTTTTGGTTTAGAGTTTGAAGTGATTTGAAGTCACACTGACAGAGAGGATGCTCTCACTGGTCATCAATCTCCACATAGGTTCAAGCTTTAGTAAGCTGCTGTTTCTGTGTTTCTTAAGAGTGATCATCGCATACCTTGATACAGTTCAGAGATAACTGAACAAAGGACAAAATTAAATGGCTTAAAGTGCTGCATGTGTGCTACATGAAAACGTTTTACACTTGCCACTTGGCTGAAGATTACATTTGTGGCTAACTGGGATTTACCTAACTGGGGTTACAGTGAATTGGACTAGCGTTAGCATTGTATTTCATTAAATTAAATAGTCCAAACTGAACTGGGGGAAATGCTTTTGAAGCAGAGACGCAGCAGCTCTACTTTGAGCTCCTCCTTGATAACAGATCTCCTCACCCTATAATCTAAGGCTGATCCCAGCCACCCTCTGGTTGAAGTTTGTTTCAGCCACTACCTCCTGGCTCCTCCTTCTCACACGCAGCTGTGGGATGGCATCCCCCTGGTCAACAAGCATTTGTCGCAAGTCAGCCAATGCGGCTGTGTTAGTCACTCCGGCATGAACGGCACACTCAAGGTCGTCCCACAGGTGTTCATTGGGGTTAAGGTCAAGACTGCAGGCAGGCGCTTCCGTCCGAGGTAGTCCCTGATAAACCCCTCTCAGCAATGTCTTCTTGGGGGGGGATTAAACTTAGTCCCTAAAAGTAGAGATATGGGATGCCTCAAATGAGTCTGTCTTTAGTTTGCCTCTAATCATGACAAGTCATATTCTTCCACTGAAGCAGATGCTAACCCACATGATTTCACTGCGTCCACCAAATGCTGTTTGGCATTGGCAGAGTGGATTTGGTAAAGGTTTCTTGGGGGCAGTCCAAAAACTCAACTCAGTAACTCACGGATGAGTTTTCATTTCAAATGCGGCACCATTTAAAGGGGAAAAAAACAGGCTTTTTAACAGTATAAGATTTATTCCTAAATAAGCATCGTTAAAAAAAGAAGAAATCAACCAATCGCATTCTTTTTTTTCAAAATTATATAGACTCAACCTACTTTAACATTGGTTGGAGGATGTATCACACCATCCTCTTCAGTAGAACCATCACCAGCACAACCATATCAGCAATACAGTTTAAAAGAAAACTAACTCATTAGACTCAGAATGCTCAAAAAAACAGTCTTTGACCCACTAACTTCTTAAATAGCAACCTGATTTGGTTGCTACATCTTTATCTAAAGTGAAAGTATGAGATGATATAGGACACTTAGTCACACGAGGATGGCTTGTTGGTTTAACTATGCATGACATTATTGCAGCGCTGCCCGTTTTTAGAAGATGATAGTGACAAGGGGGTCTTTTTGTTTAATTCTGCTGAATTGCATGTCAGGTTCATTTGCAAAACTCGCACAGCATTTTTCTTTTACACATTGATTACCTTTATGTGCCTAAGGTTTGACGGTTGTGAGAGTCAAAAATAATCAGGCGTTCACAAGTGGAAGACATGTAAAAGACAGAGGGACACAAAAATGAAAGGGAAGGGGAATGTGAAAAGTGTGCTGGGGAAGGGGGGTAAGGAGAGGAGAGGTGAGAGGAGGGGATGGAGGGGGGGCAGACAGACAGGCAGGGGGAGCGATTATAGCAGGGTTTATGTATGAGCTATTGATTGAGTCGGTGGTGACTTCTTGAGTGGTTAATTCGGGAAGTGAGAGCGATATAGAGAGTAACTCACTGACCAAAGAGGCGAGGGAGGGTGAATAGGGGGATAAAGAGAGAGATGGTGAGGGCATGATGTGGATAAGTAGAGAGAGAGCCTGAGACTTGTGCATTTGCTCAGTAAAAAGTGTGGAAAACACCAACTGGAAAATGCTATGCAGCCTCTTAACGACTCTAAGGACACCCTACATGCTTATTCTGTTTGTTTAGGAATGATTATAAGCATCCTTGTTTTTCTTCTTCATCTTAGTTTCAGCGCACAGCAGGGACAATCCTCTTCCTTGGCACAAATTGTTGAAAACCCATATCATAAATAAAGCTTTTATTTTCAATTTGGATTTTTGTAGGCGTATCATTTGTTTTCACAGTGAAACAGCTTGTAGCACTGTTGCATGACCCCAAGAAGGTCCTGGGTTCGAATCCCAGTCTGGGATCTTTCTGCATTGGGTTTGCATGTTCTCCTTGCGCAGGCAAGAGTTCTCTCTGGGTACTACAGCTTCCTCCCACAGTCCAAAAGCATGGCTGTTAGGCTAATTGATTCCTCTAATTTATCCATAGGTGTGTGTGTGTGTGTGTGTGCGAGCGCGCACAGTTAATTGTCCTGTGTGTCTCTGTTTTGTCTCGTGATGGACTGGCAACGTCTCCAGGGTCAAAATAAAGTGTTTGATCCTTGACATGAGTGATTTATGCTTGTTATTGATGTATGGATGCCCAGCCTTTTACAAATGTCAGATTAACACTTCTACTTTCCAGCTTATGTATTATTTACAGATGTCTTCAGTGAGAACAGTATCATGTGATGTAATGAGTTAGAACCTAAGTCCCCATGTAAATATCAGCCTATGAAACTAGGTTTTGCTCACATGCACTACCCATCTCGTATATGCGAACCTACTGTATGGTAAAATTTAGTTTAAATAAGGGTTAGAAAATGAATAGAATTTGATCAATTGAAATAAGGACTTGATCCCCACACCAACATGCAAGTATTCTGACCCATACACACCGGTTATGGGCCCGGTAGACACACAAATTAGTCTTTTTCCTTCAAGAAAGTACTAAAGACCTGTGAAAGAATCAATTTATTTTATCCACCACCATGGACAAGACTAAAAAGCTGCCAAAGGAGGGCATGATCGGCAAAACACACAGTGTCAAGATGGGCTGCAAAACCATCAGCAAGAAGCTTGCTGACAAGGAGACAATGATTTTTACGACAATTTGACAATGGAGGAACTACAAGATAACAGTTTCCCTCACACTGGAGCACCATGCATGACCCCCCCTTGTGTAAAAAAGAAGAATCTGAGAAAGGTGAAGGATCAGGCCAGAATCCCAAGGTTGTTGGGATCACATCAGTAGATAACCAGTGGTAAACACACTTTGCCAAAATGGACTGAGATTCCACAGTAGCTGCAAGGTCTCTCTCCTGAAGAAGGCACATGCAGAGTCCCATCGGAGGTTTACTATTTAACATGTGAGGAGATAGCTTGGGAGACTGTGACGTGGTCAAATGAAATCAGAACTGAGCTTTTTGGGAACAACTCAACTGTATGACTGGAGGCAGAGAAAAGCGGACTATAACCCATCCTCACTGTCAAACATGGAGGTGAAAACGTTATGTTGGTCCTCTACTAACGATACAGGAAAACTTCAACACATAAAGGGAACTATGAATGTGGCAGAAATCATGGGGTGTCGGATGAGGATCTTTGGAAGATGGGTCAGTGATAGGTCTTTCAACCTGACAATGACCAAGGAGTGGCCCAGTCAGTCTCTGGACCTTGATCCTAGAGGAAATCGTTGAAAGGTGTGGAAACTTTTGAGTTGTTAAGCAACAGTCTAGAAACCTTTTGGGCTTTGGAGAATATCTAGAAAGACAAGTGGACCAAAACCTTCGGCAAAGGTCCCAAGTCAGGGTTTAGTTGTGGATCAAACATTTTTTTCAATCAAATACAAATTAAAGGTGGGTAAACTTGCAAATTTAGCACGGGGATCAAACAATTGTTCCTTCACTGTACTGCCACAAAAATAAATATATGATATGATCTTGTACAAGTCCATGCGTGTAACTGAACACAGAAATGCAGAAAAAACAATCCTTACATTGCAATCAGGCAAAAAGCTGTGAAAAGGTAGGGGCTCTGGAAAATACAATCACCATCTCCTAAAGTTTCACACTGACTAGAGGATAAAAATATGGCACATTAAAAAAAAAAAAAATTAACCTTCATGATAATGACAGAGTTATCCAAAATTCATAAAGTTTCAAAGCTAGGGTTCCAGTCTCCCCTTCTCTTTATAAGTTAATTATTTACCACTCCCTTCATTTTAATATGTATTTTTTTTATTAAAGGTATATTGGACGATATTTTTTTGGTTTCGAGTTCCGGGTGATCACCTTATCTATTGGTTTTCCCTTATGCCAATCGTTGTGATGCGCTCACGTAACGCCAGTGTGCATGCACATTCCTTGCTAGTTTCCTCTTACTGCTCATGCGCACTTCTAGTGTTTATGTATCCGGTGTGCTTCGGTTTTAGCCATTCATCGTAGCTCCATTGCTCTCACCATATATCTTGGAAAATGGCAGAGTCCATTTGTACGAGCAAAGGAGGAAGGCCTCAGAGGAAAGGAATAAGACCAGAGTGTATTTGGGAGATTCTTTCATACGATCGCCCTGATGAGCGGCAGAGCTGGTAGGTTGGTCTTGCCCGTACGCAGTTATTCAAAAAGGGACTTGGGCATTCCTTACCTACATTTACACAAAACAATCATTCACTCTACCTTTAAGTCTGATCTTTGGGTATGTGTGTGTGTGTGTTCGGGGACTGGGCTAAAAACATTCGAACCTTGTATAAAAAATAGTGGTAAATACTGTATGTAGGATGTACCAAGTCCAAAAAGGAAAATTGCCTTCATGCACAGTATCTTTTTATTCTAAAGAACAATATATACTGTGGAAGAACAGATAAATATGTTCTTTATCCAAGGGGTGTGAGAACATAATGGTTTGCTGGTTCTTGCAGACTGTTCTTGATGCACAATCTGGGCAGATTTTTTTTTCTTGGTAAAAAAAAAACATTTTGTGTGTCCAAAAACCTTAAGTGGTTGTTCTGCAGTGGGAGAGACCTGTGAAGGCAAAAATCAATGGACATCATTTTGATTTTTGTAAATGTTTTTGTGAATCTGACATTCAGTTTTGGTCCACAAAAGCACTTTCAATTTGAATCTGACTATAGAACTCTTTCTAAACTTTTAAAGTCTGCTGGCTCCTATTTTTGAGCCTAACGTTGTAGTCAACTGTGGCACTGCACACAAACATGCAAACACACACTCTCACGCACCTATTCTGCTCAATAGGCGTGAATCCGAGCCCACGGGACACGCATCTGCTCTCTAGAAACAACAGATGGTTCCCTTGTTCTCGCTGTATCACCTTGTCTGAGGAAGTCAAAATAATCAAGGAGCGAAACCCGGACAAGGACACAAAGTGGCGTGTGCGCGAGCCTGTTATGGTTGTGTGAAATATTTGCGCGTGGGAGTTATCGCACTTGTACCTAAACGTGACTTCGTTTTGCCACGCACCTCTCAAAGGCTATAGCTTGTTTGCTCATAGGATATCCTCCAGTCAGATTCCTAAAAGCTCTGGTGTGGGCTACGTGGCGTTTACGTACACATCAATTGAGGTGCGTGCGTGCGCGAGTGAGTATGTGAGAAGGTCAGCTCGCCGGCACAGTTTCTTTTCCTATTTCTCTTCCCTCTCGCGCAGGTTTTGATCTCTCAGCCGCGAGATCAAAGGCGCTCTCTGGCTATTAGTCAGCGCGAGCCATTGATCCCTCATCGATCCACACGAGACACAGCCGCCCCGTGAACACCGCGCGAGGCTCCCCAAAGCTTCTCCCGCGCATCAGATGTGTGTATGTGTGTGTGAGCGAGAGAGAGAGAGAGAGAGAGAGGTGGGGGGTGGGGGTAAGAGACAGCAAATGGTAACGGTGTGTGTGTGTGTGTGTGTGTGTGTGTGTGTGTGTGTGTGTGTGTGTGTGTGTGTGTGTGTGTGTGTGTGTGTGTGTGTGTGTGTGTGTGTGTGTGTGTGTATTTTTCTACTGGCGCGGGCAGATCCAAACTCGAGCTTTTTCTTTGCCGCGGGACATGAAACAATGAGGCTCGAGCCGGTTTTAATAAAGCGCGCTTTCCCTCCTTTCAACTCTGGCGCGAGGCGGACGAGCCGGCAGCGGAAAGCGATCGATAATTAATGACGATGAATAATTTAACCCTATCGATTGATACTTTTTTCTTCATCCTTTCCCCTCCTTATTTTCTTAAGGCCGGTGTTCCATATCATACCAATGTACCGTTTCGCGCGCTTCAACATCCTCATCCCCACTCACCTGCTCTTCAACTTCTTGTAGGAGTTCTTCACCTTTCATGAACATCTGAGAAAACAAGTTCCTTTATTTATCACAGGCTATAGCTTATATTTATGAGCCCAGTTGGAGTCTAAACTTCACCTGACTTACCTCCATGAATGGAAATGGCCTTTGAAAGACTTTGGACGTATATATATATATATATATATATATATATATATATATATATATATATATATATATATATATATATATATATATTAATTCTTTTTGCATTTTTAACAAATCTTCAAAATAATTTTCATGGTTTCAAACTGTTCTTCAAAAAATTGAAAATTAAAAAATTGACATTGTTTGTATTTAAAGTGGATTTTCAGACACTTTGCCAATATTTAACAATCGCAAAGTTTTGTTAAAATTTGATCATGAAGTTTACTGGGACACTAAAGGCTGGTTAAAGCCTGATTTATGCTTGATGCATCTGCGCGGTCTGCTCTTCCATATTACCTAAGCCCCAAAGTTTCCACCCCGCGCACCTAGGAAAATTCCAAACTATGCGGACAGTCTCACGTGGAAAAACATGGCAGACGAGCAAGCCCTTCCTCTGGTGGAGGTTTGTAAATATAGATACCTTTATGATTCGCCCCAAAAAGATTACCATGATCAACAAATTGTTAACAATTCCTGGACATAAATCGCCGTCACTCTTGGAAGAAAGTAAGAGGCTTAAATGTTGGAAACAACTCAACTGTTCTTCCTACCTACGTGTACTGGGGTGTAGTACGCTTGGTGTAGGAGCACAACGCTGCCCTCTAGAGTCTCGGAGAATAGTGTTACTTCAGTTCAGTTACTGCAGACATTGCGTCCGCACGTCTCAACGTACGTGCGTCAAGCATAAACCAGCCTTAAAGGGCCTCAGTAAAATGGTCAGGTGAAGGTCTAAACTTCACCTAACTTCCCTCCAAGAATGGAAATGGTCTTCAAAGGGCTTTGAAATAGTTTCTTACAATTTTCAACAAAACAACTGATTTTAGAATTCATTACATTAGACTATAGACCAGTTCACGCGTGACGTCACGCGTGACGTCACGCGCTGTTCTCGTCTACTACTGTGACAAAACGGATGATTTAGAGCGTATTTTTAGTTAGTTTATTTTTGGAATCTAAACAATGTCTACGACTTGTTGTGCTCCCGGTTGCACACAGAGGCATTCCAAATCGTCGGATGTACGTTTCTGTCGTTTACCGAAGGAGGAAAGACGAATAAAGAAATTGATATTTTCAATGAAAAGAGCGCAGGCAGACACTCACAATGGACTGGGGGATCCATCATACTGCGACAGAATATGCAGTCTACACTTCATCTCCGGTAAATACAACTTAATTCTGCTCTAGTCATTGTTGTACTTAAATAGCGGCGGAGGGGAGGTGGCGATCGCTACACGGGCCGGAGAAGCGGTAGCAGCAGCCGCTGACTATTCCGGCCCGTGTAGCGATCGCCACCTCCCCTCCCCTCCGCCCGTTCACGGGCGCTAGTACTTCTGTGTTTACGATGCAATGTCGCCGACACCCCCACCCATTTTAACAAGACAAAAACACCAAAATAATCCGTAGTGAACTATGTTTTTTTTTTAACCTACCGGGCAGGTCTTCCTGTCCGACTCCGCGTTCGTATGTTACACAAACATGTCTGAACATCCATCCATCGATCCATGTTCTGACCCGCTTAATCCCTCATGGCGTCGCGGGCGTTGCTGGAGCCTATGTCCAGATATAATATAATTGCAGCCGTCCAGTGGTTTCATGCTTCCATGCTCTCTCGTGTGTACTGGCCTGCGTGTTTATAAGGTAGCTGTATGTGTCGCGGTACTGAACGCTTGGCAGCATTTCACAGACTCGCTCCGTCCCTTCAGGCTTTTGCTGTGTGGATCTGGCAATCTGATACCATCAACCATCAACTTAGTCTTAAAACGATCTTGTGATACGTTATCTAAAGAAGAAAAATACGTGGAGAACTCGTCAGTTTCTCTGTTTGCGTCCGCCATTGTGTTCGTCTTTTGCCAACCAGTCCGGCGCGCATGCGCGAAAAACCCGAATCAAAACAATAACAATGAACTGGTCTATTACTGTTGTCTAAACACTTCAAGATTCACAGAGTCCTTTTCTTGGAATCAAATCTTTGATCATGACAGACTTATATGTACTCAATTAGGCAGTAAAGATGCTGTAAGCAGCAGCTGATCATTGCAAGCAAATTAATGTAAACAGATGTGAGCCATTTTCAAATGGGAGTTTATGCAAACTGGGAAGGCTGGAAAATAATGAAAAAAAACTTTTAACATAATGACAATTTTTATCTTATGTGAGTTCCTTTGGGCTGTGGAATGGGGTTTGCTATTGGGAAAACTTTGTCACAAGATGCTTTTTATAAAATAGCTGTCACTGAAAGCCTTGACAAAATACTCAGCAGGACTTGGCAGATTTTTAAAGTAATGTAAACAGAAACATTGTTAGTGTTTTACACAGTTGTATTCTTTTGGCATTAAGTATAACTGCTTTAGTTCTTTTAAGTCCGACTTTTACCTGTTGAATTTTGAAGCTATTTCTTTGTGCCGCACAGACTGATCTATGACTAAATTCAAGTGAAGGACCGATCAGCTTTTCCTGGCTGATACAGATTTCAGGATTTCTTGACATCCTGACCTGCCTATTGAAAATTTTTATTCTACAAAAAAGTGCCACAGGTTTTCTTTGACAGAGGCAGATGCTTTAATCAAAAAGAACATGAAAGAATTACAAGTAAATGCACATTTTTGCCTGAAAGCATGTTTATAACTTCTATCTTCTAAATATCCTCCATCTTTGCCTGTGTTGCTGTTATGTCCACAATAGGACAGCCAAATATCTAGTTTTAGGAGAAAATTATATTTTTCAACAAAGTACTTGTTGAAAATCTGGCAGATATAGGCATGCAATGTTTTAGTTGTTGGCATGAACAAAAGAAAGCAGTCTGACATATAATCTGACCGATGCGTCATCCCTTAATAAGTACAGAAATCTTTTGTGCGTTAGCTCTTTTGGCTTTTCAGTGGTCTCAACAAAACTTTATGTCTTTCAAAGGCAATCATCTGCCATCTTTGTCTATAGAAATTAGAACAAATTATGGTTGGCTGCAAAAACACCCATAACACACAATGTCCAATTGATTCTTTGCCAGGTTGTTTGCTGAATGTGGACAAATTTGTTCAATCTTTGGGTTTTTGGTGCCGCTCAGTTGCTTGCATGATTCACAGATCCCAGTTAAGTGGCTAAACAAACAAAAACTCTATTCCTCTGAAAACGATCAGGTACTGGACTGAAACAGCAGTTACTGCTGTTTCAGTCCAGTACCTGATCATCAATACTGCATCATCTCTTTCATTTGACCCCTCGAAAGCCTGGAGGAAGATTAAAAAGGATCACATTAAAAGATTACAAGAATATCTAACATTAAAAACTGACTTTTGGACAGTGCTGTGTATATTCAAAACTTTTTCTCTTTAGAAAGTTGTGTTGTTTAGGTATGTCTTCTTGTTTGTATTCCGTATTGTTGTTCTGACTAGTGAAGAAACCAAAGGAAGAGAAAAGCGGCCATAACGGCAACCTGACAATCATCGACAACCCCTGTAACTACCCAGGCTCGGTATCTTTCAAACTGAATTTCACTGGCTGGTGTTCTGACTGGGCACTGCTGTCAGATGATAGCCCGTCTCAGTGTGAAGGACTCAGTATTAGCTCTGCCCCTGCAGTGTGGAGTAATGTGCGCTCTGTGGGAGAGCGGGCAGAGAGCCTCGGTGCTCCTGTAACTATACATCTTGGTTAAATGCACTGACAGAGCTGCAGCGCTGCCTGTTCCCATTACACCAGCTGCACCGATTCCTCTCCCTTTCATATGACAGTACGATGGGTGTATGGATTCATCATACAAATGAGTGATCATGTGCAAGTTTTGCTGCTATATTGATAAATGAGCACCTGGACTCTTATTGAATAGTTTTGTGTACTTTTACCGATTTAACTCTTTTCTACTTAGGAGATAGAAAAATGAAAGTTTTTCTCAATATATCCACCTAAACCCTATATATAATCAATCAATCAATATATATCGCCGCCTATATTGGTTTAGGGTTAAATTATTGCAATCTCTTTGGAAAAGGTTTTTAGACTGATTTTGGTTTAAATGAGGGTAAAGCTAGAAACTAAATTGTTGCTGTTGTTTGGCTGATTTTAAGGACGTTCACCAAGTCTGTCTATTGACTTCTATAAAGACTAATTAAGATATATTATTTGGTAAAACAAATACATTTTAAAATCTGTTTCTCTCTGAAGCAGATGATTTAGATTTTTTTTTATAGAAAATAACCTTTTTAAGTCCAAGTATGGTAACCTTAATGGTATGACATGTAAATAATTCAATCATAATTTGATACAAACAACTTAAGTATTTCTGCACATTTTCAATAAAATGTGAACAAATGAGAGGAACGTACGCTACCATCTCTGCAACACTGCGTTTGGATCCTTTCCCCTAACCAGCCCCCTTCCTCCTCCTCTTCCTCCTCCCTCTCCTCCTTCTCTTCCTCCTCCTCTTTCTGTCTTCTGCCTCTCCCCTCCGCACATCTCCTCGCTCCTTCTCTCCATCTCCTGAAACAAACCCATAGCAGAGTCCCTCTGTTCTTCCACCCCGAGGCTGACCAGTGTGTCAGAGCTAACCAGGGAGAGGAACAGAGAGAGGGGAGAAAGCGGGAGAGAGGAATTGAGAGGGAGAGGGTTCAGTCGGGCCTTTTTCAGGGGCAACCGAAGAAAAAAAAGGGGAAGATGAGACAGATGTACAGAGTCCGTTTCATCTCTTGGAAAAAGAAAGCGAGAGAGGCCAGACCCTTCATGCTTCTCCCAGTTTTCTATCTTTTTATATCGCGACCCATCACTCTTTCCTTCTTTAGACAGCACTGGAGACGTAATGTTGCCTGAATGTCAAGATGCCCCCCCTTTTCTCTGCTCTAACCCAGTCACTGTGCAGAATTTCAAAACAGAGTTACAGTATGTTCCTCTCACTGTTCCCTTTATTTGCTCGTCAGTGGCCCACTAACCTCGGCCCCACAAAGTACCGCAGCTCTTATGATGGAGCCAAACACGCGCGGCACCAACAACTGTCATCGGTATCAGGGACTCTGGGTTAAAAAGAAGACGTTTGTTATAGATATCAGGGTTTGCATTACTGGTCCTAAATTCTAACCTACTTTCCAGTTTATTGAATCCAAGCTCCAGTTTCAATCTCACTTTTGAGATCAATTAGAAGTTTAGTTTATTAGGGATCTCAGTGATGCTTGGTGGTGTAAATCTGAAGGTTCAAAAACCTCAGACCCGAGTCTACACACTGTGGTGGAACCAACTGATTGGGGCACTCATGCTTATTTGCACCTAAGATGTTTTTTTTTTTTTACCTACCTTTTACATCTTTTTCACTCATGATTTGGGTAACGTAGGCATGTTTAGGCAACAGAACAGTTCACCTACAACTCAAAGAAAATTGGCAGTGATTAGACTTCACCTCTTCAAAGAGTTTCCTGCTTGTTTCGAAGGTATATGATTTCAGCGTGAGCAATTTGGTACACACTTTACAAGTCTCAGATATTTAAGACGTTGTTGTAAAGCTTCATAAAAATCAGCTTGCAGAAATAAATACTGGCACAGACAATGCTACAGTGAACGGCATATAACCTTGAACACGACATTCCCATAGTAGAACACAGTGGGGTCTGCATCATGGTGTGGGGTCATTTTTGCATGTATGGATACTGCCTGTTGCGACTCCAAAACGAATCAGCCTAGTCGCTTGAGAGGGAAAGGTAGGGTCCTGTTTGTCTGACGCGCTGCCGTCGCTTGAGAAGAAAAGCGCACTGAATCCAGGATTATATCGTGAATAATTTATTATTCAGCGGCCTTCAACGTTGTTTACACTCAGTTGGAAATAAGTCTGTATGGTGTTACATGATCTGTAGTTCATCTTAGCACGGCAAAACGGTCAACAAAAATTACGGCTACCCCGCTCCCCTCTCTCCTGTCAAACCTGGTACAGGTAAGCATGCCTCTTTTGAAGCAACCAGCCCCCTTCACCAAATGTGTCACATGACATACACGCTACACATCACCATAGCAACCATTCACCATGTGACAAATAAACATAATACATTTATGGCTCCTACACTGCCGGTTCAAATCATTATTTTTACATTAGTTTTTTTGGTGCCCATGTTGTTTAATACAATTTCCCTTTGTTTGGAGGAAACACATTAAATAAACCTGGCTGTTTTCAAAGGGAATAAAATATCTTAGCGATCCATTTTTATTATTTCTTTTCATTATTTTTTATTGTTATGTATACCTGAATTTATTGTGCCCTTGGAGATTTCTGTAACCCCAGAGATCATATTCTTGAGCACATCCATCCATCCATCCATCCATCCATCCATCCATCCATCCATCCATCCATCCATCCATCCATCCATCCATCCATCCATCCATCCATCCATCCATCCATCCATCCAGCGATATAACCCGCTAGAAAAATATGACTAATGATTCTTTCATTTTCATCCTACAATGTCTAATAAACTGGCACAAAAGCAAACATAGTATTTGATTTTCACCCCTCAACCTTGATCTTCCAAGTTTTGTGTGCCCCTGAACTGCTGTTTTGCCCTGTCACAAACACAAAGTGCGCCGCTGCCAGCCATATTACCGAAAGCCTCTGACTCACCGGCACACCAGAGGGTCCTCAGCAGCAATGATCCGTGTGTTAAAGCCGACACAGGCCTCTCCTTCAAAACATGTGAAGCACCATAAACGAGGGTTGCTCTGAGCGGTGAAAATTGGTTTTATTGTTTTGTTCTTTTAGTCAAGATGTAACCATTTACAGCAACTCTGGGTCTCTTTTGTGCATGTTGTCACGCTGCTAACTGTGTGATCCGTCATCCACGCCGGGCTTATTGGTGACCTTTTGTGTGGAAGGGGTCTTTTGTTTTGGCCTGTTGTTTCCACGGAGGCTTTGTGCAAAACAAGGTGCATTGTGAACCTTTTTGTGTGTCTGCTCGCATCTCTCCTCACAATCAGCACAGTAAACAAAGTGCATTCTCACTTTCTGCTCAGTGAGATGTGTGTTACTGTGTCAGTATTGATTTAGTCAATATCTATGGGCTCCATGTCTTATTTTTGTGCACTGCTTCTCACTGTGTGCATGTGACGGCTACCTGGATACTCACACATTTTTGCAGAATCTGTTTGAGACTGTGCGATCCATTACAATCTGCGAGGGCCTGCATCTGACAGTTTGTGTATGCGTGTGCAGCTGTGTGTGTGTACGAGGAACTGTATTCCCAGGGCTGCTAGTTATAATGTTTCTGGGGGTGATGGGGGGAACTTGAAAGCCCTGTGCTGCCCAAATCAAAACTAACAAGGAAATGATGGGGGCTCCTTTATCTCCTCTCTGGCCTGGGGGGCCGATAGGGGCAAGAACAGGAGACTGGGCAGGGAGAAAAGAAGGAGAGAGGGAGGTAGCGATGGAGAGAAGAAGGAGGGGGAGAAGGAAGAGGTAGGGGCAGGCAGGCTTCCTCTTTGATTTGTAAAAAATGCATTACCTCCAAAATCAAACGGAAAATTACTACGCCGAAGCAAAACACACAGAGTAGGAGCGAAAAGGAGGTGGGTGGGGCAGGAGGGAAGGGAGGTAAAAGATGACAGTGGATAGGTGTGTGTGAATCGGAAGGAGGTGGGATACAGGAAAGGAGGAGTCACCTGTATAGATATGCTGCCGGATGGGCGAAAAAAAGAAAAAGGGTGGATGGGTATGGATCTGAGGTGGTGCGTAGGTGGTTTGAGAGGTAGCTGGAGAGCCCCCCGACTGATAGGAGCACATGCATATAGTCCTCTGAGGAGACGGGTCTATACATGCTGTAGACCATGTGAATATGGCAAATGAAAGAGATGATGCAGTATTGATGATCTGAAGCCCACAGGGATGAGGAAACGTATAGATTAGTACTTCCAACACAAAGAATCGCCCATCTTTTTAAAGATCAGACTTTGAAGCAAACATTCATTCAGAGAAATTTTATTAAAAACTAGTGCTTATGTTGTAGGTAAAAAAATGTGTTTTTTTTAAATACTAAATGACATCACCTGCGAAACAAGCCATGAGTTTTTAAAAGTGTGTGCAGAATTGTGTACAAACAAAGAAAAAGAAAAGAATGAATGGAAAACACAAAAGCATGAGCGAAAAAGGGTTTCGGACAAAGAAAGAAGCTTGAAAACAAGGAGGATGAAGAGCAGAAGAAGAAGGGTGAGAGGGGCCATGATCCAAGGGCTACAGAAGCGGGGCGAGAGCGACGCCGAGGCTGATAGAGAGAGAGAGGGAGAAGTGCCTGGAGTTAGCAATAATAATTTATACAAACACACCTTAATAATTCACGTACCATTTCAATGCTGGAGGGAAAATCCAAAATTCACAGAGCATAATTAAATAGAGGCAGAGAGAGAGAGCGAGAGAAGAGACGGAGCGGAGAGGCCAGTGTTAAAGATACCAGCGTACAGCAGCAGGTTCTGAGCTTTGTAAAACAACCCGCATGAAACCGCGACATCCAAACCTGATCCAAGTCTCATTGAATCACTTAAGTCCCCTCCCTGTCTCCTGTCAGCATAAATGACCGTTAGGCTCTTTAATTTAATAAGGCAGTGTTAATGAATGAACATCCAAAGCGTGTGCTTAATTTTTGTATATAAAGATCTACTCAAGTCCAATAGAAAATACTGAATCATTTTAATTAATATTAAGTACCGTATTTTTTCAACGTTTTTATGACACTACTCCATGTCATAAAAACCAAAAACACAAAAAAAAACAGAAAAGAAAGATAAGAAATACATTACACTCCATAATGCAGCTTTTACATACACAGCCAGCATTTGCAGAAGCTTGTAGATTACCCTGCATCACTTAGGGTGATTGCACTCAAAGCCCTTATGATTGTATTTTATTGAATCAAGCAAATGGCACATACATTTTAACTTGACATTCCATGGTGAGTCAGAGATGAAGGGATCCTTATCCTTAGTATGTTCTTTAATAGTTTCTGATTATTGAAATACAGGACTTGGCAAAAGTAATAATCTAACAAAGAGCAACACAATTGTGAAGTAGAAGGAGAGTGCAAAATGGTTTTCTAAAGTTTTTGACAAATACAAATCACAAAAGTGTGTTTCATTGGGCATGTGCCTATCAACCCATTTAGACAATGAGATTTTTAGAAATCCTTCTTCATAAAATGGCCCAAGCTCAGTCAGACTAGATCCTGGTCGTTGTTCTGGTAGATGGTGAACCTATCCTTAAGGCTCAAGGCTTTTGAAACCTCTAACAGGTTTTCCTGTAGAACTGCCTTGTATTTCACTCCCCCATCTTCCCGTCAATTCCTACCAGCTGTTTTGCAGATGATAAAAGAAAAATATTCCCACGGTATAATGCTGCAACTACTGTGTTCAAGTACTTATATGGATTGTGGCAAACTATGGAGAATGCCTTAGGTGGCCGGTCCAAAAAAAAAAAAAAAAGTCTGTTTTATGTGTCCTATAGAGCAGAAGTACCCAATGTGGGTGTACCCACGGGAGACACCTCCTGGGGGGCTGAGAGATGATTTGATGCTGATGTGCTAAAAACATTTAGTATTTCCTTATTAGCAAAACCGATACCAACGTATAACTGTACAAGATGCTAAACATTTCTCATTGTAACACAAGGGCAAGCAGCATTTTTTTGTAACAGTTCTTATAAAAATACTATGTCATTCCCCCCCCCCCCCCCCCAAAGAAAAAAACCCAAAAAAATTCTACCTCCCAAAAAGCAGTCACCCGTCTCTGGTACTGTTAATTTGAGGGTCACAGCTTGAAAAGTTTGGGTACCCCTGCTATAGAGCTTTTCACAACTCTATGCCATGATTATTTATTGTGTTCCTTGCTCCTCATTATGCTGTTTGTTCATTAATGTTTTCTGTGACAACATTTCTACTTACTAAAAAATAACTTTTGATTGTATTTTATTTTATTTGGGGGTATTAGAATAAAGGGGACTGAATACAAATGCGTGCTACACTTCATATTTATTACCTGTAAAAAAAAATCATCTCATATTTTCCTTTAACTTTATCATGCAGTGCTTTTTCTTGTTCTGTCACAACAAAAAAGTCTCATTACTCAAGTTTGCAGTTCTAATGTTACAAAATAGGAAAACGTTCAAGAGGTTTGAATACTTTTGGAAAACGTTCAAGAGGTTTGAATACTTTTGGAAGTTTATTGTTTTATTAAAAAAACTTTTCTAAAACAGTCCTATTTCTTAATTTTAGGAATATTTTAGCTTGAAATTCATTTTTCAGACTAAACTCAGGTGAAAGTTCTAAATACTTGAGATGATGGACATTATAAGCCTCAAATCATGATAAACCTACACCCCTCACTTCACGTCTACCTAAGAGACCTCTAAATGATCTTTCAGTTTTATGTTTCATAATTTAATTTAAACTTTCTATTTTTAAAAGTCAGCAGAGAACAACTGAAAACTCTAACATATCTGTTTAAAAAAAAAAATGATGTGCTTCAGTGGCCTTGTTTGGATGCTTTTTCAAATGTCTGTGTAATTCCTGCAGTTAGAAATGCACTTTAGGGATGTCCACCACATTGCATCAGACACAGCCTCAGGTGGCTGTACAAGATCACATCCATCAAACACCTTATCTCCACCAAAGACATATGAAACATAACCTTGCTGTATTTCACATCGATTTGAGGTGCCGTTCTGAACTCACGGCGCTTCTCCAGACCCTTACGCAATAACTTGATTTTCAGCAAAGTTTACGCTCTCCAACTTCTGCCCGGCTGCCGTAAACTTTGCTCATAGTAAATGTTCTCACGTCTTGCCCCCGGTTCCATCGGCAGAAGACTTAAGAATATGTTTTGTTATCGTCGTTGTTTCAGGTGTTGTGGAGGCATGGACTGCAACTGCGTCAGCGATCTGCTGATCCCCCCGGTGCCCGCCCTCTGGACCCCAGGTGAGTCCGATCCCTGTTAGCCGAGTTATAACAATACCTCTCTGCATACTTTACAGCAAAAATCCAAGTAAAATTGTTCCTGATTAAACATAAACATCTTGGTGAAAGTTATGCCGAGAATTCTGCTTATTTATTGAAATAAAATCTTCAGCAACGCTGGAGACTCTGGTGGTAATTGGCTCCACGTCTTGTGTTTTTACAAGGCTACTTAGGGCCAGATTCACCGTGGGTTGGAGCAAGTTCTTCTATGATGTGCATACAGTTGGCTGTTAAAATTCAGGCCCAGGCAACATCAACCAAATCTCCCCCAGCGAGCTGTCATCATCCCACTGACCAATCTGTTGAGGCTAGAGGGCATTAGCACAGACTAACATTGCTCAAGGCACGTGCTGTGATATTAAACACATCATCCCTCAGCTCCATCACTCATCAGTCATTCAGACAGTGATCCGCCCCTAGCGAGCAGCGGGACAAACGACAGGCCTTAACCTTCTCCTCCTTTGTTGCTTTGTTTGTCGCCCCGCCACCCCCGCTTCTCTCTCCCCGCATAGGGTTCGCTTTCCCGGACTGGGCCTACAAACCTGAGTCGAGCCCAGGGTCCAGGCAGATCCAGCTGTGGCACTTCATCCTGGAGCTGCTGCAGAAGGAGGAGTATCAGGGGGTGATAGCCTGGCAGGGAGACTACGGGGAGTTCGTCATCAAGGACCCAGACGAGGTGGCCCGGCTGTGGGGGATCAGGAAGTGCAAGCCTCACATGAACTACGACAAGCTGAGCCGGGCGCTGAGGTACGTTTACGGTTTATTCCCCCCTCCTGCCCTCCCCAGTTTACATTATTTGTTTACTCTGGCCAAACATAATCCTCACTTAACGCCTCTCTTTTTCATGTCAGTGAAAATAGAAAGATAAAGGTGAGACCTCTCCGGGGGAACGTCAATACCCTCAATTTCTCCTTATCAGCTGACATCCTAATGGAAAGTTCACCATTGAGCTGCCGAATAAAAAATTCAATAGGGATTTCAAAATTAAGCCGCAGTGTGAAAATTGCTTGGACTTCCCCAGGAATAGTGAAAACACTCAGCTCCGAACTGGAGGAGCAGTTTACCCCCCAATCACTCACAGTTTTATTACGCTAACACCCACCACCCGGACTTGTTTCACCCCCAAACCCCCCTCCATGCTTTCCTTTGGCCCCTTGTTAATGGGGGCTGTCGTCAGAGTCTAATTGTTATGAATTGGCTGGGGCCACAATTAGCCTTCTTAATTAGCCTCACTTAATTGCTCAATTAGGGGCCAAGGCACAATTGCCACACAAAGCAAAACATGTACACATCATTGCACTGGGGTTCAGCCACTGTGAATACATGCTGATATGAACATTCTGCTCTGTTTGTTGATAGAGTGCGTCTGCATAATGAGGAGCTGCGCTCCCACGCTCGTTGCTGAGGCTGTTTCGCACTCTACCTGCAATCTTTGTGAAACAAAAGAATTCCCTTAAGATTTGGTGATAACTCATCTGAAGTCCCCCCAATCCTGCCGTCACCCCTGTTTTCTCAGCTCTTTTACCTGAGCCAGATGGCTTCAAACATCCCCCCCCTCCCCCCCTCTTGTCATAGATCAACTCAGCATCCTGGCACACAGTACACTGTGATAACTCTGTGGGTGGTAAAGGAAGCTGGTATGAAGAAGGCTCGACATGCCCATCGGGAGACACCAAAGGTCGCTACCATGGAGACTACTTTTGTTGTTGCGTCGCCTATACGTAAATCGGCTTCTCTGATGGAAAGGCTGACAGCTTCTTGGTGTCTTCTGCGTATGCAGAATAGTCTCAGACACCAAAACTGTGTCTCTTTGATCAAAGTACAAATGCAGATTAAGATTTGTTTACCAAATCATAGGACACATACAGCTCTGAGAATTTTTCCACAAAACAAAACTGGTCAAATCAGTTATCCGTGCAAAAAAAACCAGAATTGCTGCACTCCTCAGTAGCTTTTGGAGATTTATATTATTATTACCTGCTTTATGGCCTTCCTGGTAAGAAACAGATTGTTGAGACTAGTTCTGGGTGTTTTTAAAGTTCTTAATTATTGCTCTGATTGAACATATAGACAAGTAGCCACTTTCTTTTAGATTGTCCATAGCTTCTGAAGATCAACGCACGTGCCTTACTCAAATGACATGTTCTCTTGTCTTTGCTTTTGAAAACAGGCTAAACTGAAATGGAGCTTTGTGTCACATCTTTTTTATGCTCCAGGGGGAAAAATGATGAATTACAACTTACAAAATTCTTATTCACACTCTGATCATGTTAAAAAATTATATATGATACATTCATTTTAAGCCATTCTAGATCTAAAAGGACATCTTAGTCTACAAACCACAACAGTTTTCATGTGCTTCAAACATTCAAACCGACTCCTTCGCCCCTGAGAATAACTACTCACTATGGGAGATGGTGCACCCTGTGCCGCTGCTGCCAAACTGTGACGCGCTCGTGCTGATACTCCGACAGCGTCTCAGCCAATGGACAGTGTTAAACCTGATCTTACAGGATATTTTAGCTTGACGGAATCTTTGTTTGATTTAATTTAGGTTACAAATGTATTTCATGTGTATTTATGATGCATGTGTTTATGTAAAACACATGCATGCAAACAAAATGCATGCAAAAAATGTAATGTTAGATATAAACAAATAAAATACAATAATATTTATAGGAATTGTTAGGAGCGACTTGATTTCAAACAATCATTTCTTAATATATTTACCCAAGTAAATAAATGTGCTCAAACTGAAAATTAGAAGATTTTTGCTATTTTTTTCCCCAGGAGTTCAACAGATGCACTGAAGGTGGTATTTATACATACCACTGGCGGATTTAGATTTCAAATGTTTATTCAGCCAAGAAGCTTTTTTCTGGTAGGAAATGAGACATTGAATGCAAATGAGAATTTTTAATCTGTTAATGGATTAAAAAAAATTAAAGAAGTACCAATTTCGAGAAAGATATTTATGTGTTTTCTATATGCTGCAAAATAATGGTATGTTGAAAATAGTTCATACCCTTCACAATAATCAGTGGAAACATATTTATTAGCAATACAGCAATCAAACCCTTCTTACAATTGTTGGTCAGAATTTTCCATGTTTCCATTGATATTTTGAAGATTTATCTTTGGACATGAACTCCCAAGTCTTAGAGGTTGGAAGGTCTTCTTACTATCACCCTAATCTTTAGCTTCCTCCACAGATTTTCTATCAGATTCGCGTCAGGTCCATTCCCAAATGTAAACTTTATTTCTATTTAGAAGAAACCTATTGGTCAAATTTTAAAAAAAATGTATAAATCTGCTGGAGGTATGAATATTTTTAAATAACAATGTAAACTGTGAAAATTGTTGTAATATTTGTGGTTATATAGATTTAAACTTAACTCTGAAATTTTGCATTAATGACAAAAAATCATAAGAGACCGTCACTAAGCCTAAAAACTATCAATCAATAAATGAACAAGAAAATATACCCCTGAAAATTACAGTCCGGTGATATGCCAGGAGAAACAGAATTAACAAAAGCCTTCTATGTTTGCAGACTTTTTGAAAAGACATACATTTCTCCCTTTTAAAAACCCAACACACAAACAAGCAGGTTTTTTTTTTTTTATTCTGATTCTAAACATGATTGGCCACATTTGGGCTTGTGTTTAACTTTTATTGTGTTTCTCGCTGTTTTGCTGCTTGACTTAAAGTCTGTATTGGTTTGGTTACTGATATTGTAAGGCCCACAAAAATAAAGGTATAATTTCATGGAAAACAGTTTCTTTTGTGACATGCATTGTTAGTATAACGCGGACTAACTATTAGATTTAAAGACTCTTTAATTAAAAGAAATATGTTCACACTTGGACCTCAAAAATGATTTGAAACTCAACTGAACAATCTGTGAATTTGAGCCTGTAAACCTTTCAGATTGTGATACATAAAACATGGACAAACCCTGTTTTAAGTGCAAAATTGTCTTAGAATGAAAGGAAATAGTTTGGCTGCACTCTACGTTAGGAGTTCAAAAGGATCTAGCATTTTGATTTTTTTTCTGTTTTTGTTTTCTAACAGCTGAATAAAAATATTCTCAAAAAACACATTGCACTGAATAAAGGCAGCGAGACGTGAATTGATTTGAGAAAGGAGGAGATGAATAAAAACAGTGGGAAATCACCATAGCTCTTTGCCTCACAGCGCTAAGGATGTTTACTTATTCTCTGCTTACAGTGAGGAAACAAAGAACCTTGATGCGAGCATTAAAATAATCCTTCCCTCTCCTTTTCCTTTTTCCTTTATCCTTTTCCACCTCTCCATCCATCCCTGCATCAATATCCTCTCCCCCTCCTCGTCCTTGTCTGCAGGTATTACTACAACAAGCGCATTTTGCACAAAACCAAAGGCAAGCGGTTCACCTACAAGTTTAACTTCAGTAAAGTGGTGCTGGTGAACTACCCCATCCTGGACATGGCCAACTCTCCCTTCTTTCTAGCCCAGAACCACTTTAACGGGGGCTCGGCTGCTCCGGACTGCAGCCCAGAGGTACGAACGGTAGGACGGAGGGATGGGAAGGGGATATACTGTATGTTTGTCTTTCTAGCTACTGATAAACTACTTTAAACTATACAAATGTGCAAAAATGATCTGTGTCCAATAACTTATTAAAAATCAGACAAAGTTTGTCTGAAGGATAAATTTATTACCTTCTGATACATCTTATTACACATTTAAAAAAGAAATGAGAATCCTACTTAATTCCCTGATTAAGATTTATTTATCATTACTAAACAGATATCATTTCAAGCATGGAGCTAAAATTAATTAAATCAATAATTAATAGCATACTAAATAAAATGAATGTACATTTCTTAATGATTTTTACCCGATCTATGCCATTTTTCTTTAAAAAGAAACAAAAACACACAAAATAAAACAGACTACCGGTAATACTATGGCTAAGCAGGGGAGTAAAAAAGCGAGCACTCACAATGATATATGATCCGATTAAAGGTTTAACCTTCATCAAAAGTTTACTGGTGCCTTAGAAGTTTTAAGAAAGAGATTTACAGCATAATTTTGAGTTCTAAAACCTAATATAGATTTCAGCATAGAGGTCCACCAGAACCACAGCAATATAACAGGAAAAGAGAACGCAAACACTGTGGGTCAGATGAGCTCTTTATGTTCTTGGAACCAAACTGAAGTTCTGAATAACTTTCTAGAGACATATGCAGAACTGGGTGAAATAGAAAACAAACCAAAAAATGTTTACACCAAATTAGATGAATGTAATGAAACATATGATGCAAACAGAACATTTATCACAATGGAATCTGTGAATTTGATTGGGCTAGCTCTGACGCTACGGTGCATGTTTTTTTTTTGCTGGTCCTGTCACTCTTTGTGTGAATCTCAGAGGTTAACTGCATTGAGAACCCAGCAGCATCTTGGGAAGGAATCATCACGAGGACCCGATCAGCCAATTATAAGCGGACTTTGGGAAACATGCGTCCACGTGACGCTTGAGAGCTAATAAAATGACAATAGACTATATTATTTTTCTACAAGATTCTTTAGACTCAGGGAGAGAGCAAGAATATGCAAGAGTACCTTCCTGCAGTCACAGGCACCGCCATATCACAAATTAATGCCGGAAGTCCACACCACAAATTAGATAAATTGTCCTAAATCGTCCTCATAAATCATAAAGATGATATTACTATTATTATTACTATTATTACTCATTGTTTTTTTTTAGCTTTTTTGTTAATTTTTTTTATTTTAACTGTAAAGCAATTCAAAATTTGTTCCCCAATTTAACTTTTTTCTGTTTTGTAAATGACCTCTGGCTTCTGTTTGTACGAACACTCTGTATACTCCAATAACATTCTGAAACACCCACAAAAAGGAAAAGAAGAGAACAAAAAAGCAACTGCATTGATGCTTAGCTAAAGCTAAGCTAACTTTAGCCTGGACCATCAAGTCAAGTGGAAAACACATGATAGTACTTATTCAATGTGTTTATATAATAGCATATGGTTGACAATTGGTTGACAATGGTTGACAATTAAAAAGATTTATAACTTTTTCTCACTCTCTGTAAATATGAAGTTATTCGAATTGGCTAAGCAATGCATCACACAAAGAAGAAATGTCCGAAACTACCAGTATGGACTGGAAATATGGCTCCGCCCTGTGACTGCAAATGGGTCCCTCTCCTTGAGCACAACACCTCACCGGAGTCAATCCAAGCCATAGGTGAACTGAATAGCTACTTGGCGCCCTAAACAAATAGTGGGCCCTCAAGGGCACTAGAACTGTCAGATCTACAAACACAATCTTATATGTAAGAGTGAAATTCCTAAGTGCAAAACTGTGCAAAGACAAAACTTTTTTACATTTACATTTTAAATGTAAAAACGTTTCGTTATTGGTTATATTTTTGAAGTAACCTAGCTGTTTTATGCTCCATCTTTGTATGCAGTGGGAGTCATTCACATAAACTGCAGGTGTAGGGACAATTTAAATCAAACCATGTCAACATCATAAACATTATTGAACAACCACAACATTATCTGGTTTCATGTTTTGAAGGTGGGGATCAAAGTTTCACAATTTTCAATCTCTATCATCAAGAATTCATTTCTAGGCTAAGTAATGCAAATGCAAGTCTGATATTATTTCCTAGTTGTAAAATATATAGGTATGTTAGTTATATGATCTAAAAAATATATTAGGGTACCATGCACAGCTTTGGGCTGGCTCTGCACATCTGGGTCATAAAAACATGATTATTCTAAGGATTAACAACACCACCCTGTTAGGATATTTGAAAGGGACTCTGAAGGAAATGTCAGCTCTGTGTGATTGTGAACACCACATGTTTTATAGAAAGTGAACATGAATTGACAAGGTGGCAAATTAGAGAACTCAGATGCTCGCAGGTCTTAACAAATTGGGCACAAAGAGAATAAAAGTAAAATAGAGGCAGACACCTTTCTACGCTCTTTAATTTTTTATGATCAATGATCCATTTTGGGTAATCGAAGCTCGCTATTGTAATTTGGTTCTGTTATGTTTTTTGCTGCCCTCCTGTGTGTTTTCTTTTTACGAGAGAATGATAGCACTCATCACTCCCATCTTTTATTTATTGTCCCTGATGCTGGGGATGATAATAGCTCACAGCTCAATGAGCCCGGAGAGACTGTAACATTTTATAGAGATATTTTCTATCAGAATATAAACCAGACATGTATCAAGTTGCGCAAAAATTGCCCTGACTTTACTTGAACATCTACATCCTAAAAATTTGTTTTTTCAGGGAAGACCGTTTTCAATGTATCCAGGCAAATGTATTTATATGGCAAATGTGAACACAACAAAAGTTAGCCAAAGAACATTGCAATCGGGTAAGAACTAGAAAGCTCAGGTAACTTGAAAGTACAGTTGTGGAGAGAATCATCCATCATTCGCCTGCACCATCCTTCAGATGGGATAAGGAGATGCAGACTCTGAAGGAGACATGAGCAGGAGGACGGTCTTAACTTGCCCTCAAATGAAAAGAAGACGTTATCCCTCTCCTTCTCTCATCCCCGTCTCCGATGGCGTATCCATCTGTCATCTACTGAAAATGAAAGAAATAGGAGAAAGACCAAAAAAAAAAAAAAAAAAAAAAAAAACTAAAGCAAAGGGGCCGTGTCAGATCAGATCAATAGCGGGTCATTAATGCGGTTTGTTAAGCAACGCAGATCTCCCAGCTTGGAAGTACAGTCTCAACTTTCAAACTTGGTGACAGACACTATCGACCCGATGCCACGCAAAGGGAGAGGGGAAAATCCCACCTTTGTCCCCTTGATTCCCAAGGTTCAGCTGTTACACTTTCAATTGCCTCCCACTCAATCACATGTTTGAAACAAGAAAAAATGTACTCATATACTGACTCACACTAGCTGTCCTACTTCCTGAATGTGTCCTGCATCCTTTTACTCAAACTGGCCCAGAATCCGTCCTTTCTTCTTGTCATTTATTCTCTGTCCCCACTATCTTAATCGCTGGTCTCCACTTGACTCTGTACTTTTCCTGCCTTTGAGTCTCTGAGCCGCTACATCCCTCTTTACAAGGAGTCCCAGGGCGCCCCCTTTTATCCTGTCCTTGCTGTGACTGTGTCACTGTTTGCATCACACTCTGCAGGGTGCTGCTGTCAACATGCGACTTTCGCAGTCCGCCATAGAGGGAAAAGATGGGATTTCATGTACTTAATTTAGCATGTTACAGTGCTTTGCCTAACTATTCATACCCTTTGAACTTTTTTTTTCAATTTTGCCTTGTTATAACCTCAAAACTAAGAGTATTGTACTAGGATTTTATGTGATAAACTAATACAAAATAGTCAATCACTGTGAAGGGGAAAGAAAGGAAAGCATGGTTTTTAATTGGCGTTTTTTACAAGCCAAAATCTGTGAAATGTGGTATGCACATAGGCCATGAAAACATAGGTCTGCCTTCCAGAGTTCTGTTTTTGCTGTTTTTTTTTTTTTTCAGTTTTCAGTGTTTCAGACCATCAAACAAATTTTAATATCAGACAGAGTTTGCACATATACTTAAACATATACATAATGCAGCTTTCAAACGGGGATTTCATTTATTAAAGGAAGAAACACTTTCCAACCCAGTCTCACTCTATATTCAATTCAATTCAATTTTATTTATATAGCGCCAATTCACAACACATATCATCTCAAGGCACTTTGCAAAGTCACATTCAATCAAATCATACAGAATATATGGAAAGTCCTTGTTAAATCATGAATTAACGGTTGTTTGCCACAGTTTTTGGAAAGCTAAGTTCAGTTTCTCAAGCGTCACCTAGACCTTTACTGCCTGATATTATTACCAAGAGATCACATAAATGAAACCTGTTTGAGGACATGAAATAGGGTAAAATATCTCAAAATGAAGCACATTCTGCCCTGATCTAAACAAATTCGAAAACAGATGAGAAACATAGTTGTTGACTTTGCAGGGTTACAAAGCCACTTCTAAGGCTTTGGGAATTAATTGAACCGAAGTGAGAATGGTTATCCGACAAATAGAGAAGAGATGGACAGTAGGAAACCTTTCCAACCAAATTTACTCCAAAGAGCACAGCAATGAAAGAGACTGGCTAAATGTAGCATCCTATGGAGAGTTTCCAGTTAGATCAACTGCTTGCCAAAAAGAAGACAGGTGCTGAAAAACACCTTGATGATCTCCAAGAATTTGAGGGAAAGAATTTGTGGATCAGTGTCACAAAAGTGGAACTTTATGGAAGGTGAAGTCTTGTTAAATCAGGCTTAAAACTAACACAGCATTTCAGAAAAAAGATGTCAAACATATCATGATAGTTTGATGATCTGGGGCCCTGAGAAAACAAAATGTAGGTTTTGGAATGACCTAGTCAAAGTATGAAATTACAAATCTGACTGAGATCTTGCGGCACAACTTTAAGCAGGCAGTTCATACTCAAAACCCTCTTATGTGGCTAAAGCATTTCTGTAGAGAAGAACGAGCCAACGTTATTCCCCCATGACTGTAATGCTCAATTGAAGACATTTTTGTATTTAGTCTGATTTTCCTGTTATCTGATTTTTTTGTTTCGGTTTGATGATCTGAAACACGAATTGTGGCCAAAAAATAAAAAAGCTAAAACAGAAGATATCTGAAAAGGGGGCAAATCCTTTTTAACAGTATTTCATTCTGCAAGCAATGTCAGTGTCTAGATGTGCAAAGCTGGTAGACACACTCAAACGACTTGCGGCTGTAATTTCAAGGTTTGTCCAGTATTGACTCATAGGGGCTGAGCACAAATGCGGCCCGATCTTGTCACATTTTTTTAAACCATGTCTAATTGTCCTTCAACTTTGTGATTATGCACCAAATTATGTTTGTCTACTGCAAAAATACAAACAAAATATAAATATTGAGGTTTGTGGTTGTAGCGAGACAAAATGTGAAAAAAAACAACTTATGAATACTTTTTTTAAGGCAATCTTTTAAAATTTGTGAACGAAAACAGTTTCTAAACATCATTTTGTTTCCGCCTGTTTTTTAGGCCATCCAGTCCCTGTTTCCTCGTTTGCCAGACACCGGCCGAGGAACCTCCCTGTTTGACCGGGGATCCACGGCGCCGGGACCTGAAGGAGATAAACTGAGACTGGACGCGTTCCCTTTCCTCGGTTCAGGTGAGCCGAAGTAGATTTATAATAACGGCAAATTTAAACTATTCCAGGAACCCACGAGTTTATGCTTGAGCAGAGAACAGATGTTAAGCAAAAGGTGCGAGGCGCAAGGTGAAGAAAACGGGAAAGCAGAGACAGGAACGGAGGATATGGGGGAGGCATGAGCATTTATTGTTAAAGGAAATAAGAGTGATAGCTGTCCCACAGCAGCCTGCAGTGAGGCTGCGCTGCAGGTGAGAGAGGCCAGGTTAGCTTGTGAATTATGCAGGCGAGCAGAGCTGAGAAACAAGTCCGAGTTTGAAGAAATCATCTTCCTTTTTTTTGCGTCGTGATTTTGCAAGTTCACCCTCCTTCTTCTAAGACCACGAGTGTCAACAAACACTGCGTGGATTTGCGTCTAATGCATCTGATTTCTCTCGCATCTCTTTTCTACACCAGCTCGAGAAGGCAGCGTGTAAACAGATGCACTCAGACACACATACACACATGCAAGCCTCATCGCACAAACCTGCACCTCTCCTCCCTCCTCTGTTTGTCCTCAGGTCCTATCCCCCCTTCTTCCCTTCACACCCTCCTTTCCCCTCCCATGTGTCCCTGCTGTCCTAATCCCTTCCCAGGCAGGAAGGCCCTAATTGAGGGTGCAGGCTTCGGTTTGTGGCCTGTGGGCGCCCATTACTGTGTTTTCATAAGCAAGTGAGGCCTGCCTGACTGATTCAATATTCATGTGTCTGCCAGCTACTCCTGGCCCAGCACGCAGAGACTTCAGCGCTGTCAAATTAGCCCCGCATAGTAAATAACAGAGTGGTAGCGAGAGAAAGAGTGAGACTGGGAGCGAGGTGGAGGGTGCAGCAGAGACAGAATCTCTGAGTTGGTTGTCATTTGGAAGGAAGTCGGGGTGGTTGAGAGGCAAAGTATTTGTTTGTTCATTAAAATTGAATCACAGCTTCACCTCAGATTTACCTCCTATTTGGGTTATGAACCGTTGCTCACAAGGAATTGGGAAGAATACACAAAAAACAATAATTTGCAAAGAGGCGTATTTGTCTAATCCGATCGTATTTAGTGACATAGCTGACATTCGTTCTCCGTTTTAACATTTAGAAGATTTCGTTGCAGGACCGTCTGTCGAAATAATCCGTTGTAAGAGTTGAGCTCTCTTTAATCACTTTTTGCTGCAGTGCAGATTCTTTGTGCTCACATCTGTTCTGCAGCAGTGTGAAGTGGGTGTATAACACAGTACTGGCATGCATAAATGAACCATCAGGTTTTTGAAAGCAACCGTGCCAGAATTAGCCCCCGTGGCTCTTGATTTGAATTGCAAATCCTGGTTATAATTAGTGAACAGTCTTGGATCTTGTAAGTCAGGAAACCTTTGCCCCCGTCCGAGAGTTAACCTCTGTCTTCCTGGGTCTCCTCTCTCCTAGGTGCCCCGTGCTATTCCAAACCTCCGTCCCTGCTGGGCCCGTACCCTCGCAACCCACCCTTTGACTACCCCTGGAGTTTCAACCCGTACCTCCCGGGGGCCTTCTCTCTCAACAACTGCCCCAAACTGCCCCCTGGCTCCCTCTACCCCTCCCAGTTTTACCCCAACCCTTTGCAGAGCAGCCTTTCCCAGCTGCCTCATCCCTTTTCCTCACTACTCCCCCCAGGGGAGGCTGCCGGAGGTGAGAGGGGAGCACCGGGACAGACTGGCGGGACAAACGGCACAGCGGGTGGTCAGCCTGCTCGGCTCTGCTTGCCGCCCTACCCGAGCGGCCTGTCAATGGGTCGGACTGACATCGGCAACGGGGCAACACTGGGGGAGAGGGTGGAGGCAAACCCTCCAAGCACAGGCCTGGGTCTGGGTTTGGGGGCCGTCAGCCTCGGAGCCGGGGCAGGCCAGCAGAGCCCCACAGAGAGGAGGGGTGGGGTGAAGCAGGACCCGGAATCAGACTCGGACCTGGAGATAACGGATCTGAGCGACTGCAGCTCGGACAACGAGAACGAGCATGACTTTGGCATCGGGAAGGAGTCAAGCCTGGTGAGCCGGTCGCCGCTTGTGTTGGATGGGAAAAAGGGGAGCCTGCTACCTCCCATCACCTCACTCCCCCCACCAGTGTCCCCTCATCCGCTGAAGAGCCTGATGCCCCTCACTCCTCCACCCCCTTCCCTGCCTCCGTCGCTCTCCCCCTCCATGGCTCTGCACGACAGACACAGGGAGGCAGAGACTCTGAAAATGATCCACAGCTAAGACATTTTCTGACCATGCTGACCGGTCTACGCTCTGATAACTCTCTTCTTCTTTCCTGCTTTAAGCGATCAAATCTCAATCTCACGCTTGGTTATTATTTTTTCCAGGTGAAGCACTTACATCCCCTACGTCTGAAACGGTTTGCTGTGTAAGTTTTTCACTCATCACCCCGCTGTCTCTTCCAGATTAGATTGCAATATTGTTTAGCTGTTAATGTGTTCGTTTTTCATTCTGTCTTTTCTGTTTTGATTTATCACACCAAATGTGTGCAAGAACTCTTCAATTTGCTGTCTGTAGTGGAGCTTTGAGAAGAGGGCAACAAGGTGGCAAATTACAGATTACTTCTGGCTGTAAAAATATGAACATACTCAAACAAATCATAATAGCCAAAGCAAATGTCCAATTTTACATATTTTCATTTGAATTCTCGGGGCTGAAAATACATTAGGAGACATGGTCAAATATTGCCACCTAGTGGTTTTCTTAGGCAATACGCTCTAGAGCCTTCCCCTTAGTACCTTTGCAAAAGTAGGCACACCACTTGAACTTTTCCCCATTTTGTCTTGCTACATGCACATATTTCAGTATATGTTATTGTAATATTTATGGTTGGACTGCAGTAGTCTATAATTGTGAATAGGAAGGAAAATAATGCATGGGTTTCAAAGGTTTTTACAAATGAAAAATGTAAAAAATGTAAAATCAGCCCCCTCTAATTTTAAGATTTGTAGAACCACTGTTTGCTGCGATTACAGCTGCAAGTCTACTGTCTCAATCAGCTTTGACCATCTAGAAACATTATATTTTTGCCTTTCTTCTTTACAACAAAACTGAAGCCCAGGCCGACTGAATTAAGTGCAGCTCTGAATATCACCATTCAAGTATCGCCATAGAGTCAGGTTTAGGCCATTCTTCCATGTGAATATGATCTAAGTCATGCTATTGTATCTCTGGCTGTGTGGTTCGGGTTTCTGTGCTGCTAGAGGCTGAAACTCTTCCCTAGCTTTAAGTCTTTTGTAGCTTCTAAGAGGTTTTCTCAGAGAATTGCGCTATGTTTGACTTCATCAATTCCTTTAGTCATCTCTGGCCAGGTTCCCTGTCCCTGCTGAAGAAACGTGTCTCAGCATTTCGTAGCAGGCATGTTATGTTCAGGATGTCGGGTTTCTGCCATTCACAAACATATTCTGATATCTGAAAAGAAGACGTTCTTCTGCATGTTAGCTATGTCCCCTACATGTCTTGTGGCAACATGTAGAGGGGAATTCTTGAGTCTTTATCAGCAACAATGGCTTTCTTCTTGCCCTGTTTCCATAAAGACCAAATACGTGAAGTGAACAATTAATAGCTGTCCTGTCAGCAGGTCCTCCTATCTGATCTGGGGCTCTCTGCAGCTCCTCCAGAGTTACCATGGGCCTTCTGGCTGTTTCTCTGATTATTGATTTCCTTCCCTGACCTGTCAGTACAGCCTGACTGGCAGATCTTTGTAGGTTTATAGCCACAAAACACAGATAAAACAGAGCCCTGGGGGTTGTTCAAAGCTTGAGGACAATGCTTTATAATTTAACCCTGCTTTAAACCTCTTTGCATCTTTATTTCTGACTTGTCTCCTGCGTTTCTTGTTCTCCACGATGTTGTTTTCCGACAAACTTCTGAGGTCTTAACACTAATTAAGTGACTTGTGAAGGCAATTGGTTTAGCCGGATTTTATTTACTGCAACAGACTAAGGGGGGTAGAAAACAAGAGCATGCCAGATTTTTTGAAAACCATGTATTATTCCTTTTTCACCTATTCACTGCTTTGTGCTGCTTTGTCAAAACCATTCCAATAGAACATATGGAAATTGTGGTTGTTACGGGACTAAATGCCAAATTTAAAAAAGGTTCAAAGCTTTTGCAACGCGCTGTTGTATGTATAAACTGTCCCTCCAAACAAACTTTCCCCTTTTAAATAAGCACTGTTTCATGTTTTTATTCAAATAAAAAGAATACATTATTTAGTCGGTTTTAACAGTATCACTCTGTGAATGTTGAATTCTTGCTGCACTTTTTACAAACAGGAATGAAAAAGAGAGCTGAGCGAGCTGGATCAGTTCCAAATTTGTATGAATATTTCTGTGTATATATTTTAAGATGGTGTACATGGCATTTAATTATGATTCCTCTATGATAAGATTTACCTGTATCGTTGTGATTTACTTCAGTATTTAAACATGTTGGAAACTTATAAGCGTCGGTGTATCAAGGTTCAAACTATTAATGGAAGAAGATCTGCAATCTGAAAATGAAGGAAGAGCTCTGTCTTACATTTTTATTTATTTATTTATTTATTTCCTCTTTTAATTTCTGATTTCAGTCTGCCCCAGTTAATTGTGCCCTTTGGTCATTTTTACTACATGCCCAGTGGGGAAATAAATACCCGTTGGGTTTTACAAAAACATACTGGCAGACACATTTTTATAGTGAACGTTAAGCCAATGTGAAACTACTGTAATTAGTCAAATGTTAATGTGATTGGTTTTTGGATTTTCTTTTTCAAATCCTCCCCAAAAAATTGCTTCATTAATTTTTCAGTCTGTTTTTTTTTTCCTTCTTTCTTTCTTTATTACTTATCCCTGCAGAAACAAACCATTAAATAATGTGAAAAAAAACATTTGTTCCCTAAACACTGTTGTACAGTTTTTATTTTAGCAGCCTTTGATTTGCCAGGCAGTGTCACTTTCAAGGATCCGCTGTGAAAGCCCTGTTGTAAACTTACTGTAAAGCTTTATGTTTTGTTGAGTTGTTCCAGGAAAGGTCACAAGTCACTCTTGTGTGAAATACCAAGCTGTAAATACTGTTTCCTTTCTGTGTGTATGTGTGTGTGTACACATCCCAAAATGAAAATGCAGTGAGTCTACCGATCATCTTTCTTTATTTTACTGTAAAGAGGACAAAAAAATGAATTTGCCAAAAGGAGAAAAAGATTAATATCTTCAAAAAGCAATAAATATTATTCTGGATAGCAGACTGCTGGTGAGTTTATGGAATGAATGAGCGAGTTGTGTGAATATTTTATCTATAGTTTTACAGTTTAATACACACCCACAGAGATAGCACTCAAAATCGAAAAAAATTAAATTATATCAAATGAAAAAAATAAACAAATTGTGCCAGCCAGTGGCACATAAATTATGCATATGCATAAAATACATGTAATAAATAAAGAAATACAGGAAACAACAGAAAAATGGGCAGGAGGCTGCAGTTTACAAATATTATGTGAACATTTTCACATAATTTAAAAAAAAAATTGGCATAATAGTTGTATGTCACATCTTAGTGAATGACAGTTTCCTAGCATTGTCAACAAAGGACGACCATGTTTGATAGTACTTCCTTAGAGACCCTCATAAACTATACCTTAAGATGGATGGATGGATGGATGGATGGATGGATGGATGGATGGATGGATGGATGGATGGATGGATGGACGGACGGACGGACGGGTGGGGGGCCGGATGGATGGATGGAAGGAAGGAAGGAAGGAAGGATGGGTGGATGGATAGTAGTATGGATGGGTAGGTGGATGGACAAAAAATGGTAATAATTTTCAGCAGCCCCACTTCAAATAAGAAAGGCAAGAGACCTTGCCATTCAGGCAAGGCAGATGGGTGTTCATAATTCTATAATAACTATAATAGCGTGGCTACTCCCCCAAACTTGCACATATCTATGACCAGAGCATGTACCAAGAAATATTAAAATACTCGGGCTGTGGCAACCAAGCCTGACAAGGACTTAACCTCAGTGAAGGGGGTGGTAAGAGAAAAAAATAACAAAAAAAATGCATTGTTTTTTGCAAATTATTATCATTTTACTGTTTAAAAGAGTTTAATAAACTATTACAGCACCATAACTCCCTGATAATTCAAATGACCATTACAATCTCACCCATTTCATGCTGTGTGTCATGAGTCCATCCAACTTCAGTGCCTGAACCAACTGATCAAATTTGTATTTAGGTTTTTTGCAGATGCTTCGCATTATAAAAGCACATTTTGTCCTCAATATCAACAAGTCCTGTGACATATTAACATTTTAATGACCATTTAACATCCTGCAGAAAAAAAAAATGGATGTAATGTGAAAAATAGCAATGTAGATTGACACCGATACTGTGCTTGGGGACAAATCTATGGAATTTGTTCTTCATAATTAGTTTTTATATCATGTCCTAATTCTGCTTCCCCACATTTCAAATATAAATAGTATTCTTTTCTTTTGCCTACTCTACTTTGTTTTACATGTTAGAGTTTTGTCAGAAAGAAAACACACACAAATGAAAGAACTGGTCATAGTTTCAGGTATTGATCTACAAGTAGATCAAAATTCTTTTAGTTTGTAAATCAGTTCACTAAAAATACCTATTATCTTTAGAATTAGCCTACCTAAAAGCACCAGCGACAGTATTCCTCTATTTTCTCACTAGTCTCTGATTCATTTTAGAAATTTTACAAACCATAAAATCTGTTTGTTAGGGGATAAACAGATTCATTCATAAATAAAATTATCATCAATTTCTGTTGGATAGAAAACAGCCTTTAATTTAAATCAAGGATAACAACAATCTACCTGCACAATGTGGTGGTGTAGAGTGATCTAATTAACAAGGCAGTTTTAAAACACAGGCAATAATAATAATAAAAAAAAGAACGACAACAACAAAAATAATGACGACAACAACAACAATTGCAATGATGAATACATTTTTTATTTTTTTTAAAAAAGTCCGTCTAGGGCCATGTTTTACATGTGACATGATACTTCACTTCTGAAGTAAAATTATTAGGAAATATGGAGGCCAACTGCTACAAATATCAGTACCTTTATACTTTGCTAGTCATGTTAGAATGATCCTTCTTGGTTGGAATCACTCAGGTAAATCCAAATCTACAATAGATTTATCTTGTGCAGGTATTTCCAGATATTCTCTTTTTATTGACTTGTTATAAGAGGAATTTTCAAAACTGATTCATGAGTTGTGCTTAATGATAGTCTTCCTGATCCCAGGAATAAATTCTAATAAAAAACACATTTGTGTATTTAACGCGGTGCTGCCTTAGTGCTGACCTTGCAGTTTTAGGTTTCATTGTGGTCTTTTGTGACCAAATATTACTCTAAAAGATCGTAATTTTTCTGAGCAAAAAACTTCTTATGATTTGTTACTTATGAGGATAAATGTGTTCTTGTTATTGCACTATTTGACCTCTCAGAGTGGTTATTAAACCCTTGAGATAAGCTCAGACTCTTCAGGAGTTTTTTTTATATCAAACGTTGCTTAATCCATTTCCAATACTTTTAGATTTTTAAAGTACTACACACTTGCAATTTATGTATTTATTTGGATTTCTTGACACAGTGATCTTAATTGTAAGAGAGTAATTATACATTATTATTTTTTACTAATAAAGTTCTGAGTACTCCTAATTTTTTTTAGCTCAGAGCTCAAGTCAACTGTTTGAAGAGGCACATGAGTAAAATGCAGATTGCCTGAGTAGGAACAAAGTTTGTCCACGGTGTGGCGCTAAGAGGGTGTAATAAATAGACAGGATTAATTAAGAAGATATGTTTATTTAATAGGCACTGAGCTCCATCAACACACAAGTTCATCAAACAGCCGCACAGAGCAGTGCAATGGGAATTTATATATAGTCAAGTAGGCCTGAGGGACAGATTATTATATCACATATTAAGATAAATAATTTGTATTAAGTATAAAATAATGATAAATGAATGAAAAATATTTGACTAACATAATAAAGAAAAATGCAAAAAATGTTTATAAAACATTACTTTAAATAGATGATGTACTTAGAAATTAATATCCTACTTAGCCATTATAATATTCAAAATTAGCCATGATTTCAACGAAAAAATAAATAATATTCTATAAAAGTTTCAGGTTCTAGAAAAAAGTTTGAAACCTCTAGAATTTTTACAATACGCTCTTTTTTGTGTAGTATACGAAAAATGCCCTTTTGTTGAGACGGATTTGGTTAAATTCTGAAATGATCCGAGTTATTAAATCAGTATTTATTACCAAGTATTACCCACGTAGACATAAACCTAGGCTTGGAAAACGCAGTTGTGGCAGCGTGGGTCATAGACATATAAATAATGTCTGTGGGGTGGGTGAGGTGGGGACTGCTTACTGTGTGACACCGTGCGGAAACAAGCCGCTAACTTCTACAGAAAAACTGCAGGAAAACACGCTAAAGCAAAAAAAAGACTCACTGTCAATAGTATAAAATAAAGTGCAGCCACTTGTTAATTTCCAAACATTAACTTCTAGTACTGTTCGTTGCACGGAGTCCCAGTTTATCTGCTCCCACCTCACCACCCCCATTTTTTTTTCATGTGTACTTCCGCGTACTGTTTTTTTTTTTCTTCCCACTGACACTCGGCAACTTTCGAACAGGAAACCCATTAGACGCTTCGGCCGTCGTTTTCTCTTTATTAGCCGGTGAGTACATCATTTGAACCCATTTCCAGTCAAAAATAATGCGCTATTGGAGCCTTTTGCGCCTCTGCACGGTGAGTCTAAAGTCGCCGCTGGATGAGATATTTGTTTCCCGGAGAGTAATGGCTCTGGCTCCCCCCTCTCTCGCTCCAGTCGCTCGCAGCCCGAGCGGCAGACGGTGGCGTCTGCAGACAGGAATCCTGTGCGCCTGAATGCGTCCTCTCTAGACGTTTTCTCCCTTAATAGCGGCTTCTGCTTTCCACATTTCGGACTTTTTTTTTTAACAATTTCTTTCTGACCACTTGACTCGGTGTCAGCAGCTTTTGAGTTTGCAGACAGTCGGAGGCAACTTCTTCAGGTGGCAGCAGCTGCAAGCAGCGGAGTTGTTTTATGTGTTCTCTCTGGATTTATTCGAGTCTGTTTTTGGTTTTTATCCCAAATCCACAAATCAGTTTAATTTTCCCAAAGGGAGGCGCGTTGTGTAATGGGGTTGTCAGTGGGAGGTTTATTGCAGGTGACCTTGTGAAATCTATGTTTTTATCTCCTTTCAAACTACCCCCCCCCCCCCAACCGTGTCATTTATCAAGCCAAAGTGGCCCAGTGGAAACAGTCTGACCAAGGTTAAAAGTTGGCAAAAAAAAAAGGAGCTGTGTTCTCCTGCTCTGGCCTGAGAACAGTTAACCAGATGCAGCTACATTTTTATGTGTCTGGGTTTAGGAAAACTTGGAAAAGGACTTAAAAACAACAGTGCCTTGCGAAAGTATGCACACCCATGGATTCGGCTCCCATTTATCGTGATACGCCTAAATATCCGTGTGGAAGTTAATATCAGTATAAATTCAGGTGTTGTGTTATAGTTTTAGAAATCCATAAAAAAAAATGGTAGTGAACAAACAGCACATCACACCAACCCCATGGTGAAACATGGTGGTGGCAGCATCATGCTGTGGGATGCTTTTCCTCTGCTGGGCCAGAGAAGCTGAGGGTCTTCAGCCCCCCTAGCATAAAGCCTGGTTTATGCTTGAAGAATAAGTAATAATGACACCTAGTGGCTAAAATCAGAACAACACGTATATGATGCCTTCCACAGAGACCAGCCGTTTACTCAACGGTCCGTTGTTGTTATGAAACTCCACAGAATTGGCTTCCATGTTAGCAGACTGCTGCCGTTTAGCCAAAATGAAATGCCGAACGCTGCGCTCTGTTTTGGGAACCCTGGGAACTTTCATACGATCGGCTCAGGAAGCAGGAAGTAAACACGGGCTACACACTGAACCGACGTAGTTCCGGTTCTCCAGGTTTGAAAGGAGAAAAGCTTGACTAAGACGTTGTTGATGGAGAGGACTGATGGTTTATAGTGAATGTTACTTCCATCTTGGGTTACAAGTGAGAATAGTTTAGGTTGATTTGATAGTAAATATCTTACTTATTGCTCCTTTAAATTTAAATTTCTACCAACGGTGATCTCCTAGAAACCAGCATTTATTCAGACATTCTTCTTTGCAGAATAGTTTAGGTTGTCAGATTGCATGGGGAGCAAGTGTACGCGTACATTTTTGAGTCCTCCCACTGGTTCTCAGTTGAGTTTTGTAGTTTACTTTGACCGGGCTATTCCAACACATGAATATGCTTTGCTCTAAACCTCTTACACTGCAGCTCTGGCTGTATGATTAGGGTCAGTGTCCTGCTGGAAGGGGATTCTCCACCCCAGGCTTAACCTGTTGGAAGCTGCAAATGACTTTTCTTCCTGGACGGCCCTGAACGTAGCTCTTTCTATAAACTCTGACCAGCTTTTCTACCCTTTCCGGAAAAAACAACAACACCCCCACAGTATGATGCCACCACCACGTTTCACAGTGGGGGATGGTGTTTTCAGGGTTTATGTAGGCCAAAAACTTCAATTTATTTCACATTTGACCACCAGATCTCCCCCCCCCCCCAAGACTGCATTTGTAGTGCCCAAATAGTTATTAACATACATTCAAGCTTTTGCTTCAGAACTTAAAAGAGTGCAAACTGCTATCACGAGACCTCTCCTTTTGTGCATGGGATGAATTGCTTCCTCTGACCTGCCAGATTTTGTTCTCTCGGGATCCAAGGCTTGGTTGTTTCTCTGCAGGAAGGTGCAGTCATTACACCGCCATCGATGAACATACTTTTTTTTTTATGCCAGCTCTGTAATTGAAAAACAAACAAAGCATCTAATCAGCTGGTTGCCCCTCTACGCTGTTTTTGTACTATATGAAGAGAAGACTCGAAGCAGGGCCCTGCTGCCTTTTCTCTATCACTCATCATCAGATCAGACGGTATGGACTGGGCGCCTCAGTGCAGACAGAGTTCAATAATTTGTGTCTATATATAATTGATTAGCATTGAGGATTTTTGCCTTGTGAAAAGTAAAGGACGTCCCTCCCTCAGAGCTGCAGAGGGTTTCCTGCCTTCACACAGGAAGCTCCAATTACTGTACGTCTAGCAGAGCAGTTTCGCTATCTTGACTACCAGCATTGACTAAAAACGCAGTCGGCAAAACGCCGTGGGTTGAGATTGTGCTAATCGTACCTCAAAAGAAAAGGTCTTCAAGCCACTTTGTCACACGGGACCTTTGTGATTGCGTGTCTGAAGACTTTTTTTTTTTTTTTTTTCTGAAACCTGTAAACTTATCAGGGCAAACGGTGACATTTTTGCTTCTCCTCTGGAGGTTTATGACGATTAGGTGTGCTCGTTAGTAGATGCAGTTTGGGAAGGGTGTTGGTGGTTTCGGAGACGGTGACGCGCTCTCAGCCAGGCGCTACAGTCTTGAAGGCCCCATGTGAAGCAGGCCCTGCCACTTCCTGTTACGCTCTGTTAGACTAGATGGAGCACCGCACTTGTCATCTCTTTTCTTTACCCACGCTTTGCAAGTTCAGGCTTGTCTCGAGCCCAAAGGCTACCTTCGCTTCCTTTTAAAGGAATGTTGGCTATTTAATTTGAGCTGCTGTGCTGCTCGTGCTCTCTCTCTCTCTCTCTCTCTCTCTCTCTCTCTCTCTCTCTCTCTCTCTCTCTCTCTCTCTCTCTCTCTCTCTCTCTCTCTCTCTCTCTCTCTCTCTCTCTCTCTCTCTCTCTCTCTCTCTCTCTCCCTTCCACCTCCCTGTCTCTCCCTCTATCCATTGTTATAGGCCTACATAAACTCGCCCACATCAACTGCCTCTCAGAAAGTAGGTTGATGAACCTGGGTAGTACCACTGTGAGGCGTAACAGTTGTTGTCAGTCTCAATGAGAGATGCCCAACAGCTGGAATGACAGGTAAGGGCACCCACAGTTGAACGGCCTGGGGGTGTCCTGAGGGCCTGGAGCTGTTCTGCTGGAGAGCTAATAATTTACTATAGTCAGGCACGGCCTTCAAAGCGAGCGCAGGTATTCTTCTCTGGCTGCAGTTAGTTTTGACGAACAGGCAGCAGATAATGAGAGACAGAACGGAGCGGGCTGCTCCTCTCGTCTCCGCGGGTCAGCACCGAAATCTACTGATTCCTGCTGAATGAGCTCAGTGTTCGAGGTGGGGGTGAAGGTAGATATAAGCATGCAGGGGGGTTGATGGGAACGTGGCTTTGCTGCGTTGCACCTCCAACAGAAGTTATACCTATCTGAGAAAACCACAGCCGTTCTCGATGCTGGGTAAGGCAGCAAGCTGCAACGTGCCGCTGAGTGTTTTTGCCATTGTTTGCACAGATCGCTCGTGGATTTAAATGCACAAAAGAGATTTGTGAGCGGTTAGTTAAGTTGTCAAAGTAGCTCATGTTGATTTGAACAGTCTTTGCAGGGGTGTTTCGGTGTACAGAAAGTACGCGTTAGGTATGAACCTTTTCACAGTTTGTGTTAAAAGCACAAGATTCCTTAAAGTATTTTTGTATTGAGTTCTTGTGATAGATTGCAACATTATCACATATAGCATAATAGTATTGCATTATTATTTTCCTTACAAATTTCTAAAAAATGTGTGGCATGCATTTATCTGTTGAGCCCTTTTTAATTTTCCACCACAAAGTAAGACTCCGTGCAACATGTTGAATTTAAGAAGTCTACTAATCAGTAACTTGTTGGTGGACGTGGGCTAGAAAGCTGAGATTGCACTTCATCCAGAACCCGGGTTCCTCCCGGTGAAACATGGCGATGGCAGCATTATGCTATGAGGAAACTTTTCTTTAGCAGAGACAAGGAAAGGATTCAGAGTTGATGGCAATCATGGAAGAAAACCTGTAGCAAGCTGAAAACCACTTGAGTCTGGGGTGTCCTTCCAACAGGACAACAACCTAAACATAACGTGTGGATATTCGAAGGATATTCTTGTGTTAGAATCTCTGTAAAGTTTAAGATCTGCATCCATATCAGCTCAAAGATTACTGATGATCAGTCTAACATACTGTGCCATGGAACCAAGATCTATGGTCAAGGTCTCAGAAGTGCCCCCAAAAACCATCACTTCTGTTTTTTTGCTCATTAAAATGTGAAAACTCCAAAGGTTTGACTGTAGCCTATGGCTGTTTTTATGTCGCTGTTGTAAGATGGAGATAAATCTGGGAGTCATCCACATAGAGTGGAAAGAAACCCCATGTGTCGTGAAAACAGAGCTGAGGGGTGGAAGATGCAGACAGAAAAGTAGGGGGCCTAAAACTGAGCCCTGTGGGACCCCACGTTGAAGAGAAGAAGCAGAGGATACAAAATCACAAAGTCTGATTTCTATTACGACAAATATTAAATATTATAAAATGTTATGATCCATTGTGTCAAAGGCAGAAGTTAAGTCTAAAAGTACCATCATAGCACAGTCAACTGAGCCAGTAGCTGAAATCACATTGGTAAAAACTCTTAAAAGGGCACTAATTCGGTATTGTGTAGAAATTAAAAAAATCTCTAAAATAGCATGTTTTTCTCTGGAAAAATGCCATACAGTTTGTGCAAACTACCTTTTAAGTTTTAAGATAAAACGCAGTTTGGAAATGAGCCTGTGATTTTCAACAATATCAAGATCAAGAGCAGGTTTATTAAGTAGAGAATTACTGCCTGTTTCAGATCTACAGGTACAACACCACAGTACAAACTACTATTGATAATGATGATTAATGTACAACTGGTTTAATAGTGAGGAAAACCTCTTTAAACAATTGAGGAGGGAGAGCATCGTATGGAGAACCCGAGGGCTTCAGGTGAGCAGCAATCTCCTGTAAGGAACGCAAATACTGGATCAAACCTGTCAAAGACAGCAGAGCAGAGGCAATGCATAGAAGGGTCGTGAACAGAATGGGGGAGCTGGGCTTTCAGAGACGTTGCTTTAGCAATAAAAAACTGTAGGAATTTCTCACGAGACGGAGTCTGTCGAGCATGAAAGATCAACTCAGCAGCTTAAAAAACGAGACTGAGGACAATTTACCTGGATATTAGCAATTTTTCTGTTTTCTTCTAGCATCTTTAACAGTTTTCTCATAAGAACTCCTGTAATATTTTAGTATGTGATAACGACACCTGAAGTTAATCCTTCTTCCATTTACCACCAGCTCTCCTACACTCTGATCTGGCAGGACGGGTGGTGTCTTCCAGCCAGGGTTCTGATTCGGCCGTTACTTGCCTGACCTTAAAGCGGGCCACACAATCTAACCCGGTTTGGCAGGTTGAGTAAAACCATGAGTTGAGCTCATTACATATGGGTTGTGGAAGACCGCAGTTCTGATTAAAAACAACGCAGAACTGACCAGCAGTGGGAGGGTTAAAAGACATACCAGCAGCAGGAAGTGGAGGATTAACGTTGGTACAAAGAAGAGAAACTTCGACTGGTTTGTGATCAGACCACACTAGAAACCAGGGCTCCAAGTTAAAAACAGGTTGAGTTAAACTTTGACAAATTAAATATTGTTCAACATTTTATGGGAGGATGACGCTACGTTGAGGTCAAAAGCATCTCCATTAGAGCAACATAAGTAGACAAAACAATCAAAATAATGGCTACCCCTGAACAGAAGACATGTTGCAACAGGTGCATGTAGTAAATTTAACAATGGCTGAATTCCTTTTGAGCTGCTTCACTTTTAAGGTCCTGTTATTTTTATCTAAGTGGCTCACCGCAGATGCTTGAAGGGATGTGATGAGAAAATTTAACCAGCGTTCAAAGGTTGCTCCAGATGGAGCCATCACATTAACTGGATCAAGGACTGGTTAGAATAATTTAAGCTGACTTTGTTCTCTGTTGTCTTTGGAAGCCTTCCCATTAAGCAAAAACACAGCCAGGTCTCGGTTGTGTCACTTTATTTCCAACTATCTGCACTTCTCTCATCTGCTAAGCGGCGTAGGCTGCAGATGGTGACCTGAAGGAGGGGACTTGGCAGGTCTGCCGTAAGAAAATCGTTGCTAAAACCAATAATTCGGCAATTCAAATGTAAATGTTAACAGTATTGTAAACCAGTTTATTTGGTTTGATTCATTTTTTTTTTTTTTCAAACCACAATCCAGGGACAGAAAAAGACCTGCCAGCGTCTGCAGAAAGTAATATCTTCAGGAAATCTTTAAAAATCTTGCATAGACCCGACAGAATTTCTATTTATCCTGCATTAGCTACCATTACACTGGGACTAGATGAAGGCTGAAATAAACTGTTAACTTTTATGCATTGCTTTTGTAAATGTATTGTTTTATATCTGTTAGACTGCCCCTGTGCCTTTGATAAAAATGTAACTAAAAACATTTTTTTGGGCCACCTCATGTGGTAAATCTTCACAGTTTAACTTTTGAGTGCTTATTTCTGTTTAGACAAAACAACGACTGGCTTTAATTAGACACCTTTTATTGTTGTTTTTGATTGATTGCTAAATTTTCAGACATGTTCTAAAGGAAATCTGGTACAACTGGGAAAAAAAAAACAAAGCCACTCTTCAGGTATCTTGAATTTTTCTAAAAAAGAATTAGATAGCCAATTGGCATATAAGCACAATTACTTAAACACATTAATTACTGTGCAAAGTTAAAAGATTAAAGAGAAAAGTGATAAAACCTGAGCGGTTAGATCAAAGGCGGAGAGGTTTTGGAGCCACTTTCTCTGTGATTTGTGGAACCATTGTGTTGTTATCTGTGTGCTTTAGCTGATACATGCTTCCCTTTGAGATATGTTCAGCAAACAGAGGATGGAGACTTATAAATCATCTCTGAATTATAGTTTATTATTTTTAGGTTTTTTTGTTTTGTTTAGATTATCATGTATTATGCTTAAGAAGATGCAAAAAGGCGTGTCTTTAGCTTCACGTGCTGCTGGCCTTCCTCGGCTTTCCTTATTCTCTAAAATAAACCCTTTTGGCTGAGAACTAGAAACAAATCAAGCGTAAATCTTATCAGATTTTCTTTGCAGTCAATCACCATCTGCTAAAACCAGAACTGGCCGATAACAAACAAGGCAACTGTTTCAAACATCTGATTTATGTCGTTAGACTATCTGCTGATTTGCTAGGTTCATCGAATACGGTCTGAGTTTCTGGGGGAACAACCCAGACAGAAATATACAAAAATGTAGATTTTGACAAACGACCGTTGGCACCAAAGTTATTTAAATTGTTCTCAGGGAGAAGCAGCTCCAGAACAAGGCTGGCCACCGTAACCGAGGAGGTCATGTCAGGAATTCCTGACATTTGTTGCACTGTTTTTTTTTTTTTTATGTATTGGAGCAGCTACTGGATACTGGCCACCATCCAGAACAAAAATGGAAAAACTTGCTTATATTCACTGTGTTCGCTTAGGATGGTGCAGCCCGCTGTCGACCTTACTTTGACTGTTCCTCTTTTCTCCATGTGTGTGGTGTTGTTCTTTTTCTTTGCTGTCTTCTGAGAATAAAGCCCGTTCAGTTTGTTAAGAACACACTTTTCTTTCTTTGAAGTGGAAATGAATGTGTGTGTTTAGGGCTAAACTCAGTCGGTTTACTGTCATCATCCAGCATTTCAAAGGTATAACTCACGAGCAGCAATGGATCCTCTCTTTCAAATGATCGTAACACCCCACCTTTCTCAGTTGCTCCCAGAGGCAGACCCCCACGCACCCCTCATTAACCCCGGTCTGTCTCTCCTCGTCATGAATTACGATCGATGAGCGCCGCATCATTTGCCAATAACAATCAATCAGAGCATGTCGGTCGCCTATCGCGATCATTTTCTTCCTCTGGCAGCCGTGCCGGTGTCTGAAGTCGAGCTAGCTCACAGAAGCTGCCCGGTGTGTTCCCTCCTGCCAGATGAGGAGTCCCGTTCACCTCACAGCACACGTGGTCGCAGTGTTTGCAGGGGTAACCGTAACCGGCCTCCCCTCCCATACCATACACTCCCACGGTGACCTCTTCGGACCCTACAGAGGTCGAGCGCAGTCTAAACTTCCACAAATAAAATCCTCTTATCTTCCAAGTGAAAAAATGCCATTCTCAGCTAATCTTAAGCTGCAGCGGTTTGTTTCTCTACCCACCCTAGGGGAGGGAGGGGGGGGAAGGTGCCAAATGGAAAGGGTTGCGTCTCTCCGTTGGAGTGTGAGTCAGAAGGACGGCCGGTAAACTGATGGGACAGCGCGCGTGCGCATGCTTGTGTGAGACAGAGTGAGAGGAAACAGAGAATGAGCTCTTTCATTTGATGGTCCGAGTGGAAAAAGCGAGACCGGACTCCGCAGCCGATGTTTACTTTCGAGGAGTGTGGGGGTTGAAAGGCCCTTAAGTGATGTGAATGTGTGAGGACAGTGCTGACTGTATGTTGGGCCGCGGCATTCACAAACAACGGATCCTGTGTTAGTCTTGATGTAAGAAATGTCGGCTTTTCACACACGAGTCGCATTAAATCTGTTGGTAAACATTTCCACCGCGACGTCAGGCTGCGCCGAGATTTATCGTTTCGTGCAGAGCAAACAACGGCCCAGCCGACCATTTAGGTTTAGGTTTCTTTTTTTTTTTGTCCATGCCAATTCAGCTTAATTAAAACGTGACATATAAGAGAATTTGACATGCTTGAATTAAACACATGCAAAGAAAATGAATGCAGCGAAAAGCATTCGCTGTTGAAGATTAAGCATTAGGTCAGTGTCTGTCTAAAGTAGTCTGTATGTTGGTTCTTAAAACCTTTCCTAAGAAGTGCTTAGGCATTGCGGCAATACCAAAAATAATCGGGATGCCACTGTTATTAGACGGAGGCTATTTATATAGCATCATCCATTAGGAGGCCAGAAGATAAAACTGTTTCTGGCTGATACTAATTTACTGTTTTCTTTGTAGTCTGAGCTACTGGTTACAGTTTAGATGCATTTCATTGTTTTTGCAAAAGAAAATTTTTGCAAAAGAAAAAAAGTTAGTAGCTGTTGATGCATTTAATGAATGCACAATAAAATTATTTTTATTTTCCGATCAAGTTCCGATCAAGCGAAAACGTAGCGACTTAGATCACTGGCCAGTCGACTGCTTCGTCTCTAGTTTTAAGGTTACTTTAGTAAAGAAAAGCAAGTCAATAATGATGGAAGTCTGCTTCTGGTTTTGTTTTGTTGTTTTCTCTTTCTGCCTTGGCGAGCCAAACCAAGTCCGCGTTTCAAACGCGTTGTGGCCGATTGCTTTTTAAAGGCTTCCCCTTAGAAATGTTGAAACAAGACGCTAAACGATGAGAGAACCGTTTTCGGTCGAGCGTCTTTTACAGAAATATGAACGTCAGCACTTGCTTTTTTTATTTTTAGGGTTCATAGCAAGAGAAAGTCTTTGTTTCACCTTTTAGATATGAGTCACCCAGTAAAAAGTGGTGTTGAAAACAATCAAACGTAGATGGGATGTGAGGACCGGGCCGAGCCACCTGTTGCCTTTCTGATGGGTTCTGCTCATCGTGGGTATGGGATTTTCAGCATCGAGGGGCCAAGGTGCGCCTTTTGTGCAAGTGCAGAGGCATTTTTGGCTGACGACGCTTTGATTCTGGGCAGGCTGACATTCCTTCCAGAAATATTTGACATGAGCCCTGGTATTTAAGCTCTGTTTGGTGCCTTCTTAAAATGGGCCGCGGCTCAGATGAACCTGCTGCACAGGCCGAGGCACATAATGGGACGACTGAATGAGTCAGGGTCAGGGCTTTGTTTTTTTTTCCTTTCCGCCGAAAAAAAGGCTAATCAGAGATTTCTTTGTTTAATCTTGGCAATTACAGCTGCACACATACCCAGCCTCGCTCGCATACACATGGAAGCAGTTAGGCCAAGCTGGAGGTTCACTCTGAACTGCCAATCCATGCCAGTCGATTTTCCCCTGGCCTATCAACTGTTTCCATGAGGCCACTGACCTCTTTATGGGGGCGAGGCAAGAACGGATGGGATGGGGGGGGGTTGGAGTAGGAGGCTGGAGTTTGCTTTAGCTGGGAGGAAACAAGCAAATAAGCCAAAAGCCTATTAAGCTTTGCTGAATATGTGGACATAGACGTGGGAGAGATTTGCAGCTTGTTACGCGGGATACCTCGTTTATCATCTTTAAAATGTAAACAGGCTCTGGAGGCCTTACACATTCATTTGGGTGGGGGGGGGGGGGGGGGCTGTTCAATATCATTAAAAATGTCTGAATAGAAGGTCATCGACTCCCTGCAGCAGCTGAGTCCAAGTATAACCGAGATAAGCTCGTTTCGCTAAAACAATGTTACAGGAGTATGTTTCCCTTTGCAGTGAAAACAAAGCACAGCGTGTCGGGCAGGTTGTGTGAAGCAATGAACAACAACCGAAAGAGGGGGAGCCCTGCTAGTGTTTTCCCTCAGCTATTGGCCGTGATCTTATTTTAGCAGCTATGTAACGGTCGTTAAATGACATAATTGGTTCTTGTCGACCTGCTATGAATGCACTGGCTGTCTCGGAGTGAATGTAGAAGGAGGTGCTTTGTTTACGGGGCAGGACATGATGGAGATGGAAGCGGGAGGAGAAGAAAGGAGTACATATTTAGGGATATATGTGAAATAAAAACAAATGGGGTGGGGTGGGGGGGGGGTAGCTTGTTCGCTGTGAGAAACAAAATCTGCCTGACTAGGCATATTGTCAGGTTCTTAACACCCTCAGCGAGGAGGAGCCACTCCCTTTCACACGAACTCATGATCTGACTTCCCCGTTACACGCGCTCAGCTGAGCAACGCTATCTCCAGCATCTCTCCGGCCGCTCTCCGCTCGGTTGTCTGCCGAGTGTCACAGCAGTGACGAGATCTCTGGGAGAACTTTGTTCCCCCTGCAAAGGTTCAGGCCGCCGTGCTCTTACCCTTTTCTATCGCACTGAAATAACAGGCAGACGTTATCTTGAAATGTCTTATCTCTGACAAAAAAAAAAAACCCTCTTATCTTTAACTGGGTCTGTGTTTGCCGAATAAATTAGGACACTTGTGTTTCGTTCCGGAGAGATTCTTGTCAAAGGGATAATCCAGAAAGGGCGCCTTTTTTTTTTTTTTTTTTTTTCCTGAAGTTTATTTGTGTTTTTTAGCAACGCTCGACTGTGCGGATGCAGCAGACGCTGAAAGTCGTTTCTTTCTTCAGTCTGGAGTCCCACACCAGACCCCCAGGACGTTTCCCACAATTCACCTCCACTGCTTCTGTTATTAGATTGTGTCTCGTTAACGCCCACGTCTTAGGATCAGCTCTGTTACTCTGTTGTCATCACAGGGCTTACTTTGGAGATTAAAGAAAGACAAGGTAGTCAGAAATGGTGTCAATGCCTTAAACGTCTTGAAGTTAACAAAGGCTGCTATTTTTTCCCAGAAATGTCCAGTTTGAAGTTTCAGACGGAGATCCCTGACTATTTTTTTTTTGTTTTTGGCTCCTATCACAGGCGACTCCTGATATTTGTTGTTTTAAGTCAACTTTAACAGCTTGCTTACAGAGTTGGTACAAGTGAGTCATGAGATGTCTGTGACTTTATTATTTTGCAAAGGGCTAGGATTATTTCTTCATCCTGCAAACCTGATTAGACTTTGGAGAATAGGGTGCAGTAACTGTCCTACACTAAGGCTCTGTTGGTGCATGACGCTGAAGCAGAAAATACATCTATATGTCTGTATGGGAACAAAAAAAAACAAAAACAAAGGTAAAATAGGTCTCTGTGCTCTGTCATTCTCTCTCGATGTGGTTGTCCGCAAGTACCTAAAGTTCAGTATCGCACATAGTAGCCAGCAGTGACATTGAGGTGCACAGCCTCGAGATTAGTGCCATTTATCATATGCATTGGCTGTATAAGAAAATAGTTAAACTGAAGTCACCGATCAGATAAAACATGTTAAGCAATCTCCATGTGAAGCAAGTTCATATGCGGTTTTATGTTTGTGAACATGCGATGTGTCGATTAATGTATTTTCCTTAATGACGTTCATTACGTTTTAGGGGATTTCACTCTTCTCACCACCCCCTGTTCTGTAGCTATCCTGCAACGCATCTGCTCCTTCTGTGCAGAAATTAGTCTTTTGCACCCATAGACACCTTCTAGTTTCAGTGCCCAGCAGAAATACTCGTATCCTTTTGAGCTTTGTACACGTTTTGTAACATTAGAATTCATTCCGATGTACTTTATTGGGGTTTTATTTGATAGACGAACACAAGAAGTCCACATTGTTGATTGACAGGAAAAAGTTTTTTTTTTTTTTTTTTCTCAAATTAAAATCTGAACAGGTTCAAGTTAAGTCTCAGATCCTCAACAGGATTTAGGTCTGGACTTTAACTGGGCCACTCTACCACATGCATCTATGTTGATGTAACTCTAAACATTGATGTCTGGCCTGTATGTTCAGGGCCCCACTGTCACATTTTTTAACATTTTTTTTTCTCCAGTGTTGCCCTGCTCCATCCACCTTCCCAGTAAGTCCAACCAGTTTCCCTCTGCCTGCTGCAGAAAAGCTTTCCCTCAGCATGATGCTGCCACCAAACGTTTCACAAAAATCGTTTGTTTAAGGTGTTGTGCAGCGTGTTGTCTTTTTTATTATCCCCAATCCCCCTATTCTTTTCCCCTCTGTTTCCCAATTTATGCAGTACTTATCGTTGGTTCCATACATAAAACCCAACTAAAATAACTAGAGATGCACCAATCCAGTTTTTTCCGGTTCAATCCGATACGATACCCGGGCTGAGCGTATCGGCCGATACCGATCCGATACTACTGTTGAATGAATGAGCCGTATACCTTGCCATGTGAGTAAAGGCATCAGGCTTAGCACAAGCATTGTTAAAAACAGGTCTGCATCCTCTCTAGCATGGTGCTTTTGGAGGTGCTTATTTAAGTTTGTGGTGTTGAATTTACCAACTTTATCACCACCCCTCGCAATTTTCGCGAGATATTGGATGTTGCAGTCGGACTTGTTGGCGTATGCAGTTTGAAATGTTTCCAAATAGCAGACTTGGCTCGGTCCGGCGCTTCCTGCATGCAGCTCCGTGTTTGCTCATTACTAGCTTACTGTGATGACGTAACGATTAATAAAAAATAAATGACTGGATCGGAATGCTGGATCGGCATCAATCATCCGATATCTGATCCAGCTTATTAGTCAACATCGGAGCCGGTATCCGATCCGGGTATCGGATCGGTGCATCTCTAAAAGTAACAGGGGAGTTTGTGGTTGTAACAGAGGAAGAGCTGAAAAAGCGTCAGGGGTATAAAGTATTTTTAAGGCTTTCTATGCAGTAATTTCTTTGTAATTTAAGGACACACGTTTTATATGAATTCATACACAGGAGACATGTTCTATAGTCGGAGATGTGCTTTGGGTCTGTGAAGTCGGAGCTCTGCCAGCTGCAGCCAGAGCTGCCTGGTCAAGGTTGGACAAGCCTTGGGTGTGTGCTCCTTTATGCTTTGCTGACTTTTGGAAACAGATGTGTAATTAGTAAGCTCTGATGTGTGGGCCTTTAGCAGTTTCTGGATACTTTACTTCTTCCTGCATTTGCCAAAATGTCTTGCGTATACTTGGATATTTCCGTTGCCTGTTCTTTTAGTTGTTCCACTGCTGCTTCCTTGTTTTATATGTCGGTGTTTACATTTTTCTTCTATTTTTCCTTCCTACCATTCCTCCATCTCTCATTTTTTATGCTACCTTTCATTTTGTTAGTTAATTCACTTTTGATATTCAGTTATATGATGCAAGTTTTCAAAAGATGAAATAAGATAGGATGTAGTTTATTCATCTCAGAACTGGGAAAAAAATTGGGCAGCAGGAGCATAGCATAGAGAAAAGAGACAGTGACAAGCTCAACATAAGACCTAAAACTATGAAGTAGAAAGTGTAATCTAAAAATGTCTATATTTATCTACATCCTAAAAGAACATGAAGAAGAACATAGACAGCGATGTTCTGCGTTTTTTTCAGTTTTATTTTTTGCTAAAAAGCCTCAAACATTAAGATTAAAAATGCATGACTGATGACTCATTCTCCTAACCACATTCATTGGCCTGAGTGGAACAACTTTGCTGTAATGGTGCATCTTTATTAACATTATGTCCATCGTAACATTCGGAGCAACTTCTTCCATGCGCCACCGTTTTAATTTTACCGTATTTTTCTGACTATAAGTTGCACTTTTTTTAATAGTTTGGCCGATCCTGCGACTTATAGTCAGGTGCGACTTGTATATCAATTTTAAATGGTAATTAATTTTGAGCAACATGAACCAAGGCGTAAACATTACCATGTATAGCCTCAATAGGGCACTCTAGGCTTGTGAAAACTATATGCTGCGCCTGTACCACTTAAAAATGTATTGAAACAATAACTTATAGACAACAAAGACTGAACACATGTTTGTATGTTGTGTCAATGTTTCAGTATGCGTTCACGCAGCGGAGTGTTGCGTGGTGCAGCTCGAAAGGTCCAGATCGCAACACAACCTTGTTATTCGGCTGTCCGTGAAGCTAATAACAGCTAGCGCTAGCTTACAGGACTGTTTCTGGCTTCTCCTAATTTATTGCATTCATCCTCCCAGGCATGTTCCATGTTATTCAGACTGTTTTTGATGCAGTTGTGTAATTGAATAACTTGACTTACCAGATTAAATGTCAGTTTTTAGTTTTGGATTGTGTGAAACAAATGTCTAAATAAATGAGTTTAGTCCAGTGCGACATATATGTTTTTTTCCTCTTTATGACACATCTTTTGACTGATGCAATTTATATTCCGGAGCGACGTATATCCATAAAAATACACTGATACCTTTCAAAATTATGACGTGTACAACAGTTCTTCGTTAAGCTTCTTTATATTTAATAGGATGATGCGTAATTGTTTCCTGTTTGACAACTTGTCATTTTGGTCGAGTTACAACCAAACAAGGCCAAACCATGTTACCACCACCACCTCTCAAAAGTTTTCTTTCTCAAGACATGTTGGTTTAATCCTTAATTCATTAGGCATCTGGGTTATTCCCTCAAACTGCCTACTGCTTAGCGGCATCGTGAGGAAAACAATCATCTCATCTTGAATGTGAACAAACTTAAGGAGAGGATTGTAGATTTCAGGAGAAACAAGAATAGATCAAACACTGTTTCCACCATAGGTGAAGAAGTGATGGTGGTAGAGGCATAGAAATACCTCAATGTTCGTCGATTGGACTGGAAAGGCAAATGTGAAGCTGTCTGCACAAAAGGGACACAGCGTAACCTTCGCTGTCGCTGCTTTAGAACCCCTCGAGTTAATTGTGCAAAGATGGATTCTTCATAAAATGAAGGACGTTATTTACAATCCTTTTTATCAGACCGTTACAAAGCAACAGAGCTTCTTCAGTCAGAGGCTTTTCCAGAGCCGCTGTAGGACAGACCTCTACAGGAGATCTACAACAGCTCTTTGAAGAAACCTGCATATTATGAGTTAAAATATCATTTAATCTCCCTTTGGGATTAAAAAAGTGTTTTTGAATTTAATTCAGCATATTTTGAGAGCAGCAGCATGCTTCTAACAGCCCTTCCTTGCACAGCATCGTGGGTCGTTTCTGTGGTTGAGATATTATCGTTGCCATCTGCCGATGTGGACGAGGCATTTAGTGGCACACCTTTGATTACGTTGTGACCTAAAACTAGTCCATGGCTCACTCCTTCAATCGATCTTCTGCAGAGGTGAAGCGACGGCCTTGAAGTTTCTGTTTGCTCATCTTCTGTCAGTTTATTGATGGAGTCCAAACTGTTAGGATTAGGTGCTGCAGGTGTTTTAATGTGCAACAGCAACTACTTTTCTTTAGGAATGTTATTGCTAGCAAACAGCCAGCAAACTTATTTTATTAGCATCAAATTTGAAACAGAAAAAAAGTCTTCCTACTGATTGAAAATGCCAAACTCTTATTTACCCTGAATGCTTATAGGGTTTCAACTCAAATATTGTTCTTGAATCATCAAACAAGTAATAAAGACGCTTTTAAGGCTCAAGGCTCTTCTTTGAAAACTTCCTGGGTAAAAATAAGAATAAACTAGTTTATCTGTTCCGTTAATTAGGTTCGACTGATTTACTGGGGCCTCATCCTTCAGGGCACGCGCGCTGTTTCACACTGTGATGAACCTCTGCCTGCTGTTGGTACATCTTTAAGTTTCGCTCAGGTTCTGCAGTAACTTCCTTTTCTAGTTCCCGTGTGAACCCCTGAGACAAGTTGCTTCTTTGATGCCCTTTTGTCGTGTCTCTTTCGGAAACCCTTGTGGGCTCGCCGTTTTTGTTTTGTTTTTTTTTTTCTACCAAAATGTCTCACTCTCTTTCTCAATCTTTTTTTTTTCTTCTTATTCCTTTGTGTCTCGCCCTCTCTAGCTCTCCTCTCATCTGATTGGTTCTACAGGAAATGGCTCTGATAGCTTCCTGAGGAAATTACACCCACTTCCTGTCTGTATGGCTCTTTAGTTGCCAGCTCTTTCTTCGTCTTTTCTTCTGGTCTGTGTTCAGGCGCCTAAGGATGGAGCTGCTGGAGGGGGTTCTAGCAGCAGCCATGGTAGGAATCCCTTGGTCACTGTTAATGAGGCTCTCTGGCCTGATGAATGAGCCCGATAAGCGGCAGCAGCAGTACGAGCTGCCTGGGCTGCAGGCATCCACCGCTGCACTAAATTTGTTTGCTGCACTTACAGCTGGCTTCAGTCACAACCTCCGACACAGCGTTATGTTTTAGACGTTAAAATATGTGGAAATGAGTTTTGCTTTGGGTATCGCGTTGGTAACGAACACCAGCAAGAAAGGAGAACAGAAAAGATGTCAGAAAGCTGATTGAATCATTCCCATAATTGCATTGAACTTTAAAAATATTACCACCTTGAACAAAAAGCAGTTTGTTCGAGGAGGTATTTAAAAGCAGGTATACGTTAATGCTATGTAATTCCTTTGCTAGCAGTAACATGTTTATCTCTGAAAGCTCGAAAAGCCCCTGAGCTACTGTAAATTAAGAGGAGGGCTGTAATTCTCCAAGCTAGGGTGTGTCGCAATCCCTGATAATTCTATCTTCCTGGGATAATTAGGCCTGTTTGTTATTTTTAATGGAATCAGAAACGTTGGACAAATGGTTGGACCGCAAGTATGCAGCAAGTTCCCTTGCAGCAAGGGTCAAATTGGTCAATACTGACTCATTCAGTCTTTAACTTGTTGCTGTCATTTTCAGAACCCCTACTTGACACTGAAACGTCTGCTTTTATGACCAAAAAAAAGGGGGAAGTGGGCTGTGTGTACACTTTGAGCTCCAAGAGCAGCTCTGTCAGTGAGAATGGTTGGTTTTTTTACCCAGAATCTTTTCCCATTCATGCACAGCTTAAAAAATATCTATGACTACTCTGTTATCCAATACAAATTAAACCCTTGCACTGAAAACTCAGTTGTTTGGAGATTCTGGAGGGTTTATGATAGATCTGCAAGCATAATTTAATAATCAGCACATGCAGTATTGCAATCAGAAAGGTGAGCTATCTTGTTAAAGAGCCATGAATTCTCCTTTGCATGCCAATCACATATCTTGTCAGTTAAACAGACGCACTAAAAATATTTATTCAGTGCAGTGAAGGTCTGTCCAGCAGACCAACTACATTATTGCCCTACAGAATTTGCATGCATGGCACTTGAATATAACGTCTCACAAACTACTGCAGTCCTTTGAGATACTGACTGGCCCTACTGCGATGGTTGCGATTTGCTATATTGTGCAGCCTTATCTGCAGTATTCATAACGTTAAGGATAACCTTTAGCAATAAATAATGTCAAATGAGTTAGTTTTCCTAATATTTTTATTATTAGCACACAGAAAAAAAACGTGAAACATTTGCAGCTGTCTTACAGAATCTGAAATACTTTACCTATTTTGCTGATTTTTTTAATTTTTGTTTGTCTCGGAGTGTGCATGCTTATGGTTAGACTTGCATTGAGGCTATGGACCGAGCTCAGCTTGGTTGCTGACGGGTCAGTTTTAAGAGAACATTAGATTTTCTTCTGGGTTCCATATTCCCCAGTGTTGTCGCACGATGTTGCCTTATTCCTGCTCTAGCGCCCATTTTATCTCCCTCCCCTTTACCAGTGACCGCCTGTTGACAGAGAGGTACGAGCCTCTGCTATCATTGAGGCACGGATGCTGCAGAAGCCGCCGACTGGGTGAGGCCACAGTTTGACTCGTCCCCCTTTCCCGATCAGAAGGGTTTCGCCATAACGTCCAACTGCTTCAACAGTTTCTCAATGGCCACGGGGTTTACATAAGAGTTGATGTAACACTTGACTGAGTTATCGTTAGCCTGCGCTGACCTTGGTGGGAATATCTAATGCCAGCCTCTGCTGCTATTGAGTCTGAGTAAAGAGGCCGGTGCTTGTTTTAGTTTGCCTACGTACAGTGCTAGACCTCAGCTTGTTCAGCGTTGAAGAATGAATGTTCTTCTGAAGACCAGCTGTCACAGGACACACCGGTACGTCGGCAGCTCCCCACAATCAGAAAAGCCCCCCCTCCTTCCCCTCCACATACACACACACACACACACACACACACACACACACACACACACACACACACAAAGGCAAACACGCCTGATGGCTATCATTAGATTGATGCCACCTGACACTTAGTACTGGAATGTGACGGGGGGTCAGCTGCCGACTCTCGGGAACACCACAGTTGATCTCTGCACTTCTAGGACACTGTGTGAATACTGTGTAGCCGCCGCATGAGCCAGGAGCAGCCCTCACGGTGTAGAGCTTGTGCCAACTTTCATGTAATTGTGGGGGTAAGGGGAAGAATGTCTGGTCAGTGTTGAAACGCGCTCTGCTTCCATCTGTTGCCTGAACCGTGCCGTATGCTGGAGCGCACCGCACTGTTCAGTTTAGCTAGAGCAGGAGCAGCTACTCTGGAGCCCTGCGCTGCTACACGCAGGAGGGAACTGACCTTCTCCACTTCCCTCTGAGTCACCGCAGCCAGCTTCCCTCTGCCTGCTCTAATTTGCCTTCAGGAATACCTAAATTTATTACAGATTCGCTGAAATAAACCAAGCCATAACAATAACAAAGGACTGGCTTCAGAATCTCCTGTAATGAGGGTACCGACATGCCGAACCACGCTACATGGAGGCAGCAGTCGGCTTTTCTCAAGGTTCTCAAAGCTTTTGCGTTATACTTGAGATTCAGCATTAACTCGAACTGAAATGGTTCACTGTTCGCGATCCCACAGAGAGCTTTTTTCTCCACATGCTGCAACCACTTTTTGAGTGAAGTTGGGCCTCCACATTATTCAAATCTGACAGAAACGGTGTTGAACATTTTTTGGTAGGTTTGCGCTAGTCACTTGGGAAAAATATAAATTTGTGCCGCTGTAATTTTAAAGTCCAACTCAGCTCCTTACCAGTGCCTTATTCCGCCTACGTCTAATATTTGAAAAACATGCCTAAAGGAGGTGGTGCCCGGCGTACCAGGTAACTGCTGTAGGGTTAGGGTTAGGGCGTGGTCTTGGCTGCTAGAACAAGGCAAATAAATGCTAAATAAACTTACTGAATGCTAAGCTAATAAATCGCTAACCTGAAAATCGATAGAAAGATTGCAAAGCTCACTATTCCAACTCGCTGTGGAGGCAAATGACACGGATCCGCGTTATACTCTATAGCGGGAGAGCTATTGACATCAGTTTTTCTGGATGACGTCACAATATCGTTGAGCGAATCCCAATGCTGATTCAAAACTCAAATGCAGGTCACTCTTAAACATGAAGAGGGCGCCACACAGTTGGTTTTAGGCACAAAAGCAGGATTTCAACAAAGGTGAAGTAATTTGTCAAAAATAATAACCGGGGAAGTCTAGACAGCACTATAAGATGTCCATACAAGTATGTTAGCAAAAAGAAGTCGATGTCCTTTAAAGATATCAAAAAAGAGGAAGTGTACGTCTTCTTTGTTTATGCCCATTGCATAAACAAAGAATGGTCTCACGGGTTTTGTTTGGGATGGTGATTCTCTCAAAGAAGTCTAACATTAACCTTTACAAGAACAGCATTGGACATCATTTTTCTAGTCTTCCTGCCCTGTACTGTGATTAACTATCCATTTTTTTATCTTAGGAGCAGAGGGGATGTCACACCATGTGTTTTACTGAGCAACCACTAGTAAAACTGTTTATTGATTAGAGTTTGTTTAAACTAGCATACTGTGGGTAAAACATCACTTCCTGTGTGTATTCCTAGAGAAATCCCTTAACATCAGTCTGAGTAAAGCGGCACAATATATAGAAACCCAGTTGCCGTCACTGGGTGCTACAGGAAGATCACAGAAGACCGTTTGAATGCAATATTTGCCCCATGTGACTTCCCAGAGCTTCAAACTACTCAAGAGAATAATAAAAAAAAAGAAAGAGAAGAGAAACTGCAGCATAAAAGCATGTTACCTTTCAACCAGGAAAAGTCAGATTTTTGATCACTGTCAACAGTGTGTACCACGTTGCGTCTGCGTGGGACTCTGCAGATGAGCAGCCTTTTCTGTCACAAGCCTGTGACTCTGTTTAGCTAACCCCTCCTACGCGCGCTGCTCCAGCGATGGCCTTTGTCAACCCGCGGCCCACTGGACACAGTCATGAATGAACACAGTTTCTCTCTCTGCCGCCCGATTCCACTTTCCGTCTGCGATGCATGCCACCAGTTCTGTTTAACTCATCTACAGGAAGACCTCGCCTTGACTCAGAAGCATTTACCAAAACCACCACACTGTGCAAATATACACTTGATTAAAGTCTCATGTCCAATCTTACTGGAGCGCCCCTTCAAATTTCGACGGAAACTCAGGGGACCATTGGTTCCCACCTAAGTAGCTGGAGTAGCCGCACATTCGGTCGTGTAATTAGACTCGTGCATGCATCTAAAATAGTTCATTTGATAAGAGAATTTAAAGCTGTAAATGAAGTTTCCCTACTCAGAACTTAGGAAGTAATTTTTGTTTACACTTTTATTAATAGTTATTTAAATTAGTTTAAATCCTACTTAAAGTGGCTCACCTCTCAATATAGTACAGTTTCCAGGGACCCGATGTAAAATGTCAGTATTATTATGTGCACTTTGTTGTTGCACTTTGTTGGTGTTATTTAATTTAATTGTGATCACAATGCTTTTGCAATGCAGGGGTGTGGTCTATTATTCATGCTGATTAGGAGAGTTGCTGAAAATTCTGCAAAGCATGTATGCACCAATCAGGCATAACTTTATGGTGACATGCCTATTATTCCCCTTTTCCATCAGTACCAACTGGGGGCGGTTCAGTACGTGTTACTTTTTAGGCCTTTCCATTGGTACCAGTTGCGTGGAACCGTTATTATTTTTAGTGCCGGCTTCAGTGTGGCCCCAGATGCTGCAACTTGGTCCAAACGCCACTTCAGAAGTCTGTCTGTCTCGGATTGGCTAGAGGGTGGAGTCACTGTTTGTGTAACAAGAGCAAGAAGCAGGATCAAACGTGCACAATTGTGTCAATTGCGACACGGTACACAGAATCAGTACCGTGCTCGACTGCAGAGGCGCACAAAAATGTAATTTCAAACATTTCGTCACAGCGCCACATTGTCGTGACGACCGTGCCGACATTGGCGCCATATTCAGTTGTAATGGAAAACCACCCGTTCCAAATTGAATCAAGCAGACCCGTAGCAAATCAAATCGAAGTGTCACTATGGAAGAGGGGCGTGTTGATCCTCCATTGATGCTGGAATAGACCTGGGCCTGTGAGGTACGGCCTCTTCCAGCCCAATGAAGGTATGCTGTGGTATTTGGCATCGAAATATCAGCATCAGATCAGCGGGGGCTCCTTTTAACTCTCTTATTTGACTGGCACATCCCAAAACGTTCTTGCTTGTGTTGAGATCTGGGGTTTTTAACTTGTGCTCTCAAATAGCTCCAGAATCATTTTTTACTTTTTTCTAGCAGGAAGCATTATTCTACTGGAAAAAACACACAGCCCTCAGCGAAATATTGTCTCCATTAAATTGTCTACATGGTAGCCAGCAGTGCTTAGGTAATGGGACTGTGTCAGAGTAAGAGCCACATGGATCTTAGCAAAACATTACCCAAGGTATCTACTGCCAAAGCCAGTCTGGCTCCTTCCCATTGTGCATTGTGGTGCTCAGGTTCCTCGGAAAAGTGATCCTCCATGCAAAGTAAGACAAACCCTGATTGATCAGACCAGAACTCCTTCTTTCATTGCTCTGCGCTCCAGTTCTGATGCCCACAATCCCCAATTTGGGTTCACGCAGCTGTGGACAGGGTTCAGGATGGGCACCCTAATTGGTCTGCAGTAATGCATCCACATATGCAACAACCTGCTGTGCACCATTTGTTTTATTAGGACACCTTTCAATCAGAACCAGCATTAACTTCTTTGGCAAGTTGAGCTCCAGAAGCTCTGTTGTTGAATCGGACCACATGTGCTTGCCATGACTTCCTACATGCATAACTGCGACTTGTCTGTCCATGTCCACATCATTGTTTGATTACCGTCCCTTACTTGGACCACTTTTAATACATTTGCAGCTTTCCAGCCCAAGAACACCACAGAGAAGCTCCTCATTGTATTGACTAGCCATTAAAATGTAGTCCGTTCAGACTCACTTAAATCCTCATGCTTGCTCATATTTCCTGCTTCTAGTACATTCACTTTTGAGGACAAAATGTCAACTTGCTGCTTAATACAGCCACTAAAAGTGCTCAAAGAAAAGGGAATCTGTGTCAGTTTTCTTTCAGGAGTCATAATGTTAATTAATGGTGTCTTCCTGGATCCTCTCATCACCCTGATATGTGTACTAGTTTACCCGGTTATTATTCGCTCCTTAAACCCCACAGAAGTCTTCTCTCATTTTCAGCCCAGCGGCTGCAGCGTTCGTGACTTCCAACAAGAACGACCAGTTTTTATTCATTAGCCCACAGGACAGGTTACCTAATCTCTTGGATAAGCCCCATCCCCTTAGAAGGCAGAGAGTGCATCAGTAAATTCAGTCGCTGGACCTCTGAAACAATAAACTGAACTGTATCATTATGATATTGCGGAAGTTGAGCGATGCAAATCGACTGACAGTTGTAGGTTATGGCCGAGTTATTGTCAGGTTTTCTTCTGGATACATACCTAAGAGATAAACCTGTTTGTTGATACAATTTCATTCAGATGAAACCTTTCTGGGTTCAGTGAGTTATAGTAGTTGCATGACAATGAGCAAAGAAAAAAATAAATCGAGTTATTGTCAGGTTGAGGATTTTCCACTTGCATACTTAGCCGCCAAATCTTTTAGATATTTAGGCATTTTCAGCATAATGTAGCATGTTTTTTTTACCGGGTGCTGCAGTCATTAAATTGTCAATGTTTTTTTGTTGTGAAGAATTTTTGTTTCACTTAAAATGTTGCATGCAGTTATAATCTCATAAAATTGGAAAGGCTTAATTTAATCAACATTTTTCATAATGTGCCATATTGTTTGAAAACGGTTGTGATTAACTTTTTGGGTCAATTTCACTTGCCACAACCAAACCTGATTAATACCAGAGCTCAAAAACCAAAACCATATGCCCAGATATAAAGACATTTAAGAAGAGATGAGAAACATGTTTATGAACATGTATCAGTCTGAAAATGATTACAAAGCCGTTTCTAAGGCCTTGAGACCCCTGCCATCCACACTGAGAGCCATTTCTGACGAATGGAGTAAACCTGGAACTAGGGGTAGGCGATATGGACTTTAAACTTTATCATCATATATTCTGGTTATCTTGTGATAACGATAAAAGTGACGATAAAAGACTGTTTACAAGTTCTTGCAGTTTTTTCAGGTAACTGGCTGTGTCTGCATGTCACCAGCTACGTTTACGTAGACAACAGTAATCAGAATAAAGGGCCGATCGGAATAAAATGTCATATAAACACGGCGATCGGAATATTGTGACCAGATTAAGCTCAATCAGAATGAAATTGTATTCCGAATGAGAGGGGATGTTTATGCCGATTGATAATCCGATCGACATGCATGTAAACGCTTCTCAGGATCAAGTTATTCCCAATGAGGCAAACTGACCCTCATGCACATGTTCGCCCGACAAAGCAAAACGATCAGGGCTCCCGATACAACCTTTCTGTTCAAAACATTAAAAGAGCTCAAAATTATTATTTTATTTAGCAACGACTCAACCATAATTAGAACATGGTGCAAGTCTGGCCTTGGCGCTTTTTGTTTAGTATTTTTTGTTGTTTAGCAAAGACGGAAGTTTTTCTTCTTCTGTGGTTTTTATTTATTTATTTCGGGGGAAATTCAATGACTGCACATGCCAGAGTGGTTTTATTCTGAACAAAGCATATAAACACATCATGATCAGATTAATTGATTGTGTGCCCATATAAACAGCACAATCCAATTATTTTTGGTTTTTAATCCGAATACATTTCAATCTGATTGTGAAATTTTGTGCATGTAAACATAGCCAATTATAGCTCAATAAGCACAAATCCTATCCTTAGAAAACATTTAAAAATGTAATATTAAAACAAAATTTGAAATGCGTTTCTGCATTTAATTGTATTTTTGAATTTAGATATTTATTGATGCTCTCAACATATCAAGAGTGGAGAAAATAGCAAAAATAACAATATTGGCAGTTTTGGAGGTTTTCAGACACCACTAGTTGGAATTTATAGGTAAGATAAATCCAAAATTTTATCATGATGAGAAATTTATCACAATAACGAGATCTGGACATCTAATCGCAATTGCAATCTAATCACAATTTTAAAAAATGTAATTTCCAAATTGCAAAGGTCTGCAGTTTTTGTCTATGTAACATTTAATGGATAAGACACGTTCTTTAGGTGTCAGTAATGTGTTTAAAGTGGGTTTGCCTCCACATGGAAGGGAAAAGACAGTTGCAGCAGTGAGATAATGTAGTTTTATGATCTGTTTTAGAGTTTATATAATCTATACTTTTTTTTTACCCGAAACTTTCAGGAATTTCAATGTAGCATTAAGTACCGGTCAAAATGGTTAGTACATAGACTTGTTTGTTGGTTGCACTTTGGACTTTATGTTCAACAAGGATTGATGTCCAACTCAACAAACTATCCTCTTGAATAATAATATTCTGATTAATAAAAATTGTTTTAAATAGTCCTTCTTTACAAACATCTTTATCTAAAGGCCAATCTTTGTTGCTTGTGGTTAATGCAGATAAAAGTCAGAATTAAATCACAATCTCAATTATGGTTGAAATGTATCACAATTTAATTTTTTGGCAAAATCGTGCAGCTTTAACGATAAAATGATACCTGGAACTGTGACGCACCTTCCCAGGTGTGGTCATTCTGATAAAGTTACTCCAGGAGCGGTTTGATTGCTCATCCATCATCCAGAACAACTTGTAAAGCACATTAGTGTGTGTGATTCAGCAATCAGGAAGGGATTGGGCAAAAAAAAAAAAAAAACATCCCTGGGGAGATGTTCATAGGCAAATATCCCTGGTGATCAAAGAGAACACAAACGCGTGTCTCATCTAGGCCAAAAGACGCCTTGATGATTGATGAGCACCAACGAAAATATTTCATGAACTGGTGAGGCTAAGCGTGAAACAGTTTGAAGGTGTGTGTGTCTGGAGTTAAACCAGCAGCATTAAATAAAAAAGACCATTCTGTCAAACATGGTGGTGGTGTGCGATGGTCGGGGGCCGCTTTGCTCTTTCAGGACCTGGATGACTTGCTGTTGCTTGTGGGTCCGTGTATTCTGTTCTGTACCAAACGTCCTGTCATCGTTTTGTGACTTTGAGCTAAAACATTCTCGGGTTATGCAACAGGAGAATGACCCAAAGCGTACAAGCAAGTCCGCCTATGAACAACTCGACAAAAATAAATGTTTTGAAGTGTCTTAATCAAACTCTGGGCTCAAATCCGACGGAGATGCTGCTGCTGCTGCTGGAAAACGCTCCAGTGTGGCTAAATTACATCGATACTTCTAAAGAGTTCACTATAATTCCTCTGCAGTGACGTAAAAGTCTCATTGCCAGTATTTGCAAATGCTTGAGAGCAGTTGCTCCTGCCAAAGTTGGGCCGAACATGTTTTTACATTTTCTTTTAGGGACAAGTAGGTTTGATAGGTTTTTTTTTTTTTTATTATTATTTTTGCTTAATAAATGAAAACTGCGTTTACTCTGATCACCTGTGATTGGAGAATTGTTAGATCAATACAGTTCAAAGTCTGACAACAAAAGCTAAAAGGGGCAAATGTTTATTTGGTACTGTACATAGTCCCCCCCCCCCCCTTCATTACAGCATCACCCAGCTCTTACTCTGTGCCCACTGTTGTCCCACAGTGTTGCACAGTTAACCTTTTTCCTGCGTGTTTGGGTGTTCCCCGCTGGCGGCTCTGGGTCTGTGGCCTTCAGAGGACTGAATACAGGAGCTGTGTTTTGTTTGTGTGTTTTCTGGGGAAGGGGAAGTGGTGCAGGGTGTAAAGGGTGGAGTCAGGTTTTGTCATCTGTTCTGAAGCATTTTTTTCAACCCCCCCCCCCCCCCCCCCCCTCTATTCATTGATTTCAAAGGCGAGGGCTGGCCTGAACCTTTCTTTTCAGATTAAGTCAGTGCCATTTTTAGATCGGGGAGGTTACATCATGCCATCAATGAAGGACCTCTGTGTTGAGACGTAGATCGAGTAAGAACTTGCTGTAGTCTAAGTCGAAACTGTTCCCCCCTGAGCTCAGCAACTTACCTAACGGTCGTAGCATTCAAGCTATGGGTGTCTTTAAAGTTCAGTGATGCTGAATCTTTTTAGGTTTAACAATTATTATTAGAATAAATGTTTCTTTAAGCTAAGTCCTGGTACATTTTCCTTTTTATTTGTTTTACTTTAAGTGATTGTACACTGGGAAAGCTCTCCGTCTTCAGGCTTTCTGTTTACCTCTGCTTAGCAAGGATCTATTGAGTCAAATGAGTCTGGGCTAGGTCTAGAAATGTATAACAAAGTTTATAGTATTTACTAATTGTGTTTTATCCCCCTTTCTCTTGCTGTCTCTCCGTAGCAGGGTTTGTTTGGAGCTCAGCGCTCTAAGCCAGCCATGAGCATCATCGGGGCTGAAGATGAGGACTTTGAGAATGAACTAGTGGACGTGAGTAAAGCGGGACAGAAATAGCTGAATCACACTTTATCATTACGTTTAACTTATGTTTCTAACTCTGTGTCGTTTTCTCATCGGTGTTTCTTTGCACACAGCAGTCATCGGATGACAAATGCCTCTGCTTCGACAGCATCGAGTTGCTGAAGAGACGGCCAACTCACCTGCTGGTCTTCATGCAACACGTCATTCTTCAGTTCGACCCTGCTCCCTTGGTGAGAACCTGACATCTTCCCTTCTTTAGGGGAATTTGGAGGGCCATACACTGCAAAAAGGGAACTTAAAGTAAGCAAAATTTTCTTGAAAGGAGTGCATTGTCCTTGTTTTGAACAGGGAAGTTTAAAAGATCTGCCAGTGGAATAAGATTTTTGCACATAAATAGGAACAACTCATCTCCATCATCTTATTTCAAGTGCAGTGTATCTAATTATCTTATTTTAGGGGTCACAATATTAATTCCATTGGCAGATAATCTTATTTACTTGCTCTAGGACAAATGCACTCCTTTCAAGAAAGTTTTGCTTACTTTTAGTTTCCTTTTTGCAGGGTAGGGATTACTTGTATGCAGTCTGAATTTCATATAACTTTTTCCATCACTCTTCTTTTTTTCACTCTTTTTTTTTTTCCATCACTCTTCACACATCTATGCGTATTCTTCTTAATATTGTCCGGGATTTGCTTTAAGGTTTTTAGGTTTAGAGGTAGACTTTCGGTTTGTGCAAGCACAGACAGGAAATGAGGGGATAGATAAAGAGTTGGGGCCAGTGGTGTATAATACATTCCCACAAATGAATCACCCTTGCTTTGCTTCTGTATGACTGTGAGTAATTTCATCCAAGTCCAAATATGTTGGCTCCGAACTGTAGCTCTGAACACTGTTAAAAAACACTGTCCAAATGAAAAGTGATTCAAACGTTTTTATGCCTTTTTTGTTCAAAATATTCTTATTGAAAAAAAACTTTCTCTTTGAATAAATAAAGTGCACAAGAACAAAAGCCAGAGGAAGGATCTGGATAAGAAAATAGTAAGTAAGTTATTTGTAACATATTCTCTGGATGCATTCCCACAGCGGAGCGTTGCGTCGTGCAGCTCGAAGCTATAACAGTTAGCGTTAGCTCATGTTGTTCAGGAGGTTTATAGCTGCACTGGCGCACGTTCAAGAGCTTTACTGGCTTTTCTATGTTGCTCTCAAACATCCTTGTCATACTGTTTCATGTCTTACTGACCCTTCCTCTTGTTAAAAATCAGCATAACTGTCTAATTTCAGCGTAACTTTGACAGCTTTCAGCATAACGGCCCATTGCGCTGAAATGCGCTGGAGAGAACCCTGTAGTTTAGTCTGATTTGATGTCAGATAGGAAGGAGGAGGAATTAGGTTGTTAATTTTTCTGTAGTGTATTGAAACCTCTGGTTTCCACTCTATATGTTCTGCTACGTGAAACAGTTTAATATTTACTTTTTAAGAGCAGTTATTGGCAAATAATTAAAAGTTAAACTTTCTTCATTAATCTTTAAAACAAAAAAAAATACTTTTACTGTCACATCTCTTGTCCTGTTGCTCGTTTTTTTATTTATTTATCATGTTTTCCTTTTTCTGACAGCTGTCTAAAGACCTCAGAAATATCCAACACCAAATCTGTAAAGTGCGGTCAGCTGAATGCCCCTCTGCCTCACCTTTTCATTCCAAGAGTGTAGAGGAATTTACACTGCAGGCTAAACACAGAAATACCCTCCATGGAGCAGGTTTTCTCTGCTTATTCGGAGTTACTGTGAAAAAAAAATGCTTTACTCCCCAATAAAGATGCTCTATCTTTGGATATTAGGGGCTAATTCCTCCTTTGTGACTTTTCATTTAGCAAATATGCAATTATGTTTGTATTGGTACTGTTATGCTTATTGGGTGTAATTACTCTCTGCACTCCTAAAATGTATTCTTTCTTGCTGTTTCAAAGTACCTCTTTAAAATCCCCCCTAAAATTAATCCATTAATGCCTAAAATGTGCTTTGAATTAACTTTTTACCTTTACCCTATTTTTTTTTAACTCGAATGAACTGCAAAGTGTAAATGCTGTGCTCATTCACCTTTGTCTCTTTTATACTGTGAAAATCTGCTGCAAAGAGGCAAGTTTAGCTCAGTGAATCAGCCATACATTTAGGAATTAGATTCTGAAGGAGTAAATTTTCCTAAATTGCCTAAAGACTGATGAACACTCTTTTCAATGTTAAGAAAGTCACTCACCTTTCAGATTGACAGGGTTAGTTCCTTTGAATTGTTATGCATCAAAATAAAGGGATTTCTTGTTTTAGGGAGGGTTATTGCTCCATCTATCTATCTGTTTGTCCATCCATTTGTCCACTCATCCATCATCCATTTGTCTGAACTGAGAGCTCTAAATCTGGAAAAGCATCACATTTTTTTACAAAAAGAGTGTTTGGTAACCCTGTTACATTCAATTTAAAGGGGACATATCATGCAAAATTCACCTTTTTAGTCCTCAAATACATTTTGTTGTGTACTTGGAGTCTCTAGGAATGCAGACATTTTTAATTTAGTCTTTCCAGGTGCTGCATAGATATCTTTATATTCTATTTGGGTCATAATTTTATATCTATTCAGTTTTCTCTATTTTCTATCATGTTTTTTTTTTTTTTCAACAATAGCATCACAGTATTTGCTGCAGAGCTGCTAAACAAGGTCGTGAACTTCTGGCTAATCAGTTCTCACATCTGCCATTTTTATGTTTTTTCGCTGCAATTTTGTAGTCCAAGCTGAAAGATGCCAAAGCTGCAAATGGATAAGTGAAAATGTTGGGCTGTTGATTACACCGTCCCCCAGCATACTACAAACATGGCTGAACAGGGTGGAGTGGAACGCTCTGCAACCTGTTGGCAGGGCAGGGTGTGAAGGGACTCATTTGCATTTAAGAGACCGCACCAAAACGAGTTGCTCTCAGATGAACTTCAGAACAGGGTTAAAAAGGGGCAGTGGGGAGGAATATAGACCAAAGCATTGCTGTTCCACTTCATATAGGCCACAACTGAATGATTTAGTTATATGTGAAAAGGAAGGCATTAAAAAGCAGGATACTTTGGAAGTATAACTTGTCCTTGTTGTTGACATAAATCCTACAGATTGTAAAGAAATAGCATTTTTTAACAACAATAAAGAATCACTGTCACAGTTGTTAGCTATGATTTGATTAATGGATTTTCTCCAATATAGAATCTCAACCTTTCACAGCCATGACTTCCAACCCACGGCCATCAGTAGCATTTTGACGAAAAAAGCGTGAAGGTTTTTTGTTAAATCTGACACTTCTGGTTTGATTGTTAGTGCTTTATAGGATTTATGATAAATATTAAAATGGCTTCCTGCATTGACAACTGTTAGAGATGGGAAACTAAAGAGTTTTGTTTTGTAATCTTCAACTTTTTGTCTCCTTCAAAGTTGTGTTATCTCCATGCTGACATCGTGAAGAACCTCAATTCTAGAGATACCAAGAAACAGTTTCCAGACTTCTACAACAACTTCATGGATAAGGGTGCTGTAAGTAAAGCGCTACACTCTTGTTTTTATAAAATTAAACGGAAATTAAAACGAAAAAGTAATATATTTAATATATATATATATATATAATATATTATTTTGTATTTTTGTATTTTCATTTTTATTCTCTGTAAAGTGACCTTGAGTGTCCAGAAAGGCGCTGTTAAATAAAATGTATTATTATTATTATTATTATTATTATTATTATATAGTGACTGACCTAAAGTGTAATTTAAATTGCGCCAATTCACAACCCCTCCTCTGAAGGCGTTTTTCAAAATCAATTCTATCGAACCTTCAATTCTATAAAACTTTTTAACAGATTGGTTAAAAAGTTTTATCCCTTAGGAAACCCAGCATATTAATGAGTCGTTGACTTGCAGCATTCACTCCTCCTGGATGGGAATTCAGCAACAGTGGACAGTCGCTTGTTTGTGTTGTTAACTTTGCAGCAATCCCTCATACAAAGCATGCATCTAGCGACAGTGGAAAGGAAAACTCCCCTTTAACAATGAGAAACCTCCGACAGAACTAGGCTCAGATTTAACAGCCATTTGCCGTGACCGACTGGGGGATTGAGAAGATAGAGCATACACACACAAAGAGCACAGAAGTACTGATCCAGGAGTACTTTCTATGTGACAGAGTAGTGAAATGACAATGACAGTTCTAGTTCCTTTAGTGGCTTCATCTAGGAGACAAACACAGCTAAGCAGATGAGCTGTGAGCAAGTTTTCAAGTCTAGAGGGTGAAAGAGAGCACATGTAGTTAGATGCAGTAAAATGTCTAAACCAACTGCTATGTCTCTGCGATAAACAGGGTTAAGCAATGAAAGAGGCGGCCAAATGTATCATCTATTGGAGAACATAAAGTTGTTGGCAGCAGTAGCCCAGCTGAAGGCTTCCTCCAGGACAGCACAGCTAAACCGAACACCAGGCCAGATGTAGCTACTATGAAGAGAAAAACAGAATTGAAAATAATACAGAAAATGCAAAATTGGAGAGTAGTAGGAGAATGTAGCAGAGTGATAGAAAGTCATTATGCCCTGCAGCAGCCTAAGCCTATATGAGGGTGAAAGAGTTCACTCTGCATGTTAGGGAGTGGCATTAACAGTCACATGAAAATTCAGTTCTTTGTCAAGAAAGGTTAACGAAGTGAGGTCTAATCCAGATTGCTTGGCAGCAGCAATTGCTTCTCTGCAGTCCTTGCTTGTCACTTTCCTTCTTGGCATTGTGCACTTGTAAACTTCTGCTTTTATAGAAGGTCACATTAACATGGATCAGAAAATCAATTGCTTTAATTATCTGCTGCTGGCTACATTAAATCATAAGGAAATTATTAAGTAGTTTCTCTCTTGACTTACAGTTGAAGTTTCCCTTTTCTCATTAATATTAATGACCTATTACTGAGAAGCTCTAAAGATAACAGCACAAACAAACAATATCAAATTAGATGCAAAAAGTAAGCCCAGAAAATATTACACACAGGCATACGTTGGAGCAGTGTTGATTATTGAAACAGAGCAGAAACCTGTTATTTCAAACCAGTCTGTCTGGGTGTACATGACCTGTGAACACCAGATCTGTTTTATTTTCCTTTTTATTATTTTCATTGAGCCATTTTAAGCTGTTTGACAGGTACTCCAAACGTACCTTGTTGGTTAATAGTAGAAATCAAAGTTTGTGTAACAAGGTAGTGTTACATCAACTTTGGACGTTGCAGAGTGTATCCATAAGATTGATTCAGAAGATAACAACCCAGGTATTTCCCATAACATTAAGCAAACAAACAAGAACGGCTAACTTAAACGGTGCTGTAATGCTTTCATTTTCTTCAAACGAGTGTTCATGGTTTGAAATTCGCTGAACTATTAAGCCCTAAGTTAGGTTCTGGTGATACTTTCTTTTTGTCTTTCCTTTGATGTCCTTTGAAGCGCCTTGGATTTCATTGTATATGTGTTGCCTTTTGAATATACTTGGCTTCCCCTACTGTGTTCCAGTCATTCCTATAACAAAACTTCTCTCTCTAAATTGGGAATTCATTATATACATATTTTTTAACTTCTGCTGCTTTTGTTGGGGCTCGGGGGCTAAATTTCTAGACACACCCCCCCCCTCATTGATTTAGAATAATTCACTCAATAATTAATTTCTATTAGTAAATCAATGGTAAACCTTGAACTCCTATTATATAGATGCACTATGCAGAGTAGCTTACAACTCTAGGGAAGTTGCCAGTTTTCAGTAAATAGTCATTAATATCATCCAGAAGAGCTTACGTCCAACAAGGTCATTGCTGAAAAAGCGACCATTTCACAGTTTTGTGTCCAAATGTGTTAGCAGAAAGTAGAGTGGAAGGAAAAAGCGTGGTAGAAAAAGGTGAACAAGCGACAGGGCATAACTACAGGCTTTTATAATGTAAAAGAGCCCATTTAAGAGTTCAGGGGTGGGGGCCTTACAAGAACCTTGAGTCAGTGCTTCAAGTAGCACCACTCAGACGTACCCAGGACACGGGGCACAACTGTTGCATTGCTTGTGTGAAGCCGCTCCTGAACAGGAGACAATGCCCAAAGCGCTTTAAAATAAGTTTTCCGTTTCATTTGGAAATCGGAGTAGAAAGGATAGAATCACAGTAGCAAGAGATCCAGCGTGAAGTTTCCACAGTCAGGGATGATTTAGGATGCCGTGTCATCTTTTGGTGTTGGGCCACCGCGTTTCATCCACTCCAAAGTCAGCACAGCTGTCTACCAGGAAATTTTAAAGCACTTCATGCTTCCCTCTGCTCGCAAGCTTCATTGCAATTTCATTTTCCAGAAGGAACGGGCCCACTCTGTTCTTTTATTTTTCTTATTTAATATTCTAATCCTCTGTGAAATAAGAGCTTTGATTTGTCATTAGCTGTGAGCCATAATCATCCAAGCAAGCAGAAACGCTTGAAATATTTCCATCCATGAATCTTTGACTTTCAAATAAATCGTTAAAATAGAGGAACTTTTCAATATTGTGCAAACTTATTTAAATGCACCTGTAATATCCTGCGCTGATAAGAGAGGAGAACATAGTGTGGCCATGAGTTTGTTTGCTTGTACGCGGCTCTGTGTCATCTCTGTTTGCTCTCTCTGTTCTCAATCAAAGCAGCGCCCTTCGGTATCTTTATGTTTTCATGCGTCTGTTCTCCCTGCACACCTGGCCTTTCTGACTTCTCCTCTCCACCTCCTTCTCAAACATCTCTCACACTGTCAGCTCTGCTGTGCTCTCTCTCCGTCTCGGTCTGTCCTCAACCCCTCAACTTCCTGTCGAGATCATGGGAAAAACCCCACAGGACGAATTATCCGTCATAGGTCTCACTTTAAGAAAATAAATAAATAAAAGCAGCTCTGTTGTGATTCTACAGACTCAAAGTTGGACTATATGGTTATTTTTAGAGCTTTGGAGCTCTTTTTTACAGACATCCTTTTGTTTCTTCCTCTGGTATTTTGTTTTTATTGTTGATGTTGAAATGACCCCTGGTGGAAAAAGACAGCAACTGCAACTTATTGTTTTACCTTAAACCCCCCTATTCTTTTAGAAAAAGTAGTGCACAGTTGAGGTAAAAAGAAAGTACACTGTCAGTTCTAGATCTTTAACATGGAAATCATGTGATCTTTACCAGGTCCTAAAATTATTTAAATCGAACCTTAGGTTTGCAAAAGCACACACACTCGGTCAATATTAAACCGAGATAAAGTCAACATTTCACAAGTTTGGGAAAATGTAAGTACCATGGTTCAATGCTATTGGATTTAAATTTTTTTTAAAGCAATCTTCAGTTAATTTGCATAAAGTTTCCTGTAGCAGATAACCTGCATCGTGTCTTCATTTATTCCAGATTAGTTGGACCTAGCAGGTAAACCTAATGGCTGGTGTGAGACGGGCCAAGACCAAAGCCGACTTCTGCCGTCTTAAAACGGCTCCGGTCTTAAAAAACATTGTAGGGTGTAGGGCTATTTTAAGAGCCTTTAAAATGATGTAGGTTTGTGCAAAAAAGGCAAATGTTTAGAATTTATTAATAGTGTAAATGTATTTAATATATGTTATAAACATCCTTTTTATGTTTTTCTCAGTAACAATTCTTCTTCTGGTGTACCTTACAGATTCTCAGAGTATCAGTTCCACCTAATATATCTGCTGAGTTGGGTAGGTGATATTTTTCAATAGTGTGTATATATATTTACCTGTAACAAATGTGTTGTTGGTGGTTTCTTTCCTTTCTGTGAGTGTTATTTATTATTATTATTATTATTATTATTATTATTATTATTCCTTTTCTTCCTTTTCCAAGACCGGTATCGCCCAGAATTGCTGTCAGATGATACCCAAAGGCGTTTTGCCGCAGAAGTTCAGACATTTCAAGCTTCCGAAGTCACTAAGCAGCTGGAAGATTTCAGGTGAAGTTCTCACAGTTCGAACTCGGTCAGTGAACTGAAGGCAGCTGGACTTCTTTTTTGGATTTCAGAGACTTTTTACCTCCAACCCACCGAGCATCCTCAGGTTTGACGGTTTCAGAGGGAGTTTCCAGGTTATTGACTCCTAGCGGGATGTTCACACTTGAATCACCCAAGTCAAATGTGTGTCACAAACACAGCAGCATTATGGGGCACTTGTTCTACTTGTATACCTTTTTACTGTAAAATCTGAACATAAAGTGCTGTGAAAAACTCTTGGTGTCAGCTGTTGTTGCCTAGGGTGGCACAACCGGTTATAAAGTTTGGGGAACAGTTACGTTTTAGCTTACAGTCAAGTTTGGAGAGATTTTTTTCCACCTTAATAAATGGAATCATCATTTTAAGAGCGTTTTGTATTTACTGGTTTTATATTTGTCTGAAACTGAAATTAGTTTATCTGAAATATTTAGATGCAGTGCTGTATATGTAGATTAGTTGGTTCAGTTATCATTTTCTTCAATGAACTGGTACACTTATGACCCATTGAGTCGTCAGCTTTACAGCGAAGGGGTGAGACATTAGGTGCATCCCATTTCATCCTTAATCAATAATGCTTTTAAATGTTTATTTTTCCTCCAAACTTTTTCTTAAGACATAAACCAAAAATATTCATTATAGCAGTAATGTAACTTTTGTCAACAGTACTCGTTTGTCTGTTTGCTATACATGTGTATTTGGATTACAATTAAACTCTCTAAATTATTAAATAATTTATCAACCATCATTTTGAGAAATTCAGTTTCATTTAAAAACTGGACCTTAAATTTAAAAAAATGTTATCCAAAATTTCACATTAGAGCTTTTGTTGTAATCACATTTTTATTATCTTTTTAATCAGCGTTTACACATCAGATAGAAATATCTATGTGACTGATTTGTTTTTTTTGTAATCCGTTCAGTAAGATTTCTGAGAATTTTCTTTCTTTGTGTGAAAACATTGACATTGAAACTATAAAAACAAAATGGCCCTAGTAATAAAACTACTTTTTGTCACATGGGCCAAAATTGTCAAGTCAAGAGTACTTGCAGACCAAGAAAATATAATTTTTTGCAAACTAAAATCAGAAGGAAATTAGCCTCAAAAATAAACCAAGCATGAAATATTTTCATTGAAAAAGTAGTTTTTATTTATTTTTAAGAAAGGATTGTTTACATCATTGTAGATCCAAAACTTGAAAAGGACTTTGGTTGTTTGTGGTTTTTAAAAGAAAGGCATACAGTTTGCAAATTCTATTGAGCTTGATTGAAATGCATAGACAATTTTTTTTATCTATTTTCAGCAATTAGAACAGGATTTTGGCCATTCTTTCTGTAAAAATGCATCCTATATTTAGCCAAGTTTAATAAAACAATTAAAAGCAGACTTTGGTGCATCAGTGTCTGTTTTTTGAGTAAAACTAACAGCATTCCCCATTATTTATGGGAACGTTCTCCCTTAACAGTCTGCCCCTCTTTGTCTTACACAGGCAAAAGAGGATGATGGGTATGACCCTAAGTGAGGAGCAGGTGATGGATGTTGAGAATCACTATCCCACTGACCGCGTCCCGATGGACATGAAGGAGAAGTCTGTGGCTGAGAATCTGCTGGAGAAGCTGTATGATTCCCAGTGAGTGCCGTTTTCTTTCCTTTTTAGGAGTTACTTCACAGGCTGAGCTCTTATTCACGTTCTGCAAAGACAAACAGTTGAGGCTGATTTTCTGCTAGATGTGACCAAAACATTCCTTTAATCTATGAGTGAAAATTATGTTTTGGTTGTTGTGGTTTTTTTTAAGTATTATTAGGACATTTGAAAGTTTGGTTTCTTGCCAAACGCGTTTACTCACATCTTAAAACCTGCATCTGGATGCACAGAGGCAGGATAATGTGGTAACTGATCATTTCTTTAACAGTGAGTTTACTTATTATTAAATCAAAATGTAATAGTTTATAGCTCTGTTCATGGGGATGACATTTCTACCAGCTGGTTCTTGTTGTGATAAGCAGCTAAAATGTCTGACACATGCAGTCCTAAATGATGGAATAACCAGCTGATCCTCTAATGATTCAAATTTGTAGCAGCTCAGCTTGAGCCACTTTGGGGTGTTTTGGAGGAGCGAGTCAGGAAACATTTTCCTCCACCAGCATCACGTCGTTACCTGGCCACTATCCTGCAAGAAGAATGGCTTAAAATCCCTCTGACCACTGTGCAGGACTTGTATATGTCATTCCCAAGACGAATTGACGCTGTATTGGCCGCAAAAGGAGGCCCTACACCATACTAATAAATTATTGTGGTCTAAAACCAGGTGTTTCAGTTTCATTGTCCAACCCCTGTAGCCATCGGCGTAGGAAGCGGGGGGGACGGGGGGGACATGTCCCCCCCAATATTGAAGCCAGGTGGATATGTCCCCCCCAAAAAACTGTACCGCAAAATATTGGATTTTGAAATTTTTTTAACTAGCGTGCTTTTATTTTGAAGGCGCAGCATCGCGTTACGTCACTGTACTCCCCCTCCCCTCTCTGAACTGCTGAGTGAGCACTCAGAAGGGAGGGAAACAGCGACACAGAAGTCAGAAACTTGTGAATGAGGTAATGGTCTGTCGGGAATGCTGCTATGAATATTGCTTATTTATAACGTCTTTTTGTCAGTTCACTTTCATATATAGAAACTGAATCTTTTTGGTTTAGTCATCTTAGTCTTGGGATGATCTCTAATCCAATATTTAACTGCTAACTTCCTCTAGACGTTTGCTACGCTAGCCAAAATGTCTTTTTTTTTTTTTTTTTTATATCTCATTTCAGTACAATGCCACCACCAACTAAAAGGCTGAAACAGCAGCAGGACTTACTCAGCTTTTTTAAAAAGAGTAACGTCAGTGTGAGTAACAGTCACACAACACAAGGGCAACACCTGTGTTGCCCTTGTGTTGAAATTAGCCCGGTCTGGGCGTGCGTTTTACGAGGATTTTTTATTTTTTGCGTGGTTTTGCTTAGCCGAAATGGACAGATATTATACCTGCCGCGCTCCTGATCGTTAGTTAAAACCACAGGGAGAGTTAATTTTAATTCTTAGCAGCGGCTAACCAACTAATTAACTTCTGCACCTTTATTTCCTCAAATAAACTGCTGGCTCCTCTTTTTAGACTATAAATAGATTAACACAACATTGACAACTCTGTAGTTTTCTCTGTTCTGTACTGCAAACTGGAATTAAAGGCGCCATTTTCTACCAAAGGTCTGGACAGACTGGCGACCTGTCTAGGGTGTACCCCGCACCAGCACCTTGTGAGGTTTAGAATGCGTTTTTGAACCAGATGCTTCAAAGCGCCCTGTCCATAGTTCTTCAACACACTGTCAGCTCCCTGTCAGAAAGACTTTAGTTCAGAGTCCATGAGATAATACTCTGAAAGGATTTAATCGATTGATTTTATTTGCCTCTGTAATGTGACAAATAAAATGTTTTGTTTGATTTAAAATTGGCCATATTAGGCTCAAGAGCTGTACCTCATTTCTGAAACCATCTCATATGTTTAGGAGCAACAATGCAGGGACAGCACAAAGGAGACAGGAAAAGGAGAGGATAGTGCAACTGGGCTAGAGGCAGTAAGTCAGAGTGAGGGAGAGACAGGAGTGGAGCAACAGGTAAGACAGAGTAACTCATACCAGTAGATACTTCATGAGAGTCCACAAAAAAAGTTGAAAATTTTAATCTTTTGCTTGTAGTAAGTGTAGTTCAGGGGCATTGAGTGACATTGTAACTTTTCCTTCTAGGGAGTTCAGACTAGGGACACACAGCTGAGAGACTCTGAAGTCAGTGGACAGAGAACAGAGCCAAATCAGCCACATCCAAAATTCATAGACCCTCAAGCTCTAGCCAACAGAACTTTACATTTCCAAGGAAAGTGGTACAAGGAATTTCCCTGGCTACATTATGATGCAGTGAAAAAGGGCATTTTGTGTTTTTATTGCATGGCAATTTACCAGGACAAACTCACACCATTTGGTGCAAAATCCGAACCCGCCTTTATCACTTCTGGATTTAAAAATTGGAAAAAAGCATTCGAAAAATTTAAAGCACATGAAAATAGTCACACACATCATCATGCTGTTTCTGTGACTGCACAAGAAAGTCATCCTATAAATGCCCAATTATCCAGTGCTTTGGCAACTCAGCAAGGTGACAATAGGCACTGTCTGGAGAAAATTGTGAGCTCCATAAAATATTTGGCACGGCAGGGACAAGCTTTGAGAGGGCATGACGATGATGACAGCAATTTGTATCAACTGTTGAAAAATCTGGCAGAAGATGATGCCCTTTTGGCTAAGTGGTTGCTGAGGTCTCAGAAAGAATACCTAAGTCCACAGATACAGAATGAAATCTTGTGTTCTATGAGCAATAGTATTGTCAGTGAAATAGCAGATACAATCAGAAACCTACCAATTTTTGAGTTTGCAATTATTATGGATGGAACACAGGACATTTCTGGGAAAGAACAAGAAAGCATTTGTCTGCGATACATTGACAGTGACATGAAGCCCCATGAAGAGTTTATTGGCTTGTACTCAGTTTCTGAAACAACAGGAAAAAGCCTTGCTGCTGTTGTTAAAGATGTGCTGCTCAGATTAAACTTACCAATGCATGGTTTACGAGGTCAAACTTATGATGGAGCAGCCAATATGTCTGGGAAGCATGCAGGTGCACAGGCACTGATAAAGCAAGAGCAGCCACTAGCACTTTTTGTTCATTGTGGAGCACACTGCACTAATTTAATTGCACAGAAAGCTTGCTTAGCCTCAGTTCTGATCAGAGACGCATTGGATTGGGTGAACCAGCTTGGAGTTCTTTTCTCTCAGTCAGGGAAGTTTAAGGCAATCCATGCAGCAACAGCACATACAGAGAATCCATCGTGCACTGCAATAAAACCCCTCTGCCCCACAAGATGGGCAGTACGGAGCAAAGCAATCAGAGATGTTTTGTCACAGTATGGGTCAGTGCTGGCTAGCTTGCAGGAGATGGCTTCTGGTGCCTCAAACACAGCATCCACTGCTAATGGACTGCTGGGGCAGTTTAGGAAAGGTAAAACAGTTTTGGGTCTCATCCTTGCCTCACCTGTGATTGATAAGCTTGAATGCCTGAGCATCTCTTTCCAGAAGAGAACTCAAACCATTGCTGGAATGAGGACTGCTGTGAAAGTTGTTCAGACTTCACTTAAGGCTAAAAGAAATCAAGAAAGTTTCAACACTCTTTTTGAAAAGGCGATGGCTGAGGTTCAGTCTTTGGGTGTTAAACCCATCACAGTTACACAGAGAAGGCCACCCCCAAAACGCTTCACTGAAGGAGCTAAGACACATCAACCTGAATGTGCCAAGGACCACTACAGAGGTGAATTCTTTAAAGTATTGGATGTTGCAGATGCACAGCTCACTGGGCTATTTAACCAGGATGACTTGCTGACTTTGCAAAAGTTGGAAGAGACACTTCTCAGTGGAACGATTGATGCTGCAGTCATTGGGAAATACCCAGAGTTGAATAGAGAGTTACTTTCAGTGCAACTTTCTATGTTTAGACTGAACTACTCATTTAGCAACAGCGCAGAAGCTGCAGGGATCATTGGTGGACTGCCTGGAGAGGTCCGTAGACTTTTTGGGCAAGTGGAAACTCTGGTCAGGTTGCTTTTGGTAGTCCCCGTTTCATCCTCTGAGGCAGAGAGAAGTTTCAGTGCGCTTCGTAGACTCAAAACGTAGCTCCGGTCTACAATGACTCAAAACAGGCTTAATCATGTTGCTGTCTGTCATGTACATAAAGATAAACTTGATTTACTGGACAAGAAGTCAATTTGCAAGCAATTTGTGGCTGCAAATGAAAGGCGGAAAAAACATTTTGGCTCTTTTGCCTAAGCCAGTGTTTGCCATCCTTTTATGTGTCCGGCACATTTTTGGCGAATTATAAATGCATGGCTGTAAAGTGCAATTGTTCAGAAGCACAGAGGTGTTGATCTCTATCTAGGATTATGTGGCCTATAAACAAAAGAAACAAAATAAAATCAACAATGCTTCGTAAACTGAATATCTCTGTGCTAACTGCTTTTCCAACAGTTAAAGCACACTGTAATCAGTGAGTTAAAAAGCTTGTCTATTAAATGTGTATTTATTGTTGGTAAATATTTCTTCATTTTTGATTTGGTTTAATTAGTCATACAGTTCGACAAACTGAATAAGCATATTTTGATTGATTTTCTTTTCTTCTTTTACTTAATGTTAAAAATGTGAATAATTTGTTCACTACATTGTCTGTGAGGGCTCTTTCATCTCAGAATTTTGTTTAATGAAAGAGATGGTTCTATGGTCAGTCAACCTATATAAATTCATTTTTGACCATTATTGCAAGTTTGACAAAATAAAACATATCAAACTTTGCACTTGTGTGGCCTACTGAATTGTTTTTAATCCAACTGAAATATTTGATTTTCTAGTGCGTATGCGGACACTAAATATGCCAAGGGCTGAAGCCCTTGAAAGACATCTCCCTTTGCTTAATAAAAGACTCCAGTCATTTTGTTTGGTGATATGCTCACATCTTATGAACAAATGCATTATGTAAATTTTAAATGCATTATTTTTGCAAGACACATTTATAAAGGAATAAAGTAAAAGATTAAATAGCCTTTTTTTTAAGTAGCGTACTTAAGATATATTTCTGTTGAATATTTACGAATCTCAGATTTCCGACATGTGTCCCCCCCAATTGTAAACTTATTCCTACGCCCTTGCCTGTAGCTATCTATTTTCATTTTTATTTATTTATATCCTGACCTGCAAAATCCTGAAATGACCTTATAGCCACCCATGCCTAGTTAGGCTACGCACAATCATTTAAGCTGCTTGGTGTGTGATAGTGAAATGTGATTTTTATTTTATTTTCAGTTTCTATTAATAACCCCCCATTTTTGAACAATCCTGAATGTGAATTAATAGCAGTACCAGGTGTGTATTACATTTATGCACGTATGCAATACATTTCACTGAAAGCACAGAGGGGAATCAAGCAGCAAGTAGGAAAGAGAAGCAGTCTGGGTGAGTGTCTGCAAGAGATCAGCGACAGAAGCGCAACAAAACAGCGTGAGAAGGCAGAGAGGAAAAGATGGAGGCAGCAGTGCCACGTTGGCAGGAGGGCTCTCCCTGGAGTTATGCCAGTTCTTTTAGGGAGGGGTGGCTCTCATGCAAAAACTAGAGAGAGGGAGGAAAAGATTCAGAAGATTATCAGTGCAGCACAGCGTCTGCGATGAGCACAGTAGGAAAAAAGGAAGCTGCAGATCCCAGCTGAAAGTTGGCTTTGACCCCACAGCCATCAACTGTTTTTCATCCTGTTCATGAAGCAGGTCAGACGGGGAGGGGAAGTGGGCCACGGAGAGGGCAGAGGATTGTTTGACTTCATCCTGTTAGGAGAATGGAGAAGGAAGTAGAAATGACAGTAGATGCAGTGTTCACACTCTGCTGTCGCCCTGTGAAAACAGTCACCGTGATAGTGGATGTTTGCAAACCTGTCAAGACATCAACCACATTCTAATTCAGCCCCAGCACTGTTGGGTGTCTATCTTCAAACGATCCAGTCACCCTCACTCTATTCATTCCTTCTAACAGTCGTCTCTCTGTCCCTCTCCCCGCTACAATCTTGCACCCGATCACCCTCCGCACACACACAAACCCCTCTGCCTTGACCACAGCACAGTGACTTCATCCCATTTGTTGCTCATTGGTCTATGTGGGGATGCAAACTAAGTGAACTAGACATTTGATTGGATAATGCAGGGAAATCCCAGGGAAACCCCTCCCATTCCTTATGTTCATCTGAAAACACAAGGATTGAATGTCTACTGTCTTGCCTGCATGTTGCATCAGACAAAAACATGGTTAAATAGACCGTTTCCACTGTGTTGGAGCATTTCGGATTCCAGATTTCCTTTGTGCAGACTCTCTAAAGGAGAAGAAACGGCAGCAGATAGTTAGGAGACAATACTTTTGCTTTGCATTGGTTTTGGATGTACAAGTACAGTTTTTGAATTATTAGAAGAGGCATTATCAAAATTTTGGATGCATTTCATTTCACATTTTTGATCTTTTATTTTTTTTAATTTTAGTTTCATTTTTTGGTGGTCCTCTTTTTTTTTCGTGTGCAAACTTTAGAATATGATCAAAAGCTTTACCCCTGAACACAACAACCAGATAGCCAGCTTTGAGTTGCAGCAAGAAAAGCTTAGTCACTTTAAATTCCACCGACCCAAAACAGAACTGATAATCAGTCGAGCAAGCGAAGGGAAAAATGCTACTTAAGAAGAAGAGGTAAGCTTGGTGCTCTATGAATAACTGTGGTTTCTTTTTCCCTCTTCACTCGACAAGTCATTGAAATCCGTTTCCTCTCTCCTGTTTTAGACTTAATATTGTCCCAGATGAGGAAAAATGGTGAGTTTCACTCTTAATTAAGCTTCTTGATTTTGAAATGTTTTCCTTGCTGTTTTTGTTTTAATGTGTTTCGTCTCTGCATGCTTAGCCTGGGTGGGGCCAAACCACAAGATTTTTGCATATACATTCAAGCCCACCAAATGTCTAATGACAAAGTTACTCTTGCAGAAGAGTAAACCGAAAGTTGATGCTTTTATATTTTTTTAATCTTTTATGGTGTCTTCTTACACACTCTTATGTTTATTTATATTTTGCATTTAGGGTTTGACAAAGCACATTAATTTAAAAATGCTCTGCATGCTTTTGCATGTTTCTGTCCTGAGTCCTTTGCTTTCAGTTGCTTTATTGTTTGTTATTGTACTCCAGGGATGATACGCTTTAGAGCTTTGTGTTGGTTTCTAATATGAAGTGCTTCAGTTGTGTGTTCCTCCCCTGCACTCCTCCTTTTCTCAAATATCTCCTCAACTCCTCCTTCGTCCCTCCATGTAGGTCATATTTTCTTTTCTTCCCACTCTTCTTAGCTCCTCCTCTGGAGGAAAAAAAACAACTTTTTGCGTCCCTGCTGTCCATTGTTTTCTTTTCCATCCTTATTTTGCCCCTTTTGCATTTTTTTTCTCCTTGCCAAATTTCATCTAATTTATTTCAACAATGATAGAGACACTCTGCTCTCGCATTATTATACATTTCATACTTTGAGGTACAAAAGAAGTTGCCATCTCAAGTTGGGTAAAGTTTGTGAACAAACTTTGTCGAGACCATGAAAAAAAGCTACTGCTCAGAGTTTTGTGTGCGATCTCCAGTTTTTGGTAAAGCTTTGCCAATACCCTTTTCTGATCATTCCAATTTATCTTGAAAAACCTTTATTAACCAGTTCAAATTCTTTCTTTATGTCAACTATTAATATTGTAAGCAAAGGCAACGTCGTGTGTGAGAAATATAAAAAGCCATTTTGGTCAATAATCATGCTTTCCAGCTCTACCTGGCATCTAATGAACAGTGCTAAAAATTCTAGCTGCTGTTTATTTAGCTGGATGAGATGTTTCATAAACATCAGCGGATGTTCAATGATTCAAAAAGTCAAGCTGGAACAGGTTTTCATTTCACATTTAGTGGAATTTGTGGTGAAACATCTGGTGGCGTACAATTAGAGAGTCGCCGTTAGAGGAGTTTTGAACAGCTGTCATTCAATGAGAAGCCAACTCGGGCAGTTTAAACTGATCTTTACTTTTAGATGTTCATGGATAATTCCTATGAATGCACTCAGAAAATGTACTAAGATGTTTTCCATTATTTTGTGTATTCATATTGAAATAACTCAAGAGTAACATTATAAGAGTAATGTGCAAAAAGGTTTAAAGCAACTAAAAAATTATGTTTTCTCTGTTTGAAAACACTTTTGATACCTAAGCATCATTTAACATTATTGATCAAGACGGCTCTAGTTATGTCAAGAACGCCTTACTACTTTAAAGGTTACATTTATTTTTTTAAATGAAGCAGAAGTAAATTCTTTAGTATTGAGAGCTAAAAACAAATAAAGATTTTGTCAAAAAATATTAATATATATAATTTAAGTGAATACCAAAACAGCTTTCCATAGAGAAGATAGTTACTTTAAACTGACATTGGCATCTTATTTATTTAATTTTTTTATTGGTCCTTTCTGGCAGTGTAGCAATAGGATTTGCTTTCTTGGTGCCAAAGAGAGCCCAAGAGATTTACAAAGGGAGCATATTTGCTTTTGCTATAGTGCTCCACTTGATACTTATGCAAAAAGATTTATTGGACATTATAATGGTCATGTTTCAAATTCAATGGATACAGAAATGGAAAGATTAAAGACAAAGAAAGGAAGAGAGAAAGCTGTGGCAAAATGTTAAAAGGGAGAAAAGATGACAAAAATCGAGTAGAAAAACAGAAGAGCAGAGGAGAGCCCGAGGAAACCCCCCCCCAGCAGCCACAGTGCAGAAGCCCCCGGGGGCCGCAACGACGGGCCCGCGGGCTCCGCCTGCAGCCAGCTACGCCAGTGCAGATTCAGACATGGCATCACATTTTAATGATTAGCATAGATAGCATTATTAACTAGAAACAACAGCCTCTGTATGTGAATACAGACCCACATCTCAACTCTTTCAAAAGACTGGCACTATCCCAAAATCCAGCATTTACAATGACAGAAAGCTCAAACGAATAAAAATTAGTAACTTTGCCGTGGTACTGCTAGCCTTTGATTTCCTAACGTCCCCGAAGGGCAATTCATTTGCAGCGAGTAGTAGTAGCAACAATCACACAACCCATCACACATTGATAAGACAAGGGGATCACCGTCAGTTTAAGTGCAGCGATATTATAAAAACCTTAGATCAGGACATTTATTTCTACAATTTGTTTAAAAAGCCAATGATCGTACACCTTGACATGGTGTATCTCCTACCTGAAGGAAGGAGCTTGGACTGTATATCTAGGGATGGGTGGGATCCATTGAGACTTTTTTTTTTCGCTTTTGTTACTGATCTGGACTTGAGTTGGTCCATAAAATTGTTCGCTTGTATGTATGATCTATCAGCATTCTTTGGTAATGCTTTACAAGCGCTTAGAATTTTGTTTAGAATCAGCAAACCAAACCATCAAAAAAAAGGAAAAACTGAGAGGAGTCAATAAACCAGCTAAAAGATTTCAACAAAAACACTTTTTCAGAGAAAGTGCATCCTCTGGTGGGCTTTTCTGCACACAGCATCAGCCCAGGGTTCAAATGTCAGTTTATTGTCCACCACTGTGCCCAGGTACCTGTAGCTTTACTGTTATATGCATCCCGGAGGAATGTCAATCTTTAGAAAATGTATTTGTTTTTAATTTTTTAAATAACACCTGTCCTTAACTTCTCTTGCAGCCAAGCCATCTTCTCTGCAGTAGCTGCCTACATGAAGCACCTTGAAGTTAAAAACAGGGCAGGCGATAGTAAGAAGTCGAAAAGAGGCTTCCCGTGGATTAAGGTGAGGCATCCTCGTCCATGCAGAAGGAAAACATCCTTGTATCTTTATATAGAATAAAATAATGTAATGCGGCCTAAATGAAATTTTATCTGGTTACAATTTTGTCTATCTTTATCTTTGCAGAAGAATCATGATCCTCAAAAGCCCAAGAGTACCAGGGGGTTCCATGTTCCTAACTGGATTGGAGGCAGTAGTAAAATACTTTTTTTTCCTTTTGCACATTTTTTATGTCATGTTTAAATATCTTTATTTTAAACATTTAAAATGTACATTTCAAATTATATGAAAAGAATATATGTTAAATATGTGTTCAAACTCTGCATTAGAGACATTAGAAAAGATTTTCTTTCATTTTTCGTATTTAGTAGTTTTACCTATTCATTTTTATGAATGGTCTGCATATAAGAACATGTCTTGCCCTTCTTTCCTGTTGCAGTCGAAGTCAAACCAAAAGATGTTGAAGGTACTCTTTGTTCAGAGTCCACCTCCCCTGTTATCTGTAAATAATGACATCCCTACTAATCAATGCATCCGCATGTCTGCATGTTCTAAATCAAACCAGAGGGTGTGGGTGCCTCGTTATTCACCTGAGTTTGTTTGAGTGGATATTTAGTTGTGGTGTCCTGTGGAAGCTCACATGGAGGATTTAAGATGCTCACTTGTGTCAAACTAACAATCTCACCGTAAACAGGAACCATGATTGCACCAAACTTCCTCTTTGCCTGTCTCATAGTCTTTTCCTTTTTTTGTTAACCTGACCGGGGTGCTTTTGGTTTATGGCTTTCTGCAGCTGAATTGGTAGTTGTTCAACTTTCATAAACATGTCCATTTCTTGTCCTACAGTGGAAAAAGATGTCAAGGGAAAGGAAACTAAGGGGGGTTCTGCCCGGGGCTCGTTGACTGAAACTCCAGTTCCTTCCATCAAAAAACCTGAAAGCTCACCCTCGGTGCCTAACGTGGAGTCCCCTGGACTTTTAAGCAACAACCCGATTATCGTCAGCAACAACACAGAGCTCACTCTGAACGATGGTAAAACTGTGAATTGTATTTTATGTGGACACTGAAAACGATAAGTGTGACAACTGTAGTGCCCTGCAAACTTTCACCTTTTTTTTTTATTTAGCTTACATTACAACCACACATTTGAATATATCTTATTTGGATTTAATCTCATAGTGGAAATGAAAGGAAAGAAATGCATGGATTTCACATGGATTTCAATAAAATTCTAAAAAGTTTGGTGCAGATTTGCATTCAGCCACAATTAGTCTGATGCCTCAAAGTAGGATGTAATGGAAAACACTGCTTTCAGTAGTAATTGCTAGAGTCCAAATACATTAAATTCAATCTCAGTATAAATACAGACATCTCTTGCCGATTCCTTTGTCATTTGTCTGAGGCGTGCAGCGAAAATTGTGGCTGATCCCTGGTGGCTGAAACCTACTTGGCGATTAAACTTGATTCTGATTTCCCAATAGTTACGCAACTCAACTTGTATTAGGGTGAGGTGATAAATCGATAAATTAATTAAAATGTACAATTTTTTTAAGATAACATTTTTGGAAAATCTGGTTTTGATTTTGCCAATGCACTCATCGGGCTTCCATGAAAAGAACAGCATGCAATGCTGAATATATGTGTAGGAAAATATATTGTCAAACTATTTTAAAGACGAAACTTTTTTCTACCATAATACGAGGTACTTTAATTTAATAATTGACTTCTTTTTTAAAGTTAGTTAGAAGTTACACAAGTGAAGTGAAGCCTGTTTTGGCTCATTGTGTAACGCCACTAGCAGCGAACATTTTGTCATATTTTCATTGTTTACAACGGCAATCTTGTTTTACAAGCCTGTTTCACAGCTTGTATTTAGCTGCACTTTGAATTCAGGTACACTCCCAGACAAAATGCTTGACATAAAAGCAAGTTTTTAAAATGATTTCCGTAATTTCTTTTTGTAAAACAAAATACCGATTGATCAAAGTTGGTATAATAAAATCTGAAATTTTCTTTTTAAGCTCTACCTTGTACGGTAAAACATTAACTCCAACAGTGTTGTTGATCACCACTCCATCCATTGTGTGTGTGTAACGCAAACTGGTGTAAAACCTCCCCCATTCATGATTGTACACCTAAATTGGCAGGTAGGGAATTAGAGCATTTTTCAGGGAATCTGTAAGGATACCAAATGGTAACTCCAAAGGAGTAGCAGAGATTCACAGCTCAGGATGGATAATCTGTTGCCAAGAAAGCTATTATTTGTGCACTCCACAAGTGGCAGGAAGCAAGCCAGTGTTGCAATCCAGGCCCAAGAGGTTCCTTTTGCAGTTTGCCACAGGGCATGTAGGGGTCAAAGCAAACACATGAAGAGAGTGCTCTGGCCAAATGAGTGCAAAATAAATCAAACGTTTTGTTTCACATGCAGAAAACTACACCACCTCCACTGGAACATGATGGCACTCATTTGAGAGTGAGACTGAAAATCATATATTAAGTGACACTCATGCATTATATAGAGTCAATACAAATGGAGGGAAAATGACCAAGCCTTTGTTTCTTTGAACTTTGATAATTATGGCTTACAGAAAATGAAAAGCCAAAGTGTAATGTCTCAGAAAGTGAGGATGTTCTAAACAGGAATGTCAGGCTATGTTCTTTGCTATGTACTCCACGCTTGTCTGGGCCTCCTTTTGAATGAATTACTGTATCAGCGTGACGTGGCATAGAGGCGATCAGCCTGAGGTTCGGCTGAGGTGGAATAGCAGCCTGGGTTGCTTTGATAGCTGCCTTCAGGTCATCTGCAGCGTTTCGTCTGGTGTCTCGTCACCTTTTTGACAATATCTCATAGATTCTCTATAGTCATCAGGTCAGGTGAGTTTGCTGGCCAGGCAAGCACACCACAATAATAATGATAATAACACTATGGTATTTGAACCAGCCATTGGTAGTTTTGGGTGTGTAGGTCGGTGCCAAGTCCTGATTTAAAATGAGGTCAGAAGCTTCATAAAGATGGTCAGGAGCAGGAAGCATGAAGAGCTCTTAGGAATGCGACATTTGTAGTCCATGTGTAGGATTCGTCTGTGCGTAGCGGCTCTTTATCCTCCGACTACAGCCTCTAGTTCACTCATTGCAAAGCTACCCCATATTCTTGAATTTACTTTGCTTGACAATTCTCTTAGGGTGGAGGTTGTCCCTGTCTGTGGTGCACCTGCTCCTATTACACGTTTTCCTTCCGCACAACTTTGTATGAATAGGCTTGAACAACCCGCCTCTTTAGCAACAACTTTTTTTGTCCTATCCTTCTTGTGGAGGGTGTCAGCGACCGTCTTCTGGACATCTGTCTGGTCAGCAGTCTTCCCCACGATCGTGTAGCTGACCCAGACTCAGAGGCCATTTTAAGTCTCAGGAAACATTTACAAGCGTTTTGAGTTAATTAGCTGATTAGGGTGTGACACCATAAGTTTCCCAATATTTAACTTCTTAATATTCAGATTTTCTGAGATACAGAATTTTGGGGTTTCATTACCTGTAAGCCTTATATCATGAAAATTACAAGAGATAAATGACACATTTCACTTTGTGTGATGAATCTACATGATGTATGAGTTTCACTTCCTGAGATAGGTGACAAAAATAGTCTGGACCTAAATCCAATTCAGAATCTGTTGCAAGACTTAAAAATCAATGTTACTCATTCCATAAAGTCTTACTAAAACACTCTGAAATTTGTGATTGTGATCCTTGTATTAATTCTCTTAAGGTGTTTTTGTTACATTGCACTATAATTAAATCAGTCCAGCATCTTTTTGTCTGTTATCACCAATAAAAAGTAAAAAAAAAAAAAGGATAAACCATGTTGTAAACCTTTTTGCAAACAATAGTTGTAGCTTAAATTTTGTTTAATGACGTGTAATTTTACAGTGAAGCTTAGAAATAATGTGCTAAATCGTATAAGCATTGCGTTTATGTACACGGACAAATGCACTTGATTCTACCTTTAAGTTTAATCATCCTTTCAAATAATCTGACTGCTGTTGGCTTGTAATTCCTAGTTGATAACAAATTTGGTTTTCTACGCTCTTAGGCCAGCCAGGCAACTGCTTAGAGCTTCCCACTCCGACAGATGGACCCCTTCCAGAGATGGGAGCCGGGGTTTCTGTCGTTGAGCACAGTTCAGCCCACGATGCTCACCCAGAAGAGTCGGACAAAGACAGGTGAGAAGGATAAAGACGGGAAGAACATTGTATACGGCAGTGTAATGGCTCAGGACTAGAGCTGGCACGGGGGTTAGAACTGGATAGTGTGGGAAATGGGGCAGGATAAGCACAATGTGTCTGAATTGCGCTGGCTGAGGGAGCGTGGTAAAACTCCCCCAGCGGTCTGTCCCTGCTGTGTGCTAGCTCTTGTCATGCCGCCCGTCGCTCGCTAGCTAACAGAGCCTGCAGTTGTGAGAAGGACCGTCACCGAGGTGAACATGGACTCAGCCCCCTTGCCTTCCCTCTCCCTTTTATCCTTTGTCCTATATCTTCCTCACAGTGGCATGTCTTCTCCTCCTCTGCTATCTCGCTGTCCCTTGTGTTTCTGTGTGTCCCGATTCTTCTCATTTTAACATCAGAGCTTCATCGCAATTTTTATTGGCCTCAATCTGTAAAGTCGTAGCGCCTTGTTTTCTTGGAATCGGCCACATACTGGCATCGCATAAGTTTTTTTTCTCCACTGTGATAAGTTTGTCATAAATCTGGCTTCATAACAGCAATTATTTGCTCTCCAAGGTGCAGCTTTCCCGCCAGAAATCAAGCTCCGATCTTCAGTCAACCATAAGCGAGCTACACATTTACTTCCATATTTTAGCTGCTTAGTCAATGTGCTTTCTAAGGTGTCGCCGTGTGTCAAAATCAGGACCCGTCCTTCATCTCCGCTTTGTCTCTTCAGTTTGTGCGATTACATGTTGTTGCCAGGAGCTTTTATTACCATACCTGGCATGCAGCTTGGACCGTGGTTCAGTAACATCTTCAGGGTGTCACTCATGTTGGGGTGTGCATTTATGCATGTTCTGGTTGTGACTGTGGTTGAAGACAGCTGTGTGAAGGGCAAAGGAGAGTGTGTAACCGTGTGATGTTCCGTGTTTTTGCAGACGGAAGACAAGGTGGGTGTCAGCAGAGACACAGGACAAGCTTCAGGCCCCAATTTCTGTTCACATACGATGCAGACAGAGAGCACAACGCTCATAAGCAAACACACTTTACGTTGAGTTTTGTGTTCCTGTTGCGATGCAACACAAACTGGCTAAGTATGTTTAAACTGATGCGAAGGGATTAGCTCGATTACAGAGACCGGCTGGATTATAAATACCTGCTGTGTCTGAAACTGGAGAAGTAAGACTAAATACATTTATAGAGGCAATGCATGGCTAAACATGTTCCTGCTGAGTAGCATTAAGATGCTACCATGTCTAAAAAGGTTTTCCATGTTTTTTTGTCTTACTAAATATGCATGCCATGTCATGCATATTTACTTTTCATTCGGCATCTGTCTTTGTTAGTTTTTTCTTTTTTATACATGTAAGTCTTGAATTAATTGAAGTTCTCCATCATCCTCTTTACTCTCATAATTAACATCATAATTAACTCAAATCCCATCCTCACACCTCTCTGTAATTTGACTGTTTTCATTTTTCCACTGTCTTTTGGATCTGTATGTTTCTTCTTCTTCTTTCTTTCTCTTTCTCTGTTCCTCCTGTTGGAACCTCCCCTCCCCCCTCCCCCACATCTTTATCCTGTCCCCGTTGTCTTTCACCCTCACCACCCTACTCCCCCTGGTCCTCTCCTACCTTCCATCCCTTAAACAGGAAAGTGGGACGCAGCGAGAGCGCCCGCGTGGACCGGCACCCGTCTCGGCGCCGTGGCTCTTCTCGTAAACAGTCTCGCTCCCGTAGCGACGTGGACCTCCAGCCTCCTTCCTCAGCAACAACTTCTGCCCCGCTCTCCCCGCAGCACCTCCATCCGTAAGATGGACAGCCCCTCTTTTACTGAAGCCTCTACGGCTGGAGAAGCTCACAGCAGGGACAGACAGGAAATCAAGTATTTTCAGATGAAACATAATCCATAGAACTGCCTGTTTGGAAAAGATATATATATATATATATATATATATATATATATATATATATATATATATATATATATATATATATATATATATATATATATATATATATATATATATATAATTAGATGTTTCTATGGCCCTGGCAGATTTCAGTTTCTTATGCACATAAGCTTCTGTTTATTATTTGCAGTAATACACTATTTATAGGTCTATAAATGGTCATAACACTGTTGGATGTTTTACATTTATATTGCTTTTATAAATGACATAACAGTCTATGTAATCCATTGTTTTTTGACTAGAAATTGCACAGAAAAAAATCTTATTTAATGTCGAAGTGAAAATGGGTTTTTACAATGTGCCAATTATTTAAAATATACCATGAGAAGTAAGTAAGTAACTAAGTGATGCCAACAATATTCCAATTATTGAAAAGGGGGGTCGAATAAATGTGGGTGTGTCAAGTAATTGCAGTCTAAAAATACCTGTTTGGGGGAGGTCCAGATCAGTATTCCTGCTGATATTACTGCAGGAAGTAGTCCTGAAGCAAGTCATGTAAACGATAACAGAAAAGTTTAATTCAGGTGATGGGTAAAAAGAAAGATTTCCAAGTCACTGGAAACCCTACAGAGTTCAGATAAATTCATCCATATCAAATGGAAAAAGTATAAAATTTGTCCATTTGTCTAGAGTTGGCAGGACTCAAAAACTGATTAACCTTGTGACAAGAAGACTTGTGGAAAAAGGTCACAAAGAGACCTGCAGGAGGCTGTTAAGAGGCTACAGGAGTTAGGAAATGCTAAAAGGCCTTATATGAAATCTCCCCTGACATTCATCCAACAGCATGTAGTAAACTCCAAAGTCAATCTGGTAAATGTTTTCAGGTCTGATAAGACAGAAACTGAGTTTTGTTTTTGTTTTTTTACCATCAGACTACTTGCTGTGTCTGGCATCCGCCACATACTCAAATTTTCCACAATCTCACAATTGTTTTTTGTGAAGTATGATAGTGGCAGCATCATGGGCCGGCGATGTTCCTCAGCAGCAGTCCCTGGAAGACTTGTAAAGGAGGAGGGAAACATGAATGCAGAAAATAATAATAATGTGACTATGCAAGAGAACTGTGACTTGGGAGGAGATTTATATTCCATTCATATTGAATAACAACCCCAGGCATACATCAAAAGCTGAACCGGAATGGTTCAAAGACACCAGGCCAATATTTTGAGGAGCTGGAGTTAAAGCTCGGCTCTCACAGAATTTGTGACTTGTGTTAAAAAGAGCTGTTAATATTCGATCGAGGTGACAGGGGCTGAGATGCTTTGAGTGTAATATTAGAAAAACAAAGTGTCCAGATGTACTGACTGGACTGAGAGTTACCTGCTCAGACTGAGAGCTGTGAGTGCAGCCAAAGGGGGAGATTATGTCCACCATCATTTATTTTATCTTGCGTAATCTTGATAAATTGATATTATTTTGTAAACATCTGTTTCACTTTGAAAAGATTTATTTCTTTGCAGTTTCGTAAAGCCTGCTGCTGCTTACGCTTTGTCATTCTCAAGGGAGTAACAGCTTTTTGTCACTAGAAATATTCTTATGCATCTTTTTGTTGGGCCTTTTACAGTTTTGTTGGTGAAGATTAGTAAAACACATTGATAAATAAGTACAGCTGCTTATTGTTATATCTCATTTAAAAGTTAAATTTGAGCAAATTTATTGCATGGGGCAAAATCGTAACCTGACTCTCGCCAGATGGATGTCGCTCCGCCTAGCTTCACTCACATACATCTGGGACATCTCCATAGGAATTGCCTTTATTGAAGGCTGGGCCTTATCAAAAATCCTTGCATATGATTGGATAAGCCACTTGTCTGTCATCTTTATCGACGTGCTATTTCAACCACTCACACCGAAGCCAACCCGTGACGCTGTGAGAGCGACGCAGGTTTTTTTTTTAAAAAAAATTTTTATGTGTTTGCGGCTCTAGTGGCACGCGTTTTATTGACAGTGAGCTGACAGGAAGAGGGGGGAAGACAGGCAGCAAAGCGCCGCGGGTCGGAGTCGATCCCGGCCGACCGCGTTGAGGACTAAAGGCCTCCTAACATGGTTTGCGCTAACCGCTCCGCCGCGGGCGCGTCCGCCACGGGCACGCCCCGGAAAACAAAACTTGCCAAATCCGGTCGGGAGAAGGGCGAAAACATCGTTTCCACCAACAAAAGCCTTCAGAGCCGTTCTCTGATGTTCTTTTAATGGAACAATATTAGGTAGATTGGACAACACGGAAGAAATAGCAGCATCAATGCTAACGCTTGCTTCCTCGACGAGCCGCCATTGTCTGAATCAAAACAGTCTCACGGTCGCTTCTCCACTACGTCACACCTATGAAACTCCAGCCCTGCGTCCTGATTGGCTGGACAATAAAATTGGTTGGAGAAATCACTCTCTATGGGAGATGTCCCAGATGGATGTGAGTGAAGCTAGACGGAGCGACATCCGTCTGGCTAGGGTCAGGTGAGAAAAATTGGCCTAGGATCTTTTAATTAGTAATTTGTGAGTTCCTGTTTCCCCGAGGTATAATATATCAAGACACCAGGTCTCATTTCTTTTAGCTGCTTCTCTAAATGAGAAAAACAAGGCAAGTTCTTCGGGAAAGGCATGTATGCATCAAACTTCATAATTCAGGGTTTGGCTTCTACACAGTAGCTACAGGCCTAAACTTAGACTTAGACTTAGACTTAGACTTTCTTTATTGTCATTTTGTATACACAGAGTGGATACAGAACGAAATTTCGCTTTCACACAGCTCAGAAAGATTGCAGTAACTCTACAGGATACCTTGCGGTGAATTACAGTACAGGATAAAGTGCAGTGATAAATCGCAGTCACTTACAGGATAAGTTTCAATTGACTTCCGGATAAAGTGCAGCAGTGAGCAGTAGGCAGTTGAAATGTAAACAGTGTAAAACAAATGTAAACAAATACGCAGTAAGGTGCAGCAATGATTTAAAAGTAGACAGTTGCATTGTACACAGTTTTGCAGTACGTTTCCCGGTAAGGTGCAGCAGCAATTTTGCAGGATACGATACAATGTGCAAATGTGCAGATGTGCAAATCAGCGAATCGAATGTGGTACACAGTCCGTTTTTATACTTTAGCAGTTCAGCAGTTCAACAGTCTGATGGCAGCAGGGAAAAAGCTTTTGCAGAACCTAGTGGACCTGCAGCGGATGCTGCGAAACCTCTTTCCAGAGGGCAGCAGGGAGAATAGTCTGTGGTGGGGGTGTGAGGGGTCCCTGATGATGTTACGGGCTCGAGACACACAGCGCTGCGATGAAATGTCTTTTATGGAGGGAAGAGGAGCCCCGATGATCCCTTCTGCTGTCCTCACCACTCTCCTCACGTTCTTCCAGTCGGAGGCACTGCAGCCTCCACACCACACAGAGAGACAGCTGGTCAGAATACTCTCTATGGTGCTTCTATAGAAGGTCGTGAGGATGGGCGGGGACAGGCGGGCTCTCCTCATCCTCCGCAGAAAGTACAGTCGTTTCTGTGCCCTCTTCACCAGCGACGCGGTGTTCACAGTCCAGGTGAGGTTGTCCGTGATGTGCACCCCCAGGAACTTGGTGCTGCTGACCACCTCCACCGCTGAGTTGTTGATGAGCAGTGGAGCATGGTGAGGCCGGTTTTTCCTGAAGTCTTGCCCATTTATGCAGGCAGAGCAATAACTGAACATTTTAAAACTGCAACTGTAGCCTTTAACGAAACACACTTCAAGCAGAGACTTGTTACTAACAGATATTGGACAGGTCTCAACGAAGTGTGTTGACTTCAACCAAGGGCGACGCCTCTTCAGTAGTGGTATTTGAAAAATGAAAATTTGATGTGTTTACCTCTTTGAACTGGGGAATGTTGAATTTGATTGTCTGCACTTCGTCCCCCTGCCGACTCCCACGCCACAGTTCTCTTATTTTGATCATGTCATCTTCCTTTCTGGAAGCTCCCAAGTGAGTAGGGCGTGGCCATCCTGACTGGAAAGTTTTGAATGGCCGGAGGGGTTGTCATTGCGACCTTATGATGAAACATTTCAGTAAAAAAAAGCAAAGCTGGACAAGGCAACAGGTTTATTTTGTCTTTTATGCGCAGTTCGGGAGATTGGTGTAGGAGCTAAAAGATCTCCAATTACTTATGGAGAACTGCAGCATCCACCCTCTTTCACGTGAGACCTAAATCATCTAATCTGTGAGCTGAGGACGTATAAAGAAAGCATCTATTAGATGGGTGGTGCAGCTTGGGGACATCATCAATTAAGAACCAAGCACTATCTGGCGTTTCCAGTCTTTGATCTCCACACACCCTAATCTGGGCAATCCTGTCGGCGATGATCAGACTCCAAGTTGAGTCCAAGTAGTTGGATTCCCACTCTTGATCCACAACCACATGGAGGCGCTCTTGTTGATGACGGTGACTTTCTATTCCTCCAACCCTGTGCTGCCAAGGAGCCTGGGTGCGTGGTGGATAGGCTGCTCTGGAAATCCTTTGCAGCCCATCTCAGTAGGTTCACAGCAATTCCTCCTCCTGTTTTCTTGGACATCTCAACACGTAGCTGTGTTTTGCTTTCTTCTGTCCACGGACCTCCTCAGTTCAATCTCCCTGGGGGATGTTGGTTCCGAAAGCATTATTTGCTTATGAGTCGAAAGTTAAAACCGAATCCAGCATGCGGATTGTTATGACATCGTGCTCCAGAAACTGTCTTCATAGATCGGCCTGCTGCTGCCAGTCATGAGCGGACGCTAGTACGCCTGCCGAGGTCTTCAGGTGGTGTATGGACTTCTCTTCTGCCTGAATCAAAACAATATTGCTCCCCCTGGCCTCCTGTGCAGATAGCATCAACAACTGCCTTCAAGAGTTTGTTGTGGCGCCACGTATACCTTCCATCTCCCAGGGCTTTTGGGCAGTTGCTGAGAATATGGTCCAGAGGCCCTTTTGGCCGACACAGCGAGCAAGATTTAAATTAGTTTTAAAATTATAAAGAATCCTCTCTCCGAAATGACTAAACAACAATCAGAATAAAAAAAAAAAGTATTGTCAGGTAGCAAAGGACGGAGTAACAACATCTTTGTCCAAAAATAGTTCTGCAGCATAACGTGAAGCGAAAATGTGACCCAGCAACCCTGTTCTGAAGAATATAGAAGTAATGCTTTATTTTCTTACTCCCCAGGTTAGTCAAATGATTAAAACAGTGTGATGTTATGCTTCTACAATAAAACATTTCCTATAACTAACTGTAGAGGGCGCTGTAAAGACTGGCTGAATGTTACCTGGTTATGTCACGGTAATTGTAAAATAATGTGTCTTTTCTGTGTTAGTTTGGAAGGACAGAATTCCCTTTCTGATGCGCCTAGCCAGTCCCCAACAAGCCCCTCCCCACAGTTGGAGGAGATTGACCCCCGCCTGCAGGAGTTGGAGCTGGACCCGCCCAGCTGGAGGCAGCAGGCAGCCCCTCAGGTCTTGAAGGGCCTCAGCTCGAAGGAGACCAAGAGGCAGGAAGTCATAAACGGTAAAATTTAATAAAGTTTGGCTAAAAAAAAAAATTGCACATACCTTTTTTATGTTATTCATCCCGCACCTTCCCTTTTAGAGCTGTTTGCCACGGAGCATGCCCACGTGAGAATGCTGAGTGTGCTTCAGTCGGTGTTCGCCAAACCGTTGGAGAAAGAGGAACTCCTGACTTCCATAGAGCTTGACACCATTTTCCCAAACCTTGAGGAGATCATTGAAATGCACTGTGAGTGCTGCTTTAATCATGCAGCTTTGACTCATTTATCATCTACACATAAAAGGAGTGTTTATAGATTTATTGTACCTTCAAATTCTCCAAATGTTTGGAAAGCAGAACAAAAGCATTTAATGTATCTGTTAATTAATGATGTCTTGAGTTTATATTTGTGATAATAGTGTCTTCATTTCTGCTATCAAGCTTAGTTATGACATTAAAATTGTTATTTAGATCAACTGAAACACTGTTGACCTGGGTTAATACTAGGTAAAGGCCTGGGAAAGAAGTGGAAAGTAAAAGGTGTTCTGTAGGCTGGAAGTCAATGCTGTTTCTGTCTGCCTTTGAATTATAGTTAACCTCTATGAAAACCTGAAGAAACTGCGTACAAATGACAACTTCATTGTCAAACGTATCAGCCCCACGTTGCTCAACAGAGTAAGTTAATGTTGTCTTTATATTAATTTATAACAATAATAACGGCAAAATTGTCTCAACATAGCTTGACAGTTTGAAGTTATAATTTGATTCAGCGAATGCTTAAATCCATCAGTTAAAGAAGTTTCTTATTTCCCACAATTGTCTCCATGTCACTATGTTTACATGTGTTCCAGTTTGATGGCACCGAAGGAGAGTGGTTCCAGAAACTGACATCCAGGTTCTGCAGTCACCAGACCTGGGCCCTGGATCAGATCAAGCAAAGACAGAAGAAAGAGCCCCGCTTCAACTCCTTCATACAGGTATTACACAGCCACAGAAAGAAGCTCCTCAAAACGTAAAAGCTGAGCGCGCACAGATGTGCTCACACATGCAAGAAATCAATGTAAACAAAAGTCGTTGCCCCGGAAAATGGCGACTCTATTCCACATTGAATTGTAAAATCTCGTGTCCGTTTGAGCCCCACTGACATGCTGAAAATTAGTTTTTTCCCCAACAGCTGCGAAACTGTTAAAATGGACTGTGACGCTACACAGACACACACACTCCTCCCCATTGCCTAGAAGTGGTGAAAGATCTGCAATTCATTTTCATCAAATTTTCGTTAGCTGCATTTTACTCTTAAAAAGTGCCACATTTATTTGTTTATCATGGTACACGGTTGCCTGTTGACCCACATTTGTTACCATTTATAACTTTCGCACCTACAACTTAAAATCAATATAAATGTCCATATCACATAGATGCGACCTCTTATTTTGATTTTATCATTGGGTTAATCCATGACTTATTTTACTTATTTTATTATTATATTGTCCTGGTTTATTTTACTGCTGGGACTGGGAGCCAACACAGTTTCAATGTAATGCTGACAACAGTGTGTATGATAAATAATCTTCATATCCATCCCATCTTATATTAAACATGTTGTAGAAAATTTGAAGAACAAACAAGGGATCAATTTCTTCAGGAATACAGCATGCCACTCGTTTAGTGCAAATAATGATCTTGTCCTAATGACCTTCCCGCCTCTGGCCGGGTACTGTGATGTTGTTTATCTGAAAGCCTCTGCCACATCTCCGCATATGTTAGATGCTGCCTATCATGGAGCCTTACGGTTCATAACAGGGTATAAATCTCTCAGTCATTACTGAGCTTTATATTATCGGGTCAGTTGGTCATCATTATCAATCCACAGACTCATGCATTGGTACATTTTCATCTATAAAGCTGTCTTTGGACTGTTCCTTCCTTATTTATCCTCCTACATGGTCCTTAGACAGTCCAGCCACAGACTTTGTTCTAGTGACCTGATCTCCTTTAGCGCGCTGTTAATAAAACCAGAACTTGAGGAAAAAAGCATTTTCAACTCGGACCATTCTACAGCAGGATCTGAATCTATCCACATTGATTCCTGTGGGATCATTTAAACCTATTTTGGAAAAATTGAGAAATCATGCTATGAAGCTTGTTCTTAGGTCATATATACTGTAATAAGTGTTATAATTGTTTTTATTGTTACTGTCTTTGTAACATTTTTGTTGTTGTTTTGTCAGAACAGGTCCCTCTTGTCACCAGGACCAGGTTATCTCACTGAGATAACCTGAATAAATAAATGTCAAATAACAAGAATAACTGACCTAAAAAGGGAAAAGTTTAATGTTGGACAGTGAGGACAGTGGCATCGCTCTGACGCTGTATGTGTGCTTGAATCTCAGGACGCAGAGAGCAAGCCGCAGTGCCGCAGGCTGCAGCTCAAGGACATTATTCCCACAGAGATGCAGAGGCTTACAAAGTATCCACTGCTGCTGGAAAATATTGCAAAAAACACAGGTGCGTTTTCTCATGTGTGCCTATCACTTATCATTTGTACTGTTGGCGTAGTCATGTATTAAACCCATGTTCTATTAAACATCTTTTTCTCAAGTTCCTTCAAAGGCAGCCCAGGCTTGGAATACACAACTTTTTTGTTTTCAAATTTATTGCTGACAGTTTTTATTACAAGAGCTGCTTAATATTTGGAAATTAAGAAACAAGGGATTTGTTTACAACAGAGATTTGCTGATCAGGTTTTTTGCAAATGCTTTTCAAGCCAATGTTTAGTTTTGTTTGAGCGATCCGATTTAGCTTCTAGCTAAAGACTATAACACTTAAAAGAAGAAAAGTGTGTTGCTGGTTTTTGATGCAGGTAGAGGTCTCAATCCTACAGAAAATGAGAGAAATGACATGGAAGGAATTATCTACATTTATAAAATGACGTATATGTCCCCAACCTTTGTTTGATCTTTAATATAAACTCTTAATTAAAGTGCATCTAGGTGAATGTAGTTATTAGATGTGACTATAGTCCAGAAATGGAGGTAGCTGTGAGGCATTCGGCTTTTTTGATTCATTTAAGAAAAAAAACTTTTAACCTAATTGATCAGAGAAGAGCAATGAATCTGATCTCTGACCTTTTAATTTTTGCATCACTAATTTATGATTGTCCTTTTGCATCCTGACTTATTAATCTTTCTCTTCACTTAGCCAAATATTCTTTATGTAATTCAAATAAATCATATTTATTCAAAAATGTGTAAAACACCAAGAGACTTGCATCAGCATCTTGTGGAAATTCTAGTTAGTTATGGTTGATTTACTCAGAAATAAAGCTTTGCCACTAGGCCTAGGAAGCTTTGTGATATTCAGTGCACATGATAAATGGTTCAGTATAATTTCTCACAGGGCGCAAATATTTATTTTCCTTTAGTTGTTTATAGTGCTCAATATTCTGGAAAAAGATTCATTTAAACGAGAGCAAATAACTGCTGGTCTAGTGTCACGTGTCCATGTTGATTGAATCAAAGGGGTGTTAATTCATTCTGCCAGGCAACATAATTGTTTTAATGTGTCGCAGCTGATGCTCGTATGACTAAATGCTTCCATTTGGGCTCCTTTGTAAAAGCTGTGCCGTCCTCTGCTCTGTGTTTTCTGCCTGCTTCCACAGTGGACCCAGAGGAGAAGGAGGGCGTCCATCAGAGTGCAGAGTGCTGCAGGAAGATCCTCAACCATGTCAACGACGAAGTCAAAACAATGGGGAACATGTTGGTAAGAGCCACATGAAACGGACCTAAGCAAACCATTAGGTTGTTTCTGAGCATCTGTTGGAGATGTTTGCAGGTTTCTGCTTGTTGGACTCGTACTGCTTCAATGTTGACTCGTCAAACAGCTGTCTGTCTTTCTGTCTGTCTCTTTGCTCCTAGGCACTGAAGGAGTACCAGAAAAAACTGGACGTATCAGGGCTGAAAGCCAGAAATGAGCTGTACACTGAATATAAGGTACTTTTCTTTTGAAAAAGTTAGTTTTTAGCTCGCCATTATGTTGCCTCAGCGTTTTCTCATCACCTTCCTTCTGTGTATTCAAGAACCTTGACTTGACCCAGAGGAGGATGCTCTTTGAAGGTCCGCTGATCTGGAGAGTCACCAAAGAGAAGGCTGTTGGTAAATAAATTCACATATTTCAGAGAAAGAGGTCCAAAGGTTTAACATTAGATATATTTGCTAAACCATTACTAAATTGGGGCATAAGTTTGTATAAATTCAATTTAAAAAGGTGTTTGCTTATAAAATGTGTTGTATCCATCGTCCAAAGGAAAACATTTATGTTCTGTCTAGCTGAAGCTGATGTTCTCTGCATTTTTTTTTCATTTCCCTTTTTCATATTTGCACATTTGAACTACAGTCATACAATAATAAAACACAGCTGTTCTGCACCTGGAGGAGTTGGACTTCCCCTTTTTCATTAGTTTAAATTAGTGGCGTAAACCTCTGTTTAATAGTACAAACATTTGACAGACTAAAACAGTCTAGTGCTGGGGTTTACAGCGTGAGGGGGTGTTTACAGTATTTGCTATTCTATATTAGTTTCATTCATACTTAAAAAATTGTAAAAACATACATATTAATACATTTTTAAACTATACATTTTAAACTTTGTTTTTGATCAATGTTAACGCTGAAAACCCCCATTCACACAGGTCTGTAGATGTGAACGGGATGAGTGCCAGTAAGGTTGGGCAGCTCTGTCTCCACACACAGCCGTAGTCACCGACTACTTTAAGCCGACTATTATATTTATAGTTACTTTTTATGGTTTATTTTTTGACACATGGCACCCCCCTGAATAACTCTGGTGCCCTCTAGGGGAGGCGCACCCCACGCTTTGAAAAGCCCTGATCTAGTGGCTTTGAAAAGCGTTAAATAGATAAAGTGTTGCAGTGAGTGAGGAACAGAACAATCAGAGACTATCTAAGTGAATAAAAAAAATCTCTCTTAGATGTGCAGTGCTTGCTGCTGGAAGATCTGCTGGTCCTTGCACAAAAGCAGGAAGACAAGGTGCTGCTCAAATGCCAGAATAAGAGCAACAGCGCCGTGCAGGATGGCAAGCCGATGAGCCCGATTATAAAGCTGGACTCGGCTTTCCTCCGTGAAGTGGCGACAGGTTAGTTTTTGCTGCTCAGCCGCCTAACTCAAGCTACTTCCATTACAACTTCAGACTGTTTTATTTCTGTTTTTATTTCCTTGGACTATCAGATCGAAAGGCGTTCTATGTGATATTTACATGGGAAAGTGGTGCTCAGATCTATGAGCTGGTGGCTCAGTCTGTTGGAGAAATGAAAACGTGAGTGTAAAGCGCATCGTCAGAGTGAGCGTTTCAAACACTGATGAACTGTAACCTCGTTCTCTTGTATTGTTTATAGTTGGACTGATTTGATAAAGTCAACGGTTGATGACCTGAAGAGAAGCGGAGTGTCCTTGAGGTTGCCTATTCCTGTACCTGGGATTACTCCTCTCAGTCCCTCCACGTATGTGTTTCTGGGTTGTTGTTTTATTGTGTAGAACAAAACCATTGTTCCAATTTTCTCTTGTTAGAACCACAAACTCTAGTTTATTTTATTGGGATTTATGTTATATATATATTACTCAAAGTAGAGCATAATTGTGAGTTAGAACGTAAGACATGTTTTTAACATTTCTTTAGGGATGCTGATCTGAAAAGTTTAATTCAGCCCCCTTAATCAGAAATCTCTATAACCACATTTTGCTGTGACTCCAGCTTCAAGTCTTTTGAGTTATGTTTCTGACAGCTTTGCTCATCTACAGACCAGGTTGGGCCGATTAGATAAGATAGCTCCACGTCAGTCAAGGAAAGTCTAAATATTTGTCATAAAAATGTAGTATTACTTTTGTGTAAGGACTGGGAGGACTGGGAAGAGGTGAGTCTGGATTAGTATGAAAGTTTTGCATGATGATATTTCCATAAAATAGATTGGAGGTTGTGGTTGTAACATGAAAGAATGTGAAACGGTTCAAGGGGGATCACAACGTTTACGTACCCTTTTCCCTTTTTTTTCAATCAGGCCAACTGCCCCGATTAGTCTGTCAGAGAATGGAGGTTTGAAGAGCATCAGTGGTGAGGCAGCGTTAGAGCACTGCTCTGTGTAAACATTGGAAAAATTTACCATCCTTAGGTTTTTCTAAAGACTAAAGTTGACCTTCTTTACATCTCCAGATCAAGACAAGGACAGCGTGACGGGCGACAAACCTGAACGTCCAAGGGATAAGCTGATGGAGATGTTAACTGAAAGGGGCCTTGTTCATCTGTTAGATCCCTCCAGCTGCGAGCAGGAGAAGGTGGCTGACAGTGCTCTGGATGAAGGTGATCGGCTGCCTTATTCATGCTTCTTTTGTGTTTGGTTCATGCTTCTCGTGTTGGCTTCCTAGTGCTCATCAAACCACTGAATCTCTCCCCTCCTAGTCATGTCACTGAAAAGATTGCTGATCGGCAGCATCAGTCTGTCAGAAGACTCCCAGCCCGATGAAGAACACGAAGAGGAGCAACCAGAGAAGCCTTCTCAGGAAACGGATAGCTCTCAGCCGACAGGTTAAAGATTTGATCAGGTTTTACTGCTAAAATAATGAAACTGGGAGCTAACAGCTGCCATTTCTAACTTGAGCCATCTTCATTAACAGACGAAAGTGAGTCTACAGACAGAGGGTATATGCAGGTGAACACCAGTCCTTCTAGGAGGGAAGACGGAGCAAAAAAAGAAGATGAAGACGCGAGCATCAGTGCCCCTCTGGTCTTGTCCCAGGAGAGAATGGACGAAGTGTACAGGATGCTGCACAGCCTGCAGAAAAAGATACAAAGACTACAGGTGAATAAGGAGGGAGATGAATGGGGGAAAATCAGGAGGAGAGCAGATTGCATGACGGGGGCAGATAAAGATGTGAGAGGAGAAAAGATTGAAGCCAAGTGGAAAGGAATAGCGCAGCTGGCCATTTCAGCGACGATAACTTAAGTAAGGAGGGAGCAGTGGACAAAATGGGGCCAAATGGCACAAAAGAGAAACTGGAGAATAGAAAACCATTTAACCACTGCTGTTACTGCTTTGCTGAAAATTGCCTTGTGAAATTGGACTTGTCTAAAAATGGCCATTATGTCCGACGCATGCAATGGGATGTGTCAGGGAAGCGGCGAGGGAGACGAAAGGTGGATGTTAAGAGGAGGAGGCTGAATTGCGTGTGTCTGTAAGTGAGTTTGTTCTCAATTCCCGAGATGATATTGATTTTCTGTGTTCCAGGCTGTTGAAGAAGAGCGCCACAAGCTGAACGAGGTGCTTTCTGAGTTGTCGCTAGAAGGCGGTAACTTCCAGTAAGACGCCATTTTGCCACCTGCTGGCCACAAGGTGAGAACTCCGAGCTAGATGCTTCAATTTGGCCAATTAACACGATATTACAGCCAGTTGTTATCATCTATATTGTGTGTTGTGTAAAGAAGTCAAATCAAATCAAAAGTCTCTGTTTTTGGAAAAGCAATAAAAAAATAACATGTTTGACATTAATTTATTTGTACTCTTCTGGCGCTTTTCTAAGATTTTAAGCTTTTGCTTCAAAATGATAAAAATTTAAAAGCTAATATCTCTATTTTATTTGAAATTGTTCTTATCGTTAAAGGGATCATTTTAGTTTCTGACCTGCAGGACATGATGATTCTTTTCTTTTTTAAAAAGAAAATAAAAAACAAATGAAACCATTTTATTGTTTTTGTTTATGAGAGTGGCAAAATAACGCTACATGTTTCAAACTGAACCTAGTCTAGTAAAATATAATCTAAAATCATTTTAAAATCACATCACTGGACCTCAAAAGACATGTCCTATTTACAAAGGTTTAGAAACAAAACACCAAAATATCTCCTGGTAAGGCTAGCAATGAAATAATATTGGTTTGTGGGATATAAGAAAATAATACAATCGAATGATACATTCATATAGCAAGCTATAACAAAAATATTGAAAAGAATTTTTTTTTAAAAGATTTAAAAGCATATTTTCACACAAATAACAAAATTCCTTTAAATGAATACTAGTATTCCCTAATAAAATAACTAAATAAAATGTTTTTTGTTTTGTTTGTTTGTTTGTTTGTTTTGCATCTGTTGATTATTATTATTTTTTTTATTTTTTCCCAATACAAAATTTAACTGCTGACTGGACAGGTCGCCAGTCTATCAAATGGCTGAAAAACATTAAAAGTCCATTTTAATTATATCATTAATGTACTCATCTATGTATAGATGTGTCTGAATATGTTTGAATATTTTACTTTTACTATTTATCATTGTTCAGGAAATTGTATTAAGTAAACCGTGACTTTCTGTATCCCTGGAATAGGGCTGGGTGATACAGTCTTAAAGTTACATTATGATATTCTGTGGTAATTATTGTGATGATCATAAAAGTGCCGACAAAAAAAGTATTTCTAACTTCTTTTTCAGCTTTTTTTAATAACTTTATGGCTCTGACTGCACGTCACTGCCGTCAAAGCCCCACAGACGCAAACCAGTAGGCATCTGCATGAAGAAGTGATTCTTATCTATACTGCACACCGTAATGGCATTCAGTCACGTTATTATATTTATTAATGCTCGAATAAAACTCTCAGTGGTCAAAGTTGTACAAATAACAATTCTGACAATGCAGACAGTTGTTTTTTTTTTTAAACATCAGCTATTGGGATTTATTGCCATGATAAATCCAAATTATTATCAGTATCAGACATTTTTTAAGATAATACAATACAGATTTCCCACTTTAATTAACACTCTTCAACCGGAAAAACAAGAGAACATGCAATTCAAGCGACAGCTCCTTGCCTCCGTTTCCCCAAATCAATCAAAGATTTAGCTGACGTAACTGAAGCTGTTTTATGTTATGCTACTAGCAGCAAAAGGTTATTCTTTAAATAAAGGTTCAGGTCTCTTTATATACAGACTACCTGCCTAAGATCCACTTTTCCTTAAGGTTTGGCAAAAACACCTTATGGTAAAAATCTTATATTGAAAATATCTTGAATAGAAAACTGATGCTATAAAATGTAGGATGGAGGAAACTGGAAAACTCGTTCCCAATGAAGCTCATTATTATCCGTCCCTTTACCTTAATTATATAATCCCTGACACATACATTTTCTCTCATCTGGCCTTCTCCTCAGGTTTTCTTCTGGCTTTTGTTTGGAGCGAATTGACTTTCAGAGGCTTTCCAAGAACTTTCATCCCCCTAACCCCCCCCCCCCCCCCACCACCACCACCACCCAAAACATCTTGCCTGGATCCAAGCTGCCACCAATACATCTTTGTATCAGAGCTGTTTGCTGCCAAAGCAGGAAGTTTTCTGCCTTCCAGACGAGTGTAATGGCTTTGTTCACAGTGCAGTAGTTCAGTGATGGAGCGTGGGAGGAGTGTGCATGTGTATGCTTTAGTCTGTTTGGGTGCATGTTTGAAACGATGGTATGGAACGGAGGAAAGAAAAGGAGGTATCCTGCTTTTGTGGAGGAGGTTGTTTTGTTTTTGTTGTTTTTTTTTTTGCAGAGACGTGTCAAAAGTAATGAAGCAATATTTTTGTGTTAGAGACATGCTGCCTAATAAAACGTAGTCTTTTTTTTTTTTTCCTGCTGTAACACACATACGCACACCTGGGACATGTATGCTGGAACATAATTGACAATAATGGCAAGAATAACAATGTACAGGAAAAAGAAACCCTTAAAGGGTTAATGTAGCATTAGAAGGTTTATATATTAAAAAAAAAAACTACTGCTGGTATGTATTATTTCTAGTCTATGCCAAAGTACAACATAGAAGCACTTTTTGTTTATCTGATCAAATCGCAAAATTTCTTATTTAAACTGTTTCAGCATGGTTTATGGTTTTTGATCTGTTGGGATTCTTTAATCGAAAGAGGCCTGCGAGAGCGTGTGTGTATGTGTGTTACAAGGTTTTTAATTAGCATGTTTATTTGGATTTCTTTGTTCCTGTTATGCTCAGTTAAAACATTCACGTGCAACGGCACTATAGCTAATCATGCTGTCCATAATGGAGACGTGTTTGTATGTACTGCTTTTATTTATTCCTCTGAGGATTTTTTTTTTTTAGGTCTGCAAGTTGCCTCATCTTATCGATACGGTTACAACACTGGGTCAGAAAGAGGCGAGGGCGGCGTGTAAAAGTTGGACAAGGCGAAATAAGTAATCCTCGGATAAGTGATGCACATCAAAGGTGGAAAGAGAGAAAAACGCATAGGCGTAAGAAGGTTTGGTGTTTTTTTAATGTTTTCCTTTGGATAGCTTGAACTAGAAGGTCATGAGAAGACTGTGAGGAGAACCTGAGATTAGGATTTGTGCTGATGAAATATGAGCACGCACACCTACAGAGCGCCCAGAACTTCAGACTTGTTCATAAATGCATCGTTTCTGCAGCATCAATCTCCCCTAGAGAGAGGTAGCAACTTCTGATCCCAAACGTGCTTCAGTTGGGGTTAAAATGTGTATTATATGACATAAGATAAAGTCCCAACTATTAATATTTGTATCAAAGCTTTCCTGCCTTTCGCATTTTAGTCAGCAGTTGATTGTAATTATAATCGTTGTAGTATAATTCCTAAGTAGTGGCATAATCGAGGCTGTACACACAGGACCAAAGACATAACAAAGCGCATTTGTGGAAAAGGTGGTTTTCATCAAAAATACAAGTATTAATATATTAAATGAATGTACTGGTAAATATCCGTGTATTGCTGGGACTATTCAAGCTCGATGACCAAATTCCAGCCGGATTTGCAGCTCTCTGATATCCTGCTTGCACCACAGTGACGTCAAGCAGCCAACCAGCCACTGAGGATCCGTTCAGGTGACCCGATGTAAGAGAGTCACAAGCTCTACTGCATTGCCTTGCTTAGAGCACTAGAGACCAAGCACTGTTAACACGTTTATGCACGGGACCTGCAGAGAAATGAAAGAAAGCACAAGATGTTCTAGACGATGTCACACATTACAGTTTGAGGATTTGGAGAAAGGAAAACTGTTGTCTCGTTCCAATGTTCTGTAATCGCGAACACTGTAATCATGATCACTTCCTGATATGCATTCTCATTGTTGTTGCAACAGATCTTACCTTCTGAACCTCAACATTATTCTTCCATTTAGTCACCTGAATGCCACACAAACCAGAATCATCAGTCTATCTTTTTTTATTATTAATATACTAGACTGCCATTTTTTTCCCTTATGTCTTCCTCTTTAAACCATATGCATAGTTTGAAGGCACTTGCTTTTCTGTCTCCTAAGCATATTTACCTTTTCCAACTGCATAGTTTTACCAGTACTCGTGCATTTCATTTAACGTGCTCATAAATAGGTTGGGGACGTTGTTACATTTTTTTTCCATTGCTTTTTAAAGAAGCGGTTGTAATGATGTGCTCTGCATTTCCTGTTACTGTAAAACAGGGAGGAAAGTCTGCAACGTGTCAATGCACCAGTGAGTTTAACAAACATGCAAATAATCTAATCTTGACAGTTTCTTTTAACATTTAACTCCTCGCATTGTGGCTGTTTGACGTTGATAAGAAAGGCCCGCGATTGACTTGTTGGAACTCTGAAAGCACTAGTGATGCCTTCAGGCTCCATTGGCTGACAACCATTACAGACATTTCTCCCCGTGTCTCTTTTGATGCTTTTTCTCCTATATTCTATATACCATGTGTAAAGTGTGTTCATAGAGTCGTGCCTTCTTCTGACCAATAATTTGTTTGCTTCTTAAAGGGCTTGTAAGTAAAAGACAAAAGATTAAATGCTTAATAAGCAGAAAGAAAACATCCCAGAATGTTAATTAGAAGGTTGATGGCTCTCTTTGATATTTATGTTAATTACATTTAGCCTCCAACGCCTTCCCCCTTTGTTTCCATCTCCATTAAATCCTCATGACTTGAGCCCACTCAGCCAGCTAGAGCCCTGTTTATCAAAGACACTGCTCCTTCTTCCATCTTGTTGATCTTAAAAAAATATATATAAACAAGAATTATATTGTGTATTTGGTATTGATTTTTATGCTGTAAAAGGCTCTTAAAAAATGTATACCTAAGGAAAATTGTGGTACGTTTGTATTTTTTGATTTTTTTTTTTGTTTCTGTTTTTTAAAAATAAACTGGGGAAATAAGAAAAGATAAAGTTTCGTTATTTTAGTTTATTATGAATTAGATCATAATAAATATATGTATGTGTGTGTGTGTATATATATATATATATATAATGCAATCATTTAAAGACTGAACAAAAGCTACTTAAACAATGCTCTTTATCAGCCATATATACCTGTACAGATTTTTATTTATTTATAGGTTTTATGTACACTAAAGTCAAAAGTTTGGACTCACATTCTCATTCAGTGGTTTGAATTTATTTTTATTACTACCTCTGGATTTCGCATGATATCCCCTTTAAAGTAATGAAACAGTGGGGCATAGAGCAATACATAAATTCTGCCGTGCAACAGATTGTGCTTATCAGACTTGTAGTAATTTAGCAGGGAGCAGAAACATGATTTAGATTATGAACAATAAAATAATGTATTTTTAGATATGCGCGTTCATAACTGCTGTTCATGACATCTGTTAATACAACATTAACTTGGCACTGATGAGAAGTTACTAAAGGAGCATTAGTTAAATCATGCTCAACAGATGAAATCTTAAAATGGCTTTTATTTTGTCTTGTCTGCTCCCAAACATGAGGAGTTACCGCTGAGACGTTTGTTGCCATCAGTGCATTTTCTATCAGGTCTGGTGTCTGACTTACTGGACTTTTACAGAGTTGGTCTGAGGAGTTTTACGCTGGTATACTCCCCACTTGTCCAAAGAAATTATTGTCAGACGTCTGGCTCCTTCAGATGTCCTTGTTCTGTGATTTCAATGACATCAAAGCTCTCTAATCTCTTCTCTAAGTCACATTGCCCTCTTCTTCTTAGAAAGAGCAGTTTTTATCTTGGGGAAAGAAGAATTTACACATGGCCCATAAAGCAGGCCATAGTTTCCTTAACTTCTCTCACCGCCCTCCCCCATCCTGTCCCTGAAACATGTCCCCTTTTTTTTCTCTTTTCCGCTCTCCTCCTTTTGCCTTCAGCTCTATTTCAAAAATAAACTTTTTTCCAATAACGCAGTTAGAATTTTCACTAAGTACTATGTCAGGCCTGTGGAGTTTCTAATGGAGCGTTTGATGTTTTTGCCATTCCTCTGAGCATTGCAGTCTGAGTTTGGAGTGAGTCAGCTGGGATGTCCATTCCTAGAGGGATTGGCTACTGTCCTGTTTTCCACCTATTAAAGTCATCTCTCCTGCTGTAGGCTTGTTTACAAATGGTTTTCAAAACCCGTTCAATGATGAAAGAAAAACTGCAGTTGCTGAGATCATTGCTGATGTCTTTCCAGCCTGGCATTGTGTTAAAACACACCTGTGTGCACCGGACGAGCAAGCTGGCAAAAACTCTTGCTTTAATAGTGGTGGCGTCTGCTGATGATGCCTACCCTCAATACAGCGGTGTCCTTTGTTCTTCAAGATACAACCTCTGCTCTTCTTAATTGTGATTAATGAAGTTGTGAAATCTGTTAGGTGTTAAAGTTAAATTTAAATGATCTTGGAAGCTTGTAATAACCTGATAATTTCTTATGTCCTGCAGCAAAACAAAATCTTAACTCTGAGCAATGAATTAGGTTTATATATATATATATAAAAAATATACAATCATGGTTGAATTACCCATTTACAGATTTTTTTTAAAAAAATTTGAGACCTCTTGACACTATAAATGGTTGAAACAAGCATGCATAAAACATCTGTGAACTTTGTTGACAACTTTAATATTTTCTAGGAGAAGACACATCTTTTGAAGTAAGATGGTTTCTGTCTAAATAGGTCTGGAGCAAAACACTCCAGTTGCAAAAACTTTTATTCTGTGTTTTCTTCTACAGCAGCGCCTTTGTCCTTAAAACAAAGTTCAGCAGGTGCATAAACAAATAACTGCTTGAATCAGCCAAGAAAACGATAGCCAGAAAGGACCTTCACCATTAATACAGGACGATTCCTCCCAGATCCCAGCAGGACAAATACATGGTTACATGAATTCAATGAGGCACCTATTCGGATAGAGTCGATGCTTCCAAACTACAATTTTCTTTGTAAGGGCAGACAGCAAAGAAAGGTGGAGGAGTGGCAACTTTATTTAGTGAGTCATTAAAATGTAAAAAAGGTGTTTCTAGTCAAATTTGGCTTTTGAATATTTGGCTCTCCGTGTAAAGAGCGCTGTATGAACTATGTTCTTGAATGTTTACAGGTCCAAAGGAAAACTTTTTCAGCCATTTTAATTACCTCTCATCTGATGTGTTGATTACTACTGTTCAATTATTATAGGAGACTTATAGAAATGTTGGTTTAACTCGACGTTAAACAGCAAACACACAAACAGGGACATGTTGTGGTTGCAGTAATGAGGTAGAATGCAGCATGTAACAAGCTTATAACTGGTTAAAGTGCAGACAGTCAGAAACAGAGTGTTGGGGTGGGGGGCATTTCAATGCTGGGCTAAAGTGCAGGAGTTCAGTGTGTGTGGCAGCAGGGACATTGGGGGCAGAGCAGAAAGGAAGTTGAGTGCCCTGACTGTCTGGTGATTGAAGCTGTTCCTCAACTGGCTGCTCCTGGCCCTGAGGGCAGCAGGCTGAAAGGGCTGCAAACATTGAGAAGCAGCATTGAGTTCTTATGCTCCACTTATCTGGAACAAACTCCTATACGACCGTCAAAGTGGTGAAACCCTGAGTTCCTTTAAATCAAGGTTAAAAACCTGTTTGTTTAGAGTTGCCTTTGGATCTTCTGCTGCTATTATTGCACGGCAATGTGCTTTCCTCTGGATGTTTTATTTCTTTGTCTTCTGTACATGCACAGCACTTTGAATTGTCTTGTTACTGAAATGTGCTATGCAGATAATCTTTCCTTGCCTTGCATTACATACCTACGGGTTTCTGTATAAAAATACCCAAATTTTATTGTGTTCAGAATGAAAATGTATGAAAATGTGGGATGGTCCAAACTCATCCAAGCATGAAACCTTGACATAGACCAACTGAAAAGCTGTTTTATCAGAAAAGGGAAGCTTTTAAACACTCGGGGAGAGTTTTGCCTGAGCTTAATTCTTTTACTATCTAACTTTTTTTTAAGAAAAAAAAAAAACATGGGAGCATTTATGTTTTTTGTGCTCTGCAGTTTGATCGGTGAGTCATGACATGACATATTTATAAAGATTGATGAATATTTAAAATTTTGCTCAGATAAGAGGACTTATTTTAAATGTAAAGTACATATTAAATGTTTCAGATCTTCTAATATTGCGTTTTAAACTCTTGGTTTTGCAGAAAGGTTGTGTGCATGTTAGTCTGAATTCTTTATATCTTTGTGTTTAGTTGTTTTCACTTCTGCTCTTCAGTGAACCACATTTCCTGTCTGAACAGATGGCTCTGCTGCTGGGATGATTAATTTTAAAATGCATTTGGTTTTCAGCTTTAGGTTATTATATTGTTTGGCTAAAGACATTTTTTTTTCTTCATCTTTATGCAGAACATGGGTGGAAAATGATAAAGAGGATATTTATGACATTCAGTTCAATTGAATTCAATTTTATTTATATAGCGCCAATTCATGAAACATGTCATCTCGAGGCACTTTACAAAGTCAAATTCAATCATATTATACAGATTGGTCAAAAATGTCCTATATAAGGGAACCAGTTGATTGCTTCAAAGTCCCGACAAGCAGCATTCACTCCTGGAGAAGCGTAGAGCCACAGGGAGAGTCGTCTGCATTGTACATGGCTTTGCAGCAATCCCTCATACTGAGCAAGCATGAAGCGACAGTGGGAAGAAAAACCACCCGTTAGCGGGAAGGAAAAACCTCTAGCAGAACCGGGCTCAGTATGAACGGTCATCTGCCTCGACCGACTGGGGGTTACAGAAGACAGAGCAGAGACACAACAAGAGAGACAAAAAAGCACAGAAGCACACATTGATCCAGTAATCTGTTCTACATTAGATGGTAATAGTCGGTTATGACACTCATGAATAAAAACATTTGTATAAACTCTCCAAATCAACATAAGTAATCGAGACACAGGTACAAAAACTTAGAATTTTCTTCTCCACATTCACATACATTTCAACGTTCTTGATATTTTAAATTCTTTTAGATACATTTTCAATCTTCCACAGGTTCTTCCTCTACCTCAAACATGTTTCTTAACAATATTTCTTGAAAGAGGCATTTTGAATACGCAATTGGGCTAAAAACGACATGGTGCATCGTTTCTCTTTTGGCCAGTCCGTGTGTCATCAATAAGCATTGTTGCCATTATGTGTCACCATAGTGAAATTTTGATGGGGCAGACGCTGGCTCAAAATGCACATGACTACACTTAACACGCAAACGTAACAAGACATAATCTTTCCATTAAAAGAATAATAATTAGCAAATTGTTATCTCTTCTGCTCATGTGTTTTTTCAAAAATTGGACTTTACTGAGGTGTGTCTTCTAATTGTTATATTACTCAGTTAACTGTAGGCCTGCAATCACCTAAGTTGATAAATCATTGCCATTTCATCAGTTCTTGAATCCATTTCATCATGGTTTTCCATTTTCATCTTCAGGGCTTAGGTTTACCCTCCTCATTTACCTATTAAATCAAAGTACAGTTTTCCATAGAACAATATGAATGCACAATTACCAGCATGTCTGACCTTTGCTGCCTTCATCACTACATTGTTATAAGTTAATTATTGGATTTCAAAGAATCAGCAGCTGGGTATGATTGTGTGATCTTTCAGCTTTCTCTTATATAATCATGGAATACACATGGAATCATGAATTAATGCGTTTGTCACTTTATAGGCTAGATTATTCCATTCAACCCTTTCATTGCAAATGGGGTAGAATACACTATTTTCATCTTCTGCAGTGTAAAACATACAGATAAAACTGTTTTTTAACAAAAAGAAGAGGACAGTCACACATTCTGACTGTTCACTGCACGATTCCCACTGAATTTGGAGCAGTCATTAAAACACGGTGGCTTTTCTGTGCTACAAAGGCCATTGTTTAAACGTTGTTTTTATGCCGATGCGTTCTTGTTTTTCAACATCCTTTCTCTTTTACCTGGTAGCAGAATCTAAAACGGACCGCAAAAAAACTAAACTGTATATGATCATTATAAGTTTCTTTTCTTCTTCTTCTTCCACAGGTAATGTTGCTTCTGCTGAGATGACATTAGAGCCAGACAGACCCTTTTTGAGGGTCCCGCTCTTTGACAATGCTGTCCTGAAATGCTGCTTCAGAGATGGAACTAAAGATTTCACTTGGATTAAGCATATTTCACCCACGCATCAAATGTTCCCGGTCATCCGGTCCGAAAGCATGTTTCAAAATTACTCTGAGTCTAATGGCGCACAATGCGGGGAACTAACCCTGAATAAAGTCAAACTGAACGACACAGGGTTTTACCAGTGCCTCTTCAACAAGAGCGGAGTCTTGACGCACGGCACCTACTTGCAGGTCTTCAGTGAGTGTGTGGGGATGGAGGGGTGGGGAGGGGATGTGAGAGCGCACTTTGCAGGGCAAGCCAATCAGGAGTGCCACTATGTGTGCATGTCTGTGGAGTCAAACGAGCGCTAAGCACTGCTTACACCTCATAAGCCCCAAATCCTGTTAACCTTAGTCTTGTCAAGATTTGTGCGATCGGCACAATTTCAACATATTGTAGAGAGGCTAATCTTCATGAGACTGGTCTTATTAGGCAATGTTAATTATTACATACTTAAAAAAGCACCAAACATTAACAAATGGTAATAAAACGTGTGTGGTGCGCTGCACATAGGTGCATCTGGTAGCTTAAGTTTATTAAATAGGGATGCTAGACGTTGAAAGTTATAACCACATATGCAACCTACATTAATGAGCACAGATATGTTAATCTGATTTAATAAAGCTACTGATTGCACGCTAGACTGTGGTCTTCATGCTAAACGTAGCGTTACATAAACAGTGTTACAAAAGAAAGCAGTAAGAGGTTAGGGATTGATTGAATTATGTTGCTGCTGGAAAAGGGTTGGGTTTAATAATAAGTTTATACTTCTACCCACTCCTTTTGAGCGTGTATTCTTATGCTTTACGATTGTTCTTCTCTTGCTTGGTGTTTTTATTTATTTTTAGATTCTATTCTATTCTATTCTTGTTTTTGTTTTTAAATGGGTTTTCTTTTATTATACTATGTTCATTAAATTCCAAATCATGGTTAGATGAGAGCATCTATCCTTCTTCTATGTTGCCATTTACTTGTGCCACGAAGGGGACCCAATGTTATGATGATTTAACCTCTCTCTGCATGGTTAGAGCCAATGGAGAAGACGATAAACCTCAGTGAGCAGACCAAAAACAAGATCCTGACAGCTGAAGGAGTCTTGCTGCTGCTGTGTGTGATCATTCCTTCCGTCTCGCTTTTGTTCAAGGTCAGAAAGTCACATTTCACATATTCGTCAAAACCCTCTGATCTATTGACGTTACAGAGATGGATATCATCCCTCCATGTTCAACCAGATCCATATTTCTCAACAGATCCATTTCAAAGCTCTTTTACCTTTGCTTAGCCTCTTTGTTTACCAGTTTCTGTTTCCCTTTCACAGTCAAACAGCCAAAATAGGCTGGAGATCAAGAAAATAAAACACGAAGAGGAGAACATCTATCAGGTGAAAATAATATCATCCTTGCAAAAGTACTTGTTTAAACTGGTTTGCATTTTGTCATTTTACTTGCTAGGGACTAGCAAGTAAAATGTTAGGGACTAGAGTCCCTTATTTCATATCTTTTCTGTAAAATCCACATGGTTTCTGAAAATGTGTTCAGGGGAATCAGAGTAAAGAGGAATGAATGCCTTTTCCTATTTTTATTTGAAAATATATTTTTTTTCTGCTGGTCTACCAAATAAAATCCATTAATCTTTGTGGTTGCAATGTGACACTGCAAAAACTGACCTAAAAATAAGTGAGTGAATTTGTCCTTGATTTGAGCAGATAGATAAGATGATCTGCCAGTGGAATAAGATTTTTGCATTTAAAATTGGAACAACTAATCTCCATCTTATCTCTAGCGCAGAATAACTAACTATCTTATTTTAGGGGTCAAAATACTCATTCCATTGGCAGATCATCTTACTATCCTGCTCATATCAAGGACAAATACACTCACTTGAAGAAAATTTTACTTGTTTTTAGTTGCGTTTTGCAGTGTATCTATAGCACAGTTAAATAGTTTCATATTTATTCAGCGGGTTTCATAGATTTTAAAGGCCACTTTTCCAAAAACTTTCTTGTGCTTTTGTCATACACCAGGGGCTGAATCTGGAAGACTGTGGTACAACATATGATCAGATTGAACGTTCCCACGCACAGAGCCAGTACCAGGATGTGTGTAATACTGTGGAAGAAAAGGAAGAAATCCTGCTGGAGAAACCATGAATGAAAGCAGAAGGAGGGTGAAAGCAATGAGTCTATTTCGAGAACTGTGTGAAATGTGATCGGATTTTGACACACAATGGTGTTTTTTTTATCACAGCACATAAGCGTTTTGAACATTGCAGCCAGATTTTTAGTTTCTAAAACTCATATTGCCTAACTATATTCAGGCTTTTAAGATTAAGGCAGCTTGTGGTGAAAGAGTCTTACCACTAGATCTATTCATTGCAGCAAGGATTTTTGTGGAACCAATCATGTTTGATACAAACAAATAATTAATTTCTGTATATCGCAGATTTGATGTCTTAAGAAATATGTGTTGTAGTTTTTTTTTTTTTACTTTTTTGTTGTTGTTTGAGATTTTGTCTTTAAGTTTTCTAACCGTCATGCTGTCCAAATGTTTTATGGCGCTCTTTGCTCAGCAATATATGAGAAATTATTTAGTCATTAGCTTGTATAACGTTCATTTAGGCCTTCACAATGATTTTCTTGTGGTTCCGTGTAACCTTTACAATACTGAATCTATGTAAAATAAAACAAAATTAGATAAACGCGTCTAATGTCTGAATACAACAAACGTCTTTAATGTGCGGCTTATTGAACAACGTAAACACCGGTTTCCCCCCCCCCCATCGGCGTCGTGATTGGCTACTGGACTGAGGAGCCGTCATTCCATTCGCTTGACCAACCGTTATGGGCGGGGCCTCCGCGCTCCCAGGTAAGTATGAAGGAGCGATATGAGAGGCGGTGCATAAACAGAGGGGGCGAAGATGGCGTCGGGGAAGAAGGGCGGAGGGAACGGCAGACTGGAGAGGGTCATGAATGGAAGACGCTCCTCCAAATTCAAAGAGGCTCCTGTTGGTGAGTTCGGTTCTCTTCCGCAGTGCCAGCCTCGCTCCCCGGCGTTTGTCCTTGGGATAATTGCCCCTCTGTTGACGGAACGTCCCCCCCCTCCTCTCCCCACAGCTAACACATAGCAGCTAGGTTAGCCGTTTTTTAGGGTAGCACCGCTGTATTTGTAAACAGCAACCTTTAATTCCTCGCTGTACTGGTAGAGTCAGTCAGAAACTAACATGTTATGTTTATTATATTCACACAGGCTGTTTAGGCAACCGTCTGCCTCTCTCCCTGCCGTGTCTGTAGTGAACAGCGTTCCTGTTAGTACTGGCAGCAAACTGTAACATGAATGTCACCAGTAATAACAGCATCACTTTTACTTGAACTCGCTGTTGTTGATACAAGGCTCTCATGTGTATTCATATAACAATTTCAGGTCCTCCGCCTCTAGTCTCAGCAGCTGACCCTGACATCACCAACCTGAGCAGCAGGTACTTTAACAATGTAACTAAAAGGGGAGGGGACTGGATGGATGGGATTAAAGCAGCGGGTGTAATGTGATGTGAATGGGGATGGTTTATCTGCGCTGTGGACAGATCTGTTTAAGACAATAGATGGTGATCTGGCGCTATGACACGGGAGAGGGTTGACTCCATGAAGGAGCCTCCTGAAGGATGGCAGCAGATTTAGGACAGAAAACTGCAGGCGTTTGGGGGGGGGGGGGTGGGGGGGTCATCTGTTAGAATGACCTGCTTCTTATTTTATCCTTTCACAACTCTGAATGCAACATGACACACGAACTGGTCTGAAGGCTCTACTACACACCGGCCACAGTGTTTTCTTGTTGTCTCACAAGATCTTAAATTATCCGTTTGTGACGGCTGGGTGTTTAATTGCCTTAGGCTCGTATAATGAGATTAGCAGTTTTCACCTAATCGTTTTTGTTATATAAGGTGCCTAACTTTTTGCAAATCAGATCCGATTGAGAGTTTACTTTTTTTTTTTTTTTTTTTTCCCTCTCATAATTAGCATTGAACTAAGCCCCACATTTGTTGTGTGGGTCAGCGTGTGCAGGCTCATTGTTACTGGTTTCCTGTTGTTGCCACTGTCGGTGTGTGTGCAAGGCCATTCATTGTCTGGCACACTACAGAGCCCTTGTAGATTGTTCCTCCTGCTATTGGGCAATCCATATCCCCATTTCATTAGTACGCTTTACTGTTTCGTCCCTTTCTTCCTCTATTCCGTACCCTATGTATTGACTACGTAGTTTAGGAATAAAGAACAGCTCAGTACATTAAACAACTGACAGATTTATTTTAGAATCCATATTAAAGTAAAGCATGGCGTATAGGTAATGGGAAGCTCAAATTCAGTTTCTCAGAAAATTTCAATGTGACAAGGACAAAATTAGATTTTTTTTTTTTTGGTATACAAAAATTTGATATCATTGCCTCTATTTTGCATGGTATGAATGCGATCAGGCTGTGGCAATGCTGAAGCTTCAAGGAAGCCCAGCTTGCTTTAAAGGTATATAGCCACGTTATATGCTTATAAAAAAGACCAAAAACCGTTTGACCATGAATCATGATAAAATAAAGCTATATACACAAGCCTCCATCTTGACTGTGTTTTGATTTGGCCTGTCACGATAAACAATAAATAATTTAATCACACGATAACTTTAAAGCACACGATTAAAATAAGATTGATAACTTGCGTATGTGTGCTTGCTTTTTCTCCCATTGTGTTTCCCTCTCCACTCTCTGAGACTGGATAACAAACGGTTTCAGTACGGTCTGCTCACCCCTTCCTTGTCTTTTCCTCAGTGTAAGAGGAGTTAAATCGTGTCAGGTAGGCACATGCTCAAAGTACGCTAGTTTGAAAAGAAAAATGAATTGGTGTCGAAGCCAAACATGACCGCTGCAGTGTGGGAGTTTTCTGGATTTAAGCCAAATGATGGCGGCAAACCACTTGATCTGTCTGAGACAGTATTTCGAGAGGATATACTTGTCTTATTATGCCATTATCGTATTATTTGAAAAAAGGTCTCCAAATGACAATGTTGTGATTTATCTCAATAATTAAAAAATGTTTATTTTTTTTATATTATCTAGTCCTTTTTAAAGCTAGATAGAATCCAGCGCTGGGTGCGATGAACATGTATAAACAGATGCCGTCTACCAACAGTATCGCAGAACTATCATAATGCCGGTTTGTTTCATTTATAAATCAAAATTAAATAATGCCGGACTGAGTCTGACCCTCTGCAACGCCTTGCAGTTAAGCGGCAGCTCGGCGTGATCGAAGACCAACCGCTATCAATTAAATAACCCGATTATACAGCAACATTAAGAGCCTCATATCAGAACGTTTACTCACGTCAATCAACTCTGCGGTCACATCTGAGCAATCGGCAGGTTTAGCGTCCGCTTCAGTGCACACCAACGTTCATACTGTATTTCCAGCGACATTCCCGTCTTTTCCCTCTTGGAATCATTTGTTTTTATTTTTATTTTTTTGGATTTCTTTTCATTGGATCATGGACCATTCTTCATTGTTTCGCTGGGAGATGCTAATAGTTATTAGCTTCCTCTGTTATTAAAAATAATCACCAAAGGCTTCATTTACTAACAAATTGAGCAAAAACAAAGCATAAAATGCCAAAATAATAACTAATAGGACATGGTAATCTTTGATAAAAAAAAAACTTTGTACGCAACCAGAGTGAGTTACTGAGTTAAAAACATGGCTGTGCACCTTTAGTAACGACCTTCAGCTTATCTGCATTGTTGCGTCTTAGAGCAGGGGTCACCAACCGTTTTAAAACTCAGGTCTTGTCTACACAGAGAGGAACATGTTAAATTTTCACAGGATGTAATGACTGTAGTATTAACCTACATGATAGGCTAGAATGCAAAAGAAAGGAAAACTGTTCTTCTTTTGAACTTTTTATTGACCCCTTTTTTCTATTGAACCACATGTCTGTCGATCGATATATAATCTTATTGAATTATCGTCCAGCCTTATAGGGTACACCTGATCTTGTCTTGGCCGTATCAACAGTGCCAATGTATCCTTTATTGGTACTGTGTCTTACAAAGTGCTACCAGTACTGACTTTTGAACCAGAAGGGTTAGAGTTCCCCTTAACTTTATGTAAAATAAACATATTTTTAATACTTCTTTTTATAGATATTGTCATTTTTAAATCTATGTATATCCAAGTGGTATTTAAAAAGGAAGTGCAACAGAATAAAATAACATTTTAGATGGGTTAAGCCAGGTGATTTCCATTCTAGATCAAATGGAACCACTAAAGTTAAATTATATGCTGCTTTTACACAACTATCTGCCTATTGTTTATGTTAATGGAAAAAAATCAATCAAACGTTTCCTTATTTACTTTATTGACCAGGTAAAAACAAAAAAAGAATACAATACCATTGCTTTGGCTCTTTAGTAGATTAAAGAAAATGTCATTTTAGTTGCCAGTATCTACTTTCAACTTTACATTTTTGGCCCCCATAGCATAGAGTCTGAGTCAGGACTGTTTGTAAATCTCCTGTTTTACAAAGCTTGTCAGCAGCAGGTAGCATAAAGTCCTCTAAATTCTCCGGGCAGATCACTGCGCTGATCTCTGTCTTGTTGGGCCAACACCAGCAGGTGACATGGCTCCCCAACTCATCACTGATTGTTGAAACATTACACTCAAACGTGCATCCTGTGCCTCGCCACTCTTCCTTCAGGCTCTGGGACATTGATTTCCAAATAAAATGCTAAATTTACTTTTACTTTGGTTCACTGAGAAACAGTCCAGTCCCTTTTCTCCTTTGCCCGGATAAGACGCTTCTGATTTTGTCTGCAACAAAACCTTCCTGAATAATAAATTTTTTTTATTGGTGTTGCATAATATTCTTAATTTCTGAGAAACTGAATTGTGGGTTTTAATTAGCTTTGAACTATATCAAAACCAACAGAAATAAATGCTTGAAATTAATCCCTCTGTGTGTAATATATATATATACAACGTGAGTTTACCTTTTGATCCGAATAAAACTAGAATTTTGGTGATGTTTTAGTTTGAGACACATGTGTAACCACATTCCCCAACACTTGACTATAGGAAAAAAAAATATTCTAAATACTTTTTGTCAAAGTGTTTGCAGAAGTTCCCTTGATGAGCGCAAGTTGACACATAAATGGCTTGTGGCAGAAGACCTTTTTTGTTGTTGGATACATTTTTCTTTTTTAACCGGTGAACCAACAGCGTGAAGCTGAAAGTGTCCCTTTCTACTCTTACGGTTTTGTAAATATGTCTGTTATAGACTAGATTATAAAATATAGCAAACCTCTTATAAGACCTGAGCATTTTAGTCTAAAAATAGGCTTTTTATACCTAAAAATGATCAGTTTGTCTTACACATATATTATAAACATATATTTTTCTTCCTCCTGACTGACCTGTAAACGACGTTGACAATTTGATCAAACAGGACAAACTAATTTTTCTTTTGTTTTTTCAAGTGTCTAGAAGCCTGTGTTTGGACAAAAAAATTCAGGTCTTAGGAGGTTAATATTGATAAAATATTCTGATTTATGAAGCCTAAAAAAACACATGACCATATAAATCCAGGTGGCAGGATTTCTCCCCGTATGAGCAAACCTTAAAACTTTGAACCTGAATCAACTCATGGGGCAATTGTTAGGGGTGGGGATGTTCCGTTTCAAGGAACAAACTGGTTCTTTGTCGGTTCTAGGGCTGATTTATAATTTTGCTAAATTATCTTGCTTTGACTAGATTAGGAAAGGTATAACATTGCTAAGGCTTAGAAATATCCTATTGAAGACCAGCACATCATCACATTGTGATGCTAACCAAGTCTTAGTCTGGGTTTTGTGAGTGGAGGAAAACAGTTGTCGGGTTTCTTGCCCTAAGTCGAATCCTGCAGGATTTTTCTTCTGCCTATGATTGAAAATCACTCTATACTTTGGTCCAAAACCTGCATATTAAATTCTTAGTGGTAAAACTTTTGAATGATAGTTAATACTGTATGGATAGAGTGTGCTTTCGACCTTTTTATAGCAGACGTTTTTCTAAAGGTTTTTATCCAACCCTTGTATATTGTCATGAAGTCTTTAAAACTTATAAAGCTTTGAGAAACCTTCTCTTATAGTGATTGGGTCTTTTTTAGCACATGTTTCTGCATTTATAGCTTAGTTATCTGTCTTGGTAAGTATTTTGTTTTATAGTCCAACTGTATGCTCTGGCGGTAAGACTACATTCTCAAAACAGGGAAGATGTTTTTTTTAAGTGCAACCATTGCAATATTATTGTTTTTAAAGACAAAGTTTTCCTATGTTTAACAATCCATTTAGGCTCTAGATTCAAGAGTGATTTACTAAACCTGAAACAAAATGTATACATTTACAGACTGGGCAAAAAAAAAAATAGTTTTCAGTTATAATGCATTCATTAAAAGCATAAAAATCAGATTGGTGGTCATTAATGTTCAAGTCTTTTATAAGCCCTTTAAAAGTGCTGATAGGGTAAAGGATCTGCTTGACGAAGTTGTTAAAAATAGCTGTAATAACAGAAAACAACATGTTTCTTAAGTGATGTGGTGGTGTTTGTGCTTGTGTCTTCGGATGAGAGGTCGCACCTCCCGCCATCCAGTTATGGAACAGTCATCGGTTATATCAGCCAGAAAGTCTACACTTAGGTCATGTTTTCCACAGCAGAAATCGTCCCAGAGTTTCTTCAGATTATTTTCAAAAAAAATTTTTTTTCCTCCTTGGTCTTCACGTGTTGGCTTTGTGCAACTTCATATTTCTCAAGAGTTGGCACATGCTGATGTTTTTTTTTTTTTTTTTAAATAAGCAGTATTTGTTGGTCAGAGGTTCTATATTTAAAAGTTATAAAAATACCAAAAGCTGTTTGATCATAAAATAAGGTTATATATACCAAGCATCATTCTCGATTGTGTTTTGATGGTCCTTTTTGAGACAAAAGATAATTTGCTCTCAGGCAAGATTAACAAATATAAACAATATTAAGACGTTTCAGTGTTTTCCTTCCTGAAATCATTTTTTTACGCTTTTTTTTTTCTCTGGATCTCTGACCTTTCTTCATTGTTTCACTGGGAGATGCTATTAGCCGTTAGCTGCTTCCCTGCTTTATCCCCTGCTATCGGAGATGCGCAGTACATACTTCCGTTAAAATTAAATAAACACAAAAGGCTTTATTTACGAACAAACTCAGCAAAAACAAAGCGTAAAACACAAAATAATACACCAGCAGGATGTGATATTTCATAAAAACTATGTATGCAACCAGAGTGAGCTACTGACATAAATAAATAAAGTAAAATAATGTGGCTATGCACCTTTAAACTCACAGACTAATATGGCAGCTGTTAAAGTATATCATTACTATATTGTTGAGTAGAATGAGAACGGTATAGACAGAGAAGAATATACAGTTTTGATGACATTACAGGTATGGTAATTACAACTGACTAATTCTTGGTTTTCTTTCTTTTGTTGACCTTCATGTATCTGTTACATTTACTTTAACCCAGAATACATTTAGAAGGTTGTGTCTGGAAACCCTTCCATTCAGCGGCTGGTTTTACACCCACTTTAATCTATATTTATAGCAAAACAAGTATTCGTATCTGCCGACATGTTCAGATTTTGTCTCGCTGCAACCACACACATCATGTATTTCACTGGGATGTTATGCGATGGACCGACAGAAAGTAGCCCATGTTTGTGGAGTGGAAGGAAAATGATGCATCGTTCAAAAGAATATTGTACAGTTATTGTTGAATTGCCTTCCGCTGCCTTTACCGCTACAAGTCTTCTGGGGTTTGTACAGATACTTAATTGGATTTAGGTCTGGGCTTTGCCTGGACCATTCTAACACATAGGGCTGGGCGATAAATCGATTTAATCGATTCATTCGAATTTACAATTTATTCAGATTTCATTTTTGGAAAATCTGGATTTTATTTTGCCAATGCACTCGTTGGGCTTCCATGAAGAGAATAGCAGGCGGTGCTGAATATATGATCTTTGCTGTGTTAATTTTTATTATGTCGATGTGGACCTTGAGTCTGATGAATAAATTAATGAATGAATATCTGTAGGAAAATATATTTTCAAAATATTGTAAAAAGTAAACTTTTTTTTTTAACCATAATACGAGGCACTTTAATTTACTCACCTATTTTGTTTTTTAAGTTAGTTTGAAGTTACACAAGTGAAGTGAAGCCTGTTCTTAGCTCATTGTGTCACACCACTAAACATTTTGTCATATTTTTATTGTTTACAACGGCGGGCCGCCTTTTTGTTTTAAAAGCCTGTTTCACAGCTTGTATTTAGTTGCACTTCGAATTCAGGTACACTCCCAGATGAAATGCTTGACATAAAATCAAGTTTTTAAAATAATTTCTTTAATTTTTTTTTCGTGACACGAGAAGGAGGGGAGGAAATCGATTAATTGGAGTTGGTATAGTAAAATCTGCGATTTACTTTTTAAGCATGTCGCCCAGCCCCACTAACACATAAATTTAGATCTAATCTGCTCCATCGTAGCTCTGGACGTATGTTTATGGACGTTGTCCTGCTGGGAGGTGCACCTCAGGATCGCCTTGTATTCAGCTCCACCCATGCTCTCATCAGCTCTGGCCCCTTTCTCTGTTTATTTTAAATAAAAGCATCCCCACATCATCATGCAATCATGACCGTGTTTCACCACAGATAAGGTATGTTCAGGGCAATGTTAGCGTTCCAGCGCACGCAGGATTTTATGTAGTCTAAAAAGTTCTGTTTTGGTGTAATCTGACCAGAGCACCATCTTCTACATCTTTGGTATGTTCCCAACATGGCTTATGGATCACTGCCATGTTGGGGACAAACATAATGTAATAAAATGGGGGGGGGGGAAGCTCCAAAGGTATGACTTCTTTTGCCTGGTCATTGCCTTATAACCTGTGAGTTAACTTGTTTGTTAACACTTGTTCCTTTGGGTGACCTTTTTTCTTAAATTCCATATCTAATTAAAAACATTTGAAATGTTGTTTTTCTGTCATAGCTGCTGTATCTCTCAGTGTTACGGTTAAGGTTTTGCCAACTGAGCTAAAGTTCACAGGGTGTTGCAAGCTGACCAGCCAATGGCAACGTAGCCTTCTGTCACAGGGGAGATGGTTAACTGCAATGGGTTTGTTTCTAGATGTCCTGTGTTTTTAAGAAGCCGGGTTGGGGGGACTAACAAAGCAGAGAGGAGGACGCCACGCTGCTTCCAAGTAGAAATATGGCGCGCTCTCATACAGATAGAGCAGAGAAGTGAAGAGTCACACAGGGAAGACGAAGGAGCAACAAGTCCACATCAAAGCTTCTCTTACTTACCTCTGCTTTCTTTTTCTTCATGCCCTCGTGGAAGAGAGGAGGCTGACATCGACAAAGCCTTGAACTCTGATACTGGTAAACATTTATTTAAAAAAAAGATTCTACTATTCCCGTTGTTGATTTTTTTTTTTTTTTTTTTTTTTTTAAACCATACCCTTAGTTTGTATTCTGTCAGTAACCACCCTAGCAAGCTCCCCTTTGCCCCCATAGGAGCCATTGTCAGTAACGTTGCTGGTGTTGGTTGTTGTACATGACTTATTAATGCTCACGGTCATTCATCTTTAATGTGTGGAGCGAGACCATGCGCATCTTAAAAAGTGTTGCACTAGTGGGCTTACAGTGACCGCATCTGTCATTAAAGCACAAAAGCAAACTTCATTCATTAGCCGACCACCTGCACCGCTCAGAAAGGCTCCGGAGAGCTGAGAAGGCCGAGAGGTGAGTGGTGTTTTTCTTCTCCTAATAGATGAGCGTAGGTCGGCAGCTCTTCTTCTGCCTGGAGTGTGAACGCACGTTTGTGTTCTCCGAGGCATTATCTCGTGTCAAAAAAAAAAAAAAAAAGAAAGGGAAAAAAAGATGAAGTCTGTTTCATTCGGGTGAGACGGTAGCGGCTCGCCAAGCTGCTTTTCATTTGCATATTATTTGCATGCGATGCGCTCGCTGAAGTTACATGGGGGTGTAATGTCTGCAGACTTCATTGTTATTAAGTTTCTAAACCGCTTATGGTGATCTAGGTTCGTAAAGTTCATCCCCGGCTTACTCTGTCAACATCAGGCCATGCTCAGAGGAGGAAGGTGGCGAGAGAGCTGCCCCCTCCCCCCCACAACGCTTTAATTAAGCAATGTAATTTGTATTTTGGCTGCAGGCCGAAGCTTGTTTGACTTCAGCGGTGTCATTCCTTTGACTCTTTGATTGGACCAGTCACTGTACCCACTGCTTTCTTCAGGTTTTCTTTGCGGTTTAATGCACCGCGTTGTTTACTTTCTGTGCCACATATGGTACATTCTCACCCATATGTAATCCCCTGGGCTGCTGCTCAGGTCCTGATGGGAAGCGGCACCCCTGGAGCCATGCATGTGCGTTTGTTGTTGGCCACTGAGCTGCTCTGAGTGTTAGAGGATTTCGCCGTTGATCCCTGTGATGAATTCATATGACTAACGCTTGCATAACGTCAGCGCGAGTGGATAGAAACTCTGAGATAACACACCCCTGCGGTGCCTTTGCTGTCTTTCAGACTTTGTTAGGCAAAAATATGCTAAATAATTTCACTCCTGCCTGGCCCAGTTCTGTTTTAGTAAGCTTCTGTTTTAAATTAAAGTGCTACGGCTGAAAGAAAACTTGCCCTTTGAAGACATGTTGACAGAACCAACTGAAAAACCTTCCAGTAACTCCGACCTCAAAAGTGTCAGCTGAAACCTCACATAGCACTCTGCTGAGATCGAGGTTTATGAGGTTTTAGCTTAATGTCGGCGGCTACAATTATAGGAATAGCTCAATAGACTTCTGTGGTAGAGAAGTTTTCCATGAAATCATCTGATGAGCTTGTGTTGCACCAAGTAATCCGTTCACTTTGTTGAATTGATGTGAAATTTGTCTGAAACAGACTGGTTAAATGTAATGCTGTAGTAATTTATAGCTCTTTATTGGTGTACAGGCCAGCAACCTAATATTCTCAGTGCAGCTATCTTCCTCAGGGAAAACGTATAATCTAAACTCTTGGATAGCATGAAAATCTAAACTTCTAAGTTAGCCTAAAGTGTAAATGAAACCTTTTTTTTTCTGTGACTCCCCTTATTATAACGCCTCACACGTTTCAGTATTTATTTTTAGTTTATTTTATAGTTTAGATTAGGGCCATTTCTCTTAAAAGACACTGATGATTGCCGGAGTCATGGATCTCTTGTTGCAACAACAAAGTGTCTGCACTGTTTTTGACTCGGCTGACATCTGCAGGTAGACCCATCTACAGACTTGTGCTGTGCAGCCACTTCTTCTAAGCAATTAGAGTAAACTTTAATCATACTAAATGAAAGTCCTTTCACACATCAACTCCGCTCTATTATAGAGACGGCAGCTTAATGTCTTGGAAATGCTTCTGACCAGTCAACCCGACGTTTTTACGCAGCAATGAGCACCAGCGGTCTCCTAAAACCTTTCAAGATGACACTTGTCTGGACTCGATCCAGGTACATTTACAGATTCCCTGGCTTGGTAGGACCTTTTCAGAGCATTAGCAGCATTTTTATCAACATTCAAGCAGAAGGTTAGCTTTTTTTATTTTATTTTTTATAAACAGCCAAATGGAGTTAACAAACAGTTGAATGTTTGCCTCAGCTGCAACAGATTATTTATTTTTGGTTCTTTTCAGAAAATCCATTAAAAAGCCTGCCTGAAGAAAAATGGAGAGCCAACTAAGGTTCCTCAGAAATATTCTTGTTGATTAATGTCCTGTTAACGGTGTCAAGGGGGATAAGATTTTTTTCTTTTCCCCAGCAAACCTAAATAGCTACTTCTGTTAGCAGCTGTGATCAGAGGGAAAAGCAAACTAATTGTGATCATTATGGTTCAATTATCCTGTGAGCCTCAAGACAAATTTTCACTCAGTATGATTTTTCTTTTCTCCCAAAATACCCACCATGTCAATTCAAATGTTTGCCCATATTTAGTCTTTGTCTAAATAGCTTGATGGCAAGCACAAGGCAGATCAAGCCGCAGCCAAGGGTTTACGAAGATTGACACCGTTACATCAGGAGGATCAACCTCTGGTGTCGATGCATTACATTATATCAACGAACCCAAGATTAAAGCAGTGAATGCAAAGTCTCTAAGTCAAATTCAAGGTCGATGAAGAATTATATGGAGATTTATTCAGAGATGGGAAGGAAGACAGGAGAACTGACGTCTGGGTGCAGTAGCATGCCGTGGCCCAGTTTACATCGCATAAACTGTTTTGTCCTCATACCTTAGCTTTTGGCTGTTCACTCCCCATAAATTCAAAGTTTCAGGTCTTTCATAATCCCAGGGCAAAAAAGTGTTTCAAACAGACCTGTTGTTACTTCCATGGAGCTCACCTGCTTTTCCGGCCTAGGTCGTTGTAGCAAAACCGCTCACTATATCCTTTTTCTGACCACAGATCCATATTTCCGTGAAGCCCTTTTTTTCAGGTAAAGAAGGCCTTCTTTGAGATTTCTGGACAGCCTCAAAGAGTTGGAGCTTTTCTCAAAATAGGAATTGTCTAAAATACCACAGGAAACATGTAAAAAGAGGACCAGCAGTCATGAGGACCTTTTTTTTGTGTGTGACACGGACCGCTTGAATATCACACAATATTTTTCATGGACCGGCCTTTAGGGGGTGGCATATAAGAACAACGACATGCAAATGTACAACTGACCTAAAAACAGTGGCATTTTCTAAATCTGATAATATAAATATTAAAATACCACTTATCATACAGCTGAAACTGTGGGAGCCCTGAGCTTGTTTGCTCTAAAATAACCCCATCTAGGGGTAGGGGAGACAAACTCAACCGTAATGTGTTGCTTATGTCTAGTCTACTCTCAAATCTTACTTTTTTTTCACAACAACACTACTTACGTACTTTTAAGGTCGTCGTCTTTGCACAGCTTCTCCTGGAAGTTTATGGACAATGTCCTTAGTGGCAGGAAGGATCAATTCTTCACCAAAAGTGAACGGCTTCTCAGCCTTAGCAACACGGTTAGCCAGCAAATATGACACTATCAGTGCATTTGTTGATGTGACCCAGAAATCTGTCAAGACATAGGGTGAGACGTAGACGGGTGTAACGGAGAACACCCGGTACAGAGTGAGGTTATTCGCTTAAAGGATCCAGCGTAAATTTCTTTTATGCATTTCCTCTTAGCTCTGACTTTGTTGGGACGAAGTTCGTCTTCTCTTACGCGTCTCACTAGCAACCACAAGCTAGTTCCCGTTGCTGTGATGGAAACTGACGTCTCAGATGACTCAACAGAGAAGCACGGTCCAAACGGGACAGACAGTACTGCATCATTGTCCTCCAAGAGCATACTTGATAAACATACCAAGCTGTGTGATTTCAGCTGCTCTCCTCCCTTTGGGACTCTTACATGAGCTTGTTTGGGTATTTTCCTTTTCTCCACTTTCTGGCCAATCTGTCTGTTCTCAGCAGCGGCCTGTTAGCGGAGGGCCGCTGCCTTCTCCTCGTGCTCCATGCAGATCTGATGGGGATTTTAGCTGCTTAGCCTGGGTTTACATCGTTTAATTTCAAGCCTTGTTTAACACATTTCAGCCCAGGAGCCTCTGTACACCAGGCTGCAGGGGCTTAGTTATCCAGACTAAGAACATTGTGTTGGATAATTCTGATGACGTCCCACTGGGTGCAGTGTTTCTCTTGGATGTTCTCCTGCTGTTCTTGCAAGATCAACGGCCTGTTTTTTTTCTACAGAAACCTAAGAGATTGAATTATCCCCATCGGATAAAGTTGTAAATGTCATTCTATCACAAAGCTGGTCGGTTTAGTAGACATTTGGTAGAGAAAAGGGACATCCCCGACAAAATGTCATCGTTAGATACTGTAACGCAGTCAACAAATCTCCTTTGCTTGTGCTTTTCTCAGTGATGGACACCCAGGCAGTGTTTGCTGCCCTGTACAGCGTGTGTGAAGAAAATGTCACTTTCTTCTCGGGCGGGGCCAAGGGCACCCAGGGTGATGCGGGCCGGCGGCTGGTGGAGGCCATGAAACTGATCCAGGAGCATGCTCGCAGTCTGGAGCCTGTTATTTCGGCCTTCGCTGCTGTTTATCACCATTTCGACTTTGACCCACACATACCTGCGAACGGCTATCGCTCACTCGTCAAGGTAAGCTGCGCGATGCTTTGAAGTCTTTTTGTCTGCAGGATTTAGATCTTAAATTCTTGTTTTTTTTTTTATTTATTTCAAACCTGGTGCAGCTTGGAGGATAAAAATCTTTAACTCTGCAGCAGATTCATATCAATATTCCCTCCCCTGGTGAGAAACCACTGACTGCTACATCTTTGACTTGGTATTGCTTTGTTTCAAGGTCGGCACATTTGTTGCCGAGATTGATTTTTGTGTTGCAAATTGGGTTAGATGAATTCTCCGGCTGCATCGTAGCCCACCACTACTGTATCCGATGTATTTTTATCTTAGACACTTGTCGATAAAACATCATGACCTTCAATCGGTGCAGCTCACTATACCTAAAGGTACTTGCCAAATGAACGCTGCTCTGTTTTCCAGCCCCTTGATTTCCACATTTGTGATCTCTCTCTGATCTTTACAGGTTTTCTCCTCTTTCTTCTACTGCTGCTGTTTTTTCTTAACATGTTGTGGGTCTCACAAAATCAGCTATACCCCTTGAATATATTTGATTTCTAAACTTACAACCACAAACTTGAATGTATTTTAGAATTAATTAGTACATAAAGTCCAATTGTGTGGAATTTAAAAGCAAATTTTGCTTTTTTACATCTCATAGAGCATTGTTCAGCTACCCAAAACTAGACAGAGGATGACAAGATTTAAAATTCATGAAGGCATAGCCATCCACATAAACTGCCAGACTGGGTAAGGAGAGTCTTATACAATGAAGACCCATAATAACTCTGGAGGAGCTGCAGATATGTATAGCTCAGGTGGAAAATCTGCTGGCTCGACCACTACTAGTTGTTCAATCTAAAGAAATCTCCCCTTTATGGAGTAGTTGCAAGATTAAAACTATCGCTTAGCAAAAGCTACAGGACACATGCAGATCAAGTTGTTCTCTTCAAACGAAACCACTGTTGAAATTTAATGCAATGCTTATTTTCAGGTTGTGCGTTGCTGTCTTCTCCACATCATCCACAAGGGGCGCTACATCACAGCTAACCGTCGCAGCATCTTCTTTCGGGTGGCGCACAACGCGGGGGAGATTGAAGCGTACTGCAATGCACTGTGTCAGCTGCGCGCCCTGCTCTACCTGGCCCAGCGCTTGCTACACGACAACAGCCACGGAAACCTGTTCTTCCAGGACGAAAGCGGGCTGAGCGAGAGTTTTGTCCGGGAATATGCGTCCATGCATAAAGGGTGTTTCTATGGCCGCTGCCTGGGCTTTCAGGTGAGATGAGGTCGCATGTAATAACGAGAGAGAGAGAGAGAGAGAAGTGGTGGGGAACGGGTAGGATACGAGTTATAGGTGGTGAGACTGTTTAACTTTGATTAAACGTTTAAAGAAATATTATTCAAAAAAGACCTTTAACAAAAAAAACATTGAATCATTCATATTTGGTTTTGATAAATATTAGGATATTGAAAATGATCCTAAATGAGCAAATATAAACAATCCTGCTGTGTAAACATGAAGGGAAAAGGAAAATGGTGGCTGATGCCTTTTGTTCTCGTTTGAGCCTGATAAGAGCAGCTGCTGAAGTATTAGCCAAAACTCGGAGCGCTAAGGGAAAACTGAAGTTTATTTGTATTATTGCAAGTTCACTCCCTGCCTGCTTCTTTTTCTCTACCGATGGAGGATTGGAATATAAATTACGTGTTTGTTTTTCATCGCTTTCTCTCTGCAGTTTACTCCGGCCATCCGACCATGTCTGCAGACCATCGCTATCGGCCTTGTGGCCTTTGGAGAAAACTATAAGCGTCATCAGTCAGGAATAGGTCAGTATTGCCTCACCATCCAGTCCACATTACTCTCATTCAAGCACCATCTCCATTTATCCTCACATCTCCTCTGCATTCCTCCTTGGCCCCTGACTGTGTACCTTTTTGATGTTGTGTGTTCAGATTTAAGATGCTCTTTCATCCCTTTGCAGTCTCGAGGGCTAGCACGAGCGTTTCTTGTATATTTCAGAATGTTTTGAACATTCACACACAGTTAAGCGCAGAGACTGAATCATATACAAACGAGTGGCGTACACACACGCACACACGGACTAAATAAATAACACTAAAAACGGAATACCCCCACTCTGATGGTTTCTTGTGCTCTCTGCTGCACCACAGTGGACGCAGGAGGTATTGCACCGTATGGTGAGTGTGTTGAAATCTTTTCATTGTAGTCCTTTTTATCGACTTCAAAGACATTATGACATGGCTCTTTTTTTTATACCACGCCCTCTTATCTCCTGAATATTTTTATTTCCTCAGCGTAGTGTTAGCTGTTTTTGTATTTTATTTTGCAATAAATTCTAAGTGTAATTTACAGGTGCATCTCAATAACTTCCAGCAAATCTTCAAAAAGTTAATTTATTTCTCAAACCAATGCAGACTCGGTTCAAATAGTGAGACTCATGTTATTCTAATTAGTTGCACACGGAGTGATGCATTTCAGGCAATATTATATTATTATTTCTACCTTTCAGATTACAAAACCCCAAATTTTGTTTCTCATAAAAAAATATTTTGCACAAGATCAATTAAGAAACATATTTGACATACATGAATATTGGCCTACTTAAAATTTGGGGAGTAGTACAGTATATTCACTCAGTACTTGGTAGGGGCTCCTTTTCCATGACTGAATTTCCCCTTTGACTGTGCCTTCTTCTTGTATATACTGTTTGGTCAATAGTACAAAGATTGTCTGTGAGGTTGAGGTCAAGTGATTGTGCTAGCCAATCACGAACAGTGACGCCATGATTATTAAAGCAAGTACTTGTACTTTTGTTAGTGTGAGCAGATGCCAAGTCCTGGTGGAAAATTAAATTAGCTTCTCAAATAAGTCTCTCAAAGTGCTCTAAAATGTAAATGTCTTCGCTGACTTTAGACTTGATAAAACACAGTTAACCAACATCCGAATATGACATGGCTCTGCGAAGTGTTACCTTATGAATCTCCCCCAAACTCCTAAATGAATTTTGCTTCAACGATCCTTTGAAGGCCGTGGTTATCCTTGTTCACCTTCTGCACTTTTTCCCTCTCACTCAACTTTCCAGTATTATTGTTGAATACAGACGTCTGAAGAGCCGTCTTCTTGTCAGTAACGCTCTGTTGGGGAAGTATATAACTATTAGCACCTATTCATGGACTTGTGTTGGTAGGCCATAAAACCTTTTAAAAATCTAATCGTATAGGTCTTACATAATATTCAGTTTTGGGTTTTAGTCACAGGCAAGTCTTGATTTTCTTTTTTTAATTAACCAAAAATATGTGTTTGAAATAATATATCAGAGAAAGATTATGTTTTTAAATGAAATCACTAAAATAAATGCTAAGTTAACATCAAATCGGAATATATTAAGATGCATCTGTACTGTATACTTTTTACACTACCCATCTTGTCCTGCAATGATACACAGTAAATGTCACATTAAAAGCAGGCGCAAAATGCAATATAATCAATTTCTTCTTTTTCAAATTGGTCTTTTCTTTTCTTTTTGCCGCAAAAATTTTATTTTAATGAATGGGGCCCAAAAGGTTTTCAGCTGTCTCTATTTCTGATGTTTGCTGTGTCCTGATTGCATTTAGTTTGCTTTCCCCCAGTATTTGACCTTTTCATTATCAGTGACTTTTTGTGCATATTGTTTTATTTTTCTTGTCCGGTGGCTTATTTTTTTTTTTTTTTATTCCCTCTGTTTGGTTTTCCATCTCTTTCTTCCATTATTCTGCTCCTGCTTTCTCCTTCACGTTAACCCACTCGTATATCTTCCTCACTGTGTCCACCTTTCTCTCCCCAGGTGTGGCAGCCAGCTCTATCTTTACCTCCGGGAAGTACGCCATCGACCCAGAGCTGAGAGGGGCAGAATTTGAACGGATCACTCAGAACCTGGATGTGCATTTCTGGAAGGCCTTCTGGAACATCACAGAGACGGAGTTCCTGTCGGTGGGTATTCTCCTACACGGACACATTGTAAGACATTTGTAATCCACACGTGATATTGTTTTTCTTTTGGTCATTGTAATTGTAAAGCTGTATCACTTATATTATGTGTCTCTAGGAAGATCACCTTTCTTTTAGTGTTTTTTTTGCCTAGAGGGCAATATTAACAGAAAATAATCATTTTATCTTGGGTTATTCATGATTTATTCATCCAGTTTCCCTTCCTCTCCCATGACCTGTCTGTCTTTTTAACATTTCTCTTCATTTGTTTATTTATTTATTGCCTCCAGAGTCTTGCCAGTATGACCTCTACTCAAGTCAAGGTGAACAGAGCGCTTTCTGTGCCCCCTGTGCCCTTCGATCTCCCTCTAGCAGCCAACCACAGGGCGTCGGTGACGATAGCTCCACCTTCTGCGCACATCGGCACTGCTCCTGTTCAGATGAGACTCATTTCTTATGAGTTGCGTGAAGGACAGGTACTTAAACCCACAACATGGTGGCATACTTGAAATTTCAATGAACGACTTCATTAAGTCGACTTCTATGCAAAACTAGACTAGCTCTTGTTTTTTAAGCAGACACCCTTGCAAGAATCTTCAGACAAATGGAAGGTTTTGCACGATTTGTGTTGTTATAAACCCAAACTTTCATGTGTTTTAACTCGTATTTTATGTCATAGACCAACACAAAGTACTTCCTAATTGGGAAGTACAGAGATCTAGTGCAACCAGTTGCCCTCAGAAGTCACATAATTTATCAAAGTAGTTCACTTGTGTGTAATTTGATTTAAGTGTGTAATTATTTCTGTTCTATAAAGGCCTCAGATGCTTGCTAGGGAACACTGGAGGACAAGCAGCATTATGAGGACACAGAAGACAGGTTAGGGATATAGTTATGGAGACATTTATAGCAGAGTTTTTGGTTATAAAACAGCATTTTAAGAGTTTGACATCTGAAGGAACATTGTTCAAACTATCATCTATAAGTTGAAATAGGAAGGCATCACTATAAACCTACCAAGATACGGCAGTTCACTTCGGAGAATTAGCTACAAATCGAATGTTAACTCTGGAGGAGCTGCAATGATTCACAGCTCAGGTTGGAGGATCTGTATACAGGAAAGCTATTAGTTGGGCACTCTACACATCTGGCCCTTTATAAAAGAGCAGGAAGAAGAAAGCCTGTAATGAAAGGAAGCCTAAAAATTCCCTTTTCCAAGTCTGCGTCAAGCCGTGAAGGGAACACACCAAACATGTGGTAGAAGATGCTCTGGTCAGATTGAATAAATTATTTAACTTTGTGGTCTGTGTGTAAAAAACGTGTGGCAGAACACTAAATGCACATTAACACACCATTCCACCGTGAAGCATGGTGGTGGCAGCGGCATGCTGTGGGGAAGCTGGTTAATGAAAGGACAGATGAGGCTAAAACCTGTTAGCATGTTTTGACGTTGGTCATATTTAAATTTTTATGTCTTGTAATATATGGCAACTTTTTGTCCACATCAATTCTGTTTAAACCACTCTGTTAATCTAGCCTGGGTGCCATTCCGAACTTAGTCCCGCCCACAACGTTTTAGGTCGGGAAGTTCGGTCTGGCATTGCTCAATACTAGCGCGAGTATGCTCGCCCAATATCTGGCGGGCCAATCAAATTGTCAGGGCGGGCTTTATACGATGATGGACAGATGATCAACAGTAACGTAATCAACCACGTCACCAAAGCGCGCTTGGGTTGAATTCGTTTACATCAACGATGGCTGCCGCTGGAGAGTTGAGGTGTGTAGAATGACTCCTTGGATCCTTACATTCTTTTTCGCAAAAATCGTTCACGCTCATCTTCTTATTCTAGGCTAACAGTTGAGTTCTGTTGACAACAACTATGCGTCGCTTACATACGTCACACACTCCGTTGCTCTTATTGGTTGTAGGTCTATCCAATTGAGTGCAGACAAATTTTTTTTCCCGGTTTGTTCGAAACACGCCCCATAATCACAGCTCTATGGAGCAGTATCAGACTCAAATTCTGACTAGAATTGAGTATGACCATGTCAGGCTACTGTTAATCCTCAAAAATAGCTAAATGTGATGGCTGAGCAAAGTTTCTCATGTTTTGCTTCCTTTTCCATCACTTATTATATAACTGAACTTCTTTCTTCCTAGTTTATTCAGAGGACCTCCTGTCTCCATTCCAGTTTGTTGTTCTCTCTTTCTTCACTGGTAATGGGCCAGAAATACTTACAACTAACATCTTAAGCCAGTGATAATGCTCCAGTAAGACAACAGTGTCCTTTTATTTCAGCAGGAGCCCACGCCAGTAGAAGTCCCTGCTGTTTGTTTCTGTTCATAAGTAGGAATTATTGTTGCAGTTCTGCTGGCGCAGGATGGGTTGGCAACACAATGCAGAACGACCAGCTAATCCAGCTCTCGGAGGAGCACTGCTGCTAACTCCGGCAGAGAAAATATCAGCTCAGAAATGGGACTTTGTTTTGGACATATCTTATGCCTACAGTTTGTGTGTGGCAAAGGTTATAAAGAAGGAACGGGAATTTTGGAACCAAAAAAATAGAATTAGATTTTGAATGGGATGTCTTTCTCTTTCTTTCTAGGACAGTGAAACTCTGCTATCTCTCTCTCGGTCTGAGGGAGGTGCTATTTCTCTATCCCTGGGGTTGAAGACCAAGCGCCTCCCTTCTTCTCCTTGCCTTCTGATCCACTTCCATGGAGGAGGCTTTGTGGCCCAGACCTCAAAGTCCCATGAGGTGAGGTGATATAACATGTAATGTCTGCGTGACACATTTTACATTTAAAAGGCAAACGTCAAAGTAATTATTTATTCTTTTAGCTCATTTCCAAATGGGAAAATTCCTTGACCGTTAAGTTACACATTATTTCAAGTGACGTCACATTTATCTAGCAATAATAAATTGCAATGGACAAAGGAAGCAACATGCAAAAATAGGAGATGAAATAAAACGCAAACATCATTATTGCTCCCTGTCAGACAAGCTACTCCGGTTTTGTTTTTCCAAGATTTGAGCAGGCATCATTAAAGCAGTCATCCAGCCTAATTCACCTTTGTATTCCTTCAATAGTATTTACTCAAACTAATTGTATTGAACCCCAGATAATTAAAGAGACAGATACAAGTTGACAGCACGGGGGATATTGGTTGCCATTCTGCCTTTCCCTGTCAGGAGTGCTGCCTGTAATGAGCTGTTAAGCTAATTATTGGTGTAATTATTCCATGAAAACTTAATTGAGGCTTTGACCACTCTCTTTGCTTTCTTTACTGACAAAATCCACACAGAGCTCGTGTTTGTCTGTGGAGCATATTGGTGCTTCCAGGTATTGGCTTCATCTGAGCGTCTCTGGACTCGAACCTAGGCATGTCTCGGTATCAGTTTGTCGCTGTAACATAACCTTAAGGAAAAATATTGTGATCCTAATTATTTACCAAAATAATTTAACATATATGTTTTTTTTTATAGATTTAATAATTTTAATTATTTTTTATTTTAATTTTAACACAAAGAATATAGAATAAACACATGTTAGAATTTGTCATTTTAAAGTGCTGATTGGGCTAAATATACCTCGTTGCCATTGGAAGGTAAACAAGCTTATAATAGCTGGTCAGCATTGGCTACTTGTCAATAGGATAGACGGCAAACATAAATTGCGAAATGAGTAAAGTAATTATCACATCTGTTATCGTATAAAATGTGTCTGACTTGATTTTTCAGCATTTGAGTTTTATTTTGGATTTATTTAAGGTTCTTTTTTTTTGTGGAAGTCTAAATTCTGCCGGCCAAATGAGTATTTATGTTCTGAAACTTTTGGCTTCCATTTTTCTTCTTGCAGGTCTCTAATTGGTCAATCAGGCCTTTTTCATATCATTCTTCATCCAATCAGATTAGTTCAGGATCCCTGTCAAGGGATCAGCAGCTTTACAAACATCCTGCTCTTTGCTTATTAATTGTAGTTTTAAAACAAAGTGGCCTTAATAACAGTGATGGGTGGCGCAAATTTAGTTTCCACACCAGGACAGTTGATGTTTCATGTGACCAGAAATATTTCCAAACAGCAGAATTTGTCTTTCTTCTAGGCAAGGTGAGAGATATGAAGAGTGGGGTTCAAAACTGTGAAGTTAGTCATTGCAGGGCAAAAAATATGTTGACTCTTCCGTTTTAAACACACAATAATTACGTTGTTATTAATTAACTTAGCTCAACAATAAACACAACATACAATATATTGATTAAATGAACAAGCAGTTTTTTTATAGTTTTTGAAAAGTCAGATCTAAAGCATAAAACAATCTCACACATTTGAAAAGCATATACTTTCCTAAGGTTTAGAGTTGACCTAATGTCTGGAATGTCTGCTTTTGATTAAAAGTCACTGGATGTATGTGGTTTTATTTAAAGCCAAACAAATGGTTCATAAAAGATAAATACTTTGTGTTGTACCAAACATTTTCAATTGTCAGAATACTGATGGCTGCAAATAGCTTGTGGTCTTTTATTTGAACACCCCTGGTTTAGGAGCCTTCGCTCTGCCAGCTAATATGCTGTGTGCAGCAAACTGGAGGGAATGGGTAGCTCTGTACTCTACTCTGTACTCCCTTAAGCATGAGAAAACTCCTGCCAAAAACCCCTTTAAACAATAGAAACAGTATCACTGACCATCTCTGCAATCATTTTTATTTTGTTCTAAAACCGTTGTCAATGCGGAGGTGACTGCAAGGCATTTAACTTGAGCTGTCCTCCTGCTTCTTACGTGACCCTCGTGTGCTTCACCAAACGGATCAGGCATACATCACCAGTTTAAGCTGCAAAGCATCCTGCATCATTCTGTGTATCACGCACTGCTGTTGCCTGCCTCTTTGAGCCCTTCCGCCATCCCAGCATCCCCCTGTGGGCCCCGGGGTCAGATGCTTTCTTCACTCTGCCATGTGGGAGATCCACTTTGGGGGGGGGTTAGAGATACACTTATCACTATAGGACATGTGTGAGCAGCATGTGCATGGGGTGATCAGATCAGAGCCTGGAAAACTCGACTATATTCTTTCGAACATTTACCCTTCAGTTGTCTGACTGAGCGTTCACACCCTAGCTTTACCTTGATTCCAACAACCATCCTTATTTGTTTCTGGCTCTTTTTCTATTTACTGTAACAGAAGTTGCTTTTAATATACTTGATTTCTGGGTAAAGCATGAAACTCAGCTGGAGCAGCACAAGGACTACTTGCTAAATTCATCTTAATGAAAGAGATTATTGTATTACCAATGGTTTGATCCCCTGTTTCCTGTTTATCCTGCGCCGAGGTGGCCATCTGCGTCTGCTTGTGGTCTTTAGCTACTTACAGCTGTTACAAGACTAGGCTCTGTGAAATTGCAAAGGACGTGGGCATCGTTGATCATCGGCAGCTGCATGGCAACTTGTGGATGAGAGGGAGCATTCGTGAGGGCGCTGTCATGTTGAATTAAGGAAGAACGAATTACCCCAGGCCCTATTGGGCATCTTGTCAGACTGTCCTTCACTCTTTTCCTCTTGACTACAATCCTGCCAGTATCTCTGAAAATTCTCTTTGTTCACTTAGTATCCCTTTTTCTGCTCTTTTTTTTTTTTTGTCACATTTTGGCACCGCATCCTTCCTTCTTTTCTTTATTTCATTTTTTTTTCTTTCCCCGTCTGATGTCTGAATCCCTCATGGAAGGACACGTAAGGGAGAGCTGAGAAAGGAAAAGTTTGTCAGAGAATCCAAACCAAACGTTTCCCCTGTTTCTTTCCCAGCATCCCTGTTATGTCCTCTAGCAAAGCACAGAGCTTGACCCTGCAGGGGCCGGTGGTTGTTTCACTGTGCAGTAAAGCTGTGATCAAATATAGATGTAATGTCTGCAAATTTAGCAATTTATGCAGAGCGTCAAGTCTTGGGCAGGATTGCAGATTAACAGCTCTGCCTGTCTGAGTCAGAGCTCTCATTAATTCCCTCTTTGGGACCCTAAGCAGGGTATGTAGGTGAAGAGTTTCCAGAGTGATGTAAAATTAAACAGGCTGCATCCCACCTCAACACGAACGTGCATCTCTTCCCTGCCCACTGGGCTACGTGTGGTGCGTGCGCAGCGTTTTTCTTTCTTCATTTCTCACAGGCACCTGATTTGTTGCCCTGACTGACAACTTTGCCACACAGTCGGCTGCATGTTCTAACCCACCGTTGACTCACAGCGAGTAAAGGATGTCGTTCTCAAATGTTCATCCTCACCTTAGGAATACCTTTTACTGATTTGCACACCGTCTACATCAAAGCTGTGCTCGTTCTGCAAGCTCACTCACTTTTTGCTGTTGCTGTGATCCAAGATTTAGCGTGACAGATTAAGGCTTAAACACACCCAAGCTGACTGCTGTTTTTTCTTCCCCCCCCCCCCCCCCCCCCGACATGCTTAATCACAGGCTGGTGTTGTGATATTCAAACATGCACACACCTTCATTTCTCATGACAGTTTGAGTAAAGATGTTTCACTTTGACTAAAAGCACTGTCACAGCAACTCAGAAAGCGTTAAACATGGGCGGAGGAAAAAAAGGGAGGGGGGGCACAGCCTTTCTCAGTCACTATGTGTGCACAATAAACATTTAACCTGACCATAACAGGTATAAAAAAAGAAGCACTTGGCATTCTTGGCGTTTTATGGACCCTCCTTGTAAATCTGCAGCACCATCTTGGCTTTCTTCACACTGCAAAGTAGGTCAAGTGGTCGCATTTATTACTGCGTAAAAAAAGAGCAAATGGAGGGGACTGTGAGGGCAGCTCTCGCCTATCGGACTGATTTTGTCTGTTGGATAAGCCAAAAGGCAGATAAATGAGATCAGAGGGACACTTAATGTTCATTTTACCCTTGTGTCTTAAAGTTGGCTGCAATCCACCACTGAGGTTTCTAATAAAAATAAATCCAGCAAATAGATTTTCTTTCTTTTCTTAAAAACTTCTTACCTCCCTGCTTTTATCATTTCTTTTTGCACAGCCTTATTTGAAGAGCTGGTCCCAGGACCTTGGTGTTCCCATCCTGTCAGTGGATTACTCTCTGGCCCCCGAAGCTCCTTTCCCACGGGCGCTTGAAGAGTGTTTCTATGCCTACTGTTGGGCTCTCAGAAACCACCATCTACTTGGTACATACATCTCACACACGTTACACAGAATTACCCATATTTAAACTGTTGTTGGTTGTATTTGTTTAATCTTATCAGCACATCTTCATGTAAGGCTTTAACTTCTGATAAAACATGTCTGTTAAGATTTTTAACTTGGTATTATTTTTCTTTATTTTAAAAGAGACACACAATAATAAAAATGCATAAGTTGAATATAAATGTGGTCGAGTTAGATCAAAGCCCAGTTAACACCGGTTAGTCTGTGCCTGATGTCAATTAGCATCCATTATATAGGTTAAAGTAACAATATATATAAGATTATAGCTAATCAAAAGACATGTTGATCAAGTTCATAACTTTTATTTTATAAAAGAAGCTTCCAGATATAGAGATTTCTGATTCTCATAAAACAAATGTTTTGAAGACGAGCTGACACAGCACTGCATTGATGTGAAAAATTACTAAAGACTGGCGGCTCGCCAGGCTTATAATACGCTGGGGGAAACCCTACATACTGAAGAGGATTGAACCTAGTATTGAGCCCTGTGGTGCACCTTTTAATTAATATTCTGTGACTTGTTTTGGAAATTTCCATTTTCAGCAATTTCATAAAATTAAACTGAAAAAGTAAGTCAAGTGTTTTGTTTTTTCCTAACTATGGTTGGTTAAATATGTCAAATTCAGTAGTTCAATTAGCACGGGCCACCTTTATTCATTTAGCCTTTAACATCTTCTAAGATGTAGAGATGTTTGCCCTAAATCCTATGTGCACTGGTTGAAAAATAATGATTTTCTTTCAAGATCAGTATTTTGACAAGCAATACGTTTTTCAAACACTTTTGATATTATAGGCTTGCATCTGTAGACATTGATTGGTCTATAGTCAACAATAGTTCAATATTCAACCCTTTTAGCATCGGTCCAGTTTACTTTAATTGCCTTTTAGGAACTGTTTTGAAAAAGCTTTCAGAACTTTCTCGAGTTTCACATTTCAGTGTGGCTCAATTCAGCCCATAAATACTGGTTATTAATTCCAGCGTTATCTCTTTTACCCAAGTTACTCTGATGCTTAAAACTGAACTCAAATTAGCCTTAATTGTGCCAACGTCCTTGAGATGCCTTTTCTAAGAAAAAAGTTTACTTGTTTTAATTACACTGAACATAAATATGAGGATACATTCTTTCCGAGTGGATGGAGCATTTTCAAAGTGAAGCAAAGCTGTGAAAGTTAGCGGAAGATGGGAGGATGGAGTGAATCGAAAGATATTTTTCTCAGGCCCAGCAGAGGTGAAGAAGAAGAAGTTTTGATCCCACTGCCTTTAAAACAGCATAATTAGAGACGCATTGCTATTGTAAGACAAGTTCCCAGAATCCACTGGACTCTGTATGAACAGATGTGTGATGCTGGTAGGAAAAAAGCTGTTTTACTGATGCATCATAACATGACTGACATGATCAGAGAGAATACACATAGATTTAACTTTAATGTGCTTTTATTTGTGTGCCCTTGCAAAAAAATAAAAAACAACTAATAAATTGACTTAGGTTTGAAGTTGTTTTAATGTGCTCTTTTTTTTTTTTTTTTAGCAATGGCTAGTAATAGTTTAATCAGAAAAGGGAAATGAAAGGTAGCTTTTTTTCCAGTGTGAAGCAGAGTGTTTCTGTAAATCCTCACTGCCTGTTTCTGCCGAAAGGCTTCATTTATCACTTGAAAATTGACTGTACTTTGTGCTTCCTGCACTCTGCTTGCTGCTGACAAATGTGAGGCAGTTTTGGATGCTCAATATTCAGACAGCACACTTCTTATGTACCTGAAAACCGAAGCACCCTCTGTACAATAGACAGTGACAGGAGTCGGTTTGTTCGTGTTGTAACGACAGAAAATCCAACAGCAATAATCCAAACAGGGGGACACCTGTTAGCAGTGGCTCACTATCAGCTTGTTGTTCCGTAAAGACTCAGCTTTGCACCTCCAGAGGTGGTTACGAGAATGTGTTTTCTGTCCATCTTGTTTTTTTTTTTTTCACCTCCCATTACTAAATATTTCCTTCTTCGCAGGATGGACTGGAGAGAAAGTGTGCTTGGCCGGTGACAGTGCGGGGGGCAACCTCTGTTTGACCACATCGATGCGCGCCGCTGCATTCGGCGTGCGAATGCCAGATGGCATCGTGGTGGCCTACCCGGCTACGCTGCTGACGGCCTACGCATCGCCCTCCCGTCTGCTCACACTTATGGATCCTCTGCTGCCACTCAGTGTGCTCTCCAGGTGTCTCAATGCCTACGCGGGTAGGATTGTGTTTGTGCGTACTCCCTAAAGACGGCTACTGAGGATTTCTTTTCCTTTTCTGTTTTTTAAGGTTGAGGATTTTGCGAGGAGCTACAGTCACAGGCCACTTTGTTAGGCACACCTGTTCACACGAGCCAATCACACGGCTACAATTCAATGCCATTGGGCACCAAGACGTTGTGAAGATGACTTTAAAAGTTGTTTCTGGGTAACACAGAAACTACAGATACGCTGGGATTTTTATGCACAGCCATCCCTCAGTTCTGTTGAGAACGGGCTGAGAAAGAGGAACATTTCCTGCAGGCAGCAGTTGTGTGGATGAGAATGCCTGTTTGGTGTCAGAGGAGAACGGGCTGACTGATTCGAGGTGATGGAAAGGTAGCTCAAATAAGCTCTTCTTACAATCGAAGTCTTTTGAAGGCAATCTCTGAACGCACAACACGTCGAGGCAGAAGACCTCACTGGTTGTGTCTCCTCAGGAAACTGAAGCTATAATTTACACACATTGACTATAGTTGAACATGAACAGATGGGGAAAACGTTGCCTGATTCGATGAGCGTCAATTTCAACTTCATGTCAGAATTCGACATAAACAACATTAAAACATGGATCCATCTTGCCTTGTGTCTACCGTTCAGACTTGGGGTTGTGTGTAATAGTGTAGGGCATATTTCTTGGCACTCCTTAGGCTCCTTATTACCAATTGAACCGAAGGTCGTTTAAACACCACAGCTTACCTGAGTATTTTGGCTGACCATGTTCATCTGCCCAATGGCAAGTGGCCTGAATTTATAAAGGAATTCTCTTGTTGTACTAATCAAAAGTCATTTTCACCCAATTAGATTCACAAGCTGGCCTTGCCCTGTGGCAGGAGGAGGCTAGTCACCCGCTGACAGCACTGGACCTATCTTGTTGTGCTTGCTGTCCAGAAGGATAAGTCAGGAAGAATTAAAGCAGTTCTGTTGGCAAAAGTGGGTTCGACCCGGTACTAGTCTGGTGTACCTAATAAAGTGGCCGGTGTGTGTGTTCAAAATGTTTTTGTTTAAGGGTGTAGGCTTTTGAGTCCTAAATTGTTTTATGTAGACTCCATAAACCTCGAGATCAGGATGGGAATAGAGAATGATGTCAACTAATTAAAGGACATAAATAATTCATATTTTTATAATTTATCCTACAGTAGGTAAGAGTTATTAAATATAAATAAGATCATATTTCTAATTCTATTTATCCACTTACACAATCATGATGGTATTTATATAAAAAAAAATGCAACTTGTGACAATCTAAATGACTAAATAACATAGTTTTATTGGTTCTGCTCTTTTTGTGTTGTTTTGTACTGTACTATTTTATTTATGAGAGTATGTTTTCTCATAAAGCTTCCATTTGTGTGTTATTGTTTCCTTAACTTCTTTAAAGTAAACTTTACAACCCCAGATGGAAGTTGTCCTGATATTTTAAAGCCTGCCAGGGAGAAACTTTATCAAGCCAATCGGTCTTAATACTAGTGCGGCTGTGATATAACCATATCCGACCTTGCTGCTCTGCTCAGTCTCAGCTCTTTTTAGTTGCACTGGGATAATGTCGTTAATGCCATCCTGATTAATCACTCTTAAAAAAAGGAGAAGAGTAGCACACTGTAGACATCTGTGGGAGGCAGAAACATCGTCATATTGCCTGTGTGGCGCCTCCCTTCAGTTTTTGTTTAAAAACGTGTGTTTCTTCCCTCCCAATGTCACCGTTTATGAATTGCTGCCTGTAATTTGGTAGCCGCATCGAACCACCTTGGAAAGTGATTTTTCTCTCTTGGATCACGCGTTTCCTGTCATTGCTGCTTTGCCATCTTCTCTGTTGGCGTCTTCTCCTCCAGGTAATGAGCCGCAGAACGAGAAGCAGGTAGAGAAAGTGAGCACGTTGAGCCTGGTGAGGAGAGATACGGCGCTGCTGCTGAGAGATTTCCGACAGGGAGCCTCCAACTGGATCCAATCTCTGCTGGATCCCAACAGAGCGTCAGCCCCCTCCAGCACAGCTGCGGAGACGATGCCAGCAGCCCCCGATACACCGACAACTGGTGAGTTCTGTGTGTGTGTGTGTGTGTGTGTGTGTGTGTATTAAGGGTGAAACATTTCAAAGGTAAATGAGTGTTGTGAAAGTATTATAGTAGCAAATTAATTTAAAGTTTCCCAAATCATGTAGTATTAAATTTATTTAGTTTAAGCAGTAACACTTTTTGTCATTGTCATTCCCACACTGCAAAAACGGAACTTAAAATAAGTAAAATGTTCTTAAAATTAGTGTATTTGTCCTTGATATGAGCAGGTAAATCAGATGATTTGCCAATGGAATAAGATTTTTGCACTTAAAATAGGAACAACTCATCTCCTTCATCTTATTTCAAGTGCTGGATGTTTAATTATCTTATTTTAGGAGTCAAAATACTCATTCCATGTGCAAATAATCTTATTTACCTGGTCAAATCAAGGACAAATACACTAACTTTAAGAACATTTTACTTATTTTTAGATCCGTTTTTGCAGTGCAGGGTTCCTGGGATTAAAATTGAACTCAAATTACGTACTTTCCAGCTCTATTTTCAGACTTTATCTCATTATTTAAATCTTGTACCCTTCCTTTCTACCTCCATTTTTGTGTCCTTTCTTCCTTTCGTTTCTTGTGCTCTACTTTCCTTTATTGGGTTTCCATTCCCTTGTTCCCTGTGCTTTTATGTCTGCCTTTCCTTGTACCCTCTTAAAGGTATAGTGGATGGTTTTTCCAGAAAAGTAGGTAAAAGTCCCTTTTTGAATAACTGCGCATGCGCAACACCATCCTACCTGCTCTTCTGCTTCTGAGGACGATCATGTGAAAGAAACTCCATAATCCACTCTGGTCTTATTTATTTCTTCTGAGGCCTTCCTCTTCTTCTCATAAACTTGTAGGTTTGCTTCTTGTAATTCTCAACCATTTTCAAATTCTACGGTGAGAGCAGCAGAGCTACAGTGAGCGACAGAAACTGAAGCTTACCGGATACATAAACACAAAGTGCACAGGAAGAGGAAGCGTGGAGGAAACGTGTTCGCACGTTGGCGTCACGTGAGCGCGTCACAAAGATCGCCATGTGGGACAACCAATAAATAAGGTGATCCCCCCCCGGAACGCCAAGCTGAAAGAAGATCATCCACTATACCTTTAATGGTCCCTTTCTTGTGTCCCACCTGCCGTCCCTCCGTGGACGTCCTAATGTTTAAATTCAGGTTAAGGTTATTGTTTGTTAGTTTGCACACAGTTAATGGAAATCAAAGCCTTTTTCTGCTCACATACCACATTTTCTGCATCCTTATTCAGTCTCTTTAAAGGGGATTACTCTGCCAAAGTTTATTTAGAGCTCCTATCGAGGAGGTCAATGGTGTGGATCCCTGATCTCCAGCATCAGACTCTCCAATTATGGCCTCATCCACTCTGTTGAGTAATAATCCTGTAGCTCCAGTCCTATCAGTGCCTTGACAGTAATTTTTAATTATAGCCGCCGTAAATCTGAAGGGGAAATGTAATTTTATTGGTGTCACCTTAGTTGGGTGACAATCTCACAGCCGGCAAGCCGAATCTAATGGGAGTGTCATAGGTGGGGGCGTATTAATAAAAGGCCATCATGGTGCTGAGGTGGTTCATTATTAAAATATAAGATTGGGTAGCGCTTCGTGAGGAGACCAGGCGTGACGGCACACAGTGGTGCCTAGACAGCTCTGGGCGGGTAGATGATATCACGCTGACGGCTCTTTTTGGGTTTCCTCCACCTACTTCCTTTCTCTTCTTCCTGATATGCCCCAATTTGCATCTTGGGCCCTTAGCTGCATGAAAAGCAGAAACGGTGAAAGTAGATGACTTATCATGCATTGCTTAGTCTTAATTTTTTTGTAACTGCTAGGTAAAATGTATTGCAGTGCCTTACAAAAACATATTCTGCCCTTTGAACGTTTTACACATTTTGTCACATTTCAATCACAAACTTCAATGTGATTCTCCATATTATTTTACAAAGAAAACTTGAGTCGCATTCATTGTCACGAGCCGTGTCAGGGAGTGGTGAAACATCTGGCTGACAATGTCTATACCATACCATCTTTGTTTTAACCATTGGCTGTTTTTACGCTTTATAAATAAAGTGCTGTACATAGCTACAAACTGATTTAAAAAATAAAAAGATAATGAATAAAAGCACTTAAAACAAACAATAAAACCAATTTAAAACGAAAGCTAAGTCTTGCTAGTGGTAAAAGCCAAAGAATAATAGGTTTTAAGGCGAGTTTTAAAGGTAGGCAGTGAAGGAGCCTCTCTTATGTGCCGGGGCCGGTTATTCCATTATTGAGGACCAACAATAGAAAAGGCCCCGCCCCCTCTGAGCTTCCTCTTAGACCTCGGTACCTCCAGGAGATGCAGTTCAGCTGACCTGAGGGGCCGAGAGGGCGAGTAGGGATGAAGAAGCTCAGAGAGGTACGGAGGGGCAAGGTCATTCAGACACTTAAAAACCAAAATAAGAATTTTAAAATGAACTCTAAAATACACTGGGAGCCAATGGAGTGAGGCCAGAATAGGAGTAATATGCTCTGTTTTTGTACCTGTAAACGGATGCGCTGCAGCGTTTTGAACCAGCTGCAGACGAGAAAGCAAAGACTGATTCACTCCAACATAGAGTCCATTACAGTAATCCAGGCGGGATCATAGTATAAAAGCATGGACCAACGTTTCAAGGCGCTGTCTTGACAGAAAGGATTTCAGTTTTGCCAGCTGCCTTAAGTGATAAAAAACATGATCTAACTGCTCTAACCATCTAATTTAAAATCAACTTAAAACCCAAATCAGTGACACTTGGTTTAAAATTTGGCTAAGTCCAAAATAATCACTTTTTGTAATACAACAATGCTGCATGTGTCAGAAAACCAACTGCTTATCACTCTGAATACTCAATAATCACCAGAAAACATGGTGGTGGCAGCATCATTCTGTGGGGATACTGTTCTTCAGCAGAGACAGGAACGCTGGCCAGAGTTGATGGGAAGATGGCGGGAGCTAAACTCTGAGCGATCCCAGACAGAACGCTGTTGGTTGCTGCGACACACTTGAATTATGATTAAAGTTCAGGCAGAGCAACGGAAACTTAGAGCCACAGCTACAGTGGTAAGGTTTAGATAGAGGCGTCTTATTTCTAGAGAAATAAACCATAAGACTAGATGTAATGGCAAGAAACGGTGGATCTGAAAAGGTATTAAGAATTTAAACCATGAATCATTTTCCTTCAAGTGCATCACTTTATGTTGGTCTCTCACTTACAACCACAATTAATTCAGAGACACTTAATGCTAAATACTTTTTTCAAAGCAACCTTTCTCATAACTTGTTTCTTTTAATGGCACCAGTTAAATATGAGACAAAGAGTCTTTCCAGTGGAATATTTTTTTTTCCTGATAAAGTAACTTCTGTCCTCCGTCTCTGCTTTGTCTCTCAGATACAGTGAGGAAAAGCGTCTCGGCTGCCTCCATCTCCTCTCCGCACGCCAGCCCGCCTGTGCCCAACCAGCCTCCGGAGCTCCCCGGCAGAAAATTATCTGTGAAGAGCAAGACGTGCCAGGACTTGGGATCCCAAAGCCACGGCATCCCCCAAAGTTCACCGCTGATGTCTGAGCACGCTGTACGTCACGCTGGAACTCGCTTGTGTTTAGATTAGCTCGCTCTCAGATGGCGCTCTTATCGGGAACACTTTAATGCCATTAAACAAAGAGCCGTTGCTTAACACAGCACTGGAGTGTTGGTGGGGTTTGAAGTGGGAATTAAGCCTGCCGCATAACGGGAATAACTGATGATGATTACAGTGGCATTACAGAGAGGAAAATGTCCACTTCTGTTGATTATAATCAGAATTGGACATAGATTTATTTTTTTTTTTCAGATTTCAACCATCTTGATTTGATTTGAGGTAGAATTTAGGCAATCCTCCTCCCTCAGCAGTTCCTCCTCTTTCTGCATTAACCCAGCAGCACTGGAAGTGAAACAGACCCACAGCATGTTACAACCAGCACAGTCACTGTGACTGAATCTTTGTCTTGTGTCAGCCTAAAACGAAAAGAAGACGATATTTGGATCGTCCTTGAGGCTATTTGTTATCTGTTTTAGTTGAACATGAAGCTCCCTCTCATATCATCATAAAAGCCACTCCTCTGTGCAACGGGATACTGGTTTACCAGCATCTTGCAGTCCATGGTAGGCTGGAGCCTGGGTGGTTCCTCGGCTGTACTTCAACATCGTTCCTCATCATTTGAGAGTGACGGTTATTGGATCAGGCAGCTGATAGATCGACACAATTAGAGGTTCCAGTGGACTGTCCCAAAGTCCCAACCTTAACGCTACTAGAAATGTTTGGACGTACAAGCCAGAAAACCAACCAGTATAAAAAAAACTGGTAATTTAGCCATCAAGTATTATGCCAGTAGCTTGTTAAAGGCTATGAAAGGTGTGATCAAAGTCCAATCTGTTTAACCAAACGTTCATGGGGTTTATGCTTATATCCCAGTATACATGTATAATTATTGACCTTTAAGTGAGTCACAGGTAATCCACAATAAATTTTAACTTGTTCACCGGTTCTTGTTTAAAAAAATAATACAATTCCCAATGGGGAAAAAACTATTCAGTTAAATCATTTAAAGCCCAAGATTTCAAATGACAGCTATCCTGTATATTAGGCCCTCTGGGATACTTCATCTTCCCTGTGGAAAGTTTGGCACGATTCTTTTTGAAGAGGCAGCTCAGCGTCTGCCACCATCCCCCAAAAGCAGGTTAAATTATGAAATGATTTCAAATTAATCCAAATTGTTAATTTTTTTTCTTCTCACTTCTAGATTGATTAGATTCGCAACAGCCCTGGCCAAAAGTAGCCAAAAGTGATGCGAGACATTAGATAATCGTTCTCTCCTTGAAATCTGGTTGCTCAGCCCGGACTCAGGCACTCGGCCAATGATTTTATATTTTCACAAGGACGGTCTGTTCGCACAAAAGCAAACCCTCTCCGCTTTCTCTCTGACCTCTCAGAGCTGTCTAACCAAAATGGAATGTGTTTCCTTTTTTTTCCCCCCTGTCCCTTAGGTAGAAGATGTGAGTTTCTTCCTCTCCAGGGATAGTGACCCCTCCATGTCCGACGACCTGTCCTCTGTGGCCATTCCACCGCCTGCCGTAGAGGAAGGGTCGGAGCTGGAGCACCCCAGGGAGTTCCCGCTGGGCTTTGAGCCGCTGCGCTCGGAGCAGCTAGCTGAAATGAGGATGCAGAGCTCTCCAGTGGTCAAGGATCCTTTCTGCTCGCCTCTGCTGGCTCCTGACAGCATGCTGAAGGGGCTGCCTCCTATAAACATTGTGGTAAAAATTCATTTTTCATCCAGTTGTAGCATGTTAAAAAAGAAGTGATCACACTCTTACGAGGCTCGGAGAGGAAACCCAAACGGTCTGAACGAGTCTCAAGAGATGTTCAGTGTTTAATGTGGTCGCTGAGGCAACGGGCTGCTCTTTCTCTTGATGAGGATGTTGTATGACGAAGAGGAAACTAGTCCTGATTTCTGAAGTGGTTTAAGTGAGTCAGCAAGGCTTAAAAAACATGAACAACAGAGACTGGGCTGCCTGGGCTCCTGCTCTAAATCCCGTAATTAAGATTCTTGACATGTCTGAAGGGAGTTTAAATTTGTTTTTCACGGTCTGCACTCCCCCCCCCCCCCCCCTCCTCTGTTGTCATCTCAGGCTTGTGCGCTGGACCCCATGCTGGACGACTCCGTGATGTTTGCCAAGCGTCTGAGGAGCGTAGATCAGCCCGTCACTCTGTGCGTCGTGGACGACCTCCCCCACGGCTTCCTCAGTATATCGCACCTCTCCAGGGAGACGCGGGAGGCCGCCAACATCTGCGTGGAGCGCATTCGCTCCGTCTTCAACCAGAAGGACACGCCCCCCGAGCCACGCAAGCACCGCAAGCTGGAGCGGACCGATAGGAGGGAACTGGCACCCGCTGTGGAAACCGGTGCTCTCCTTGCCGGCCCTATTGAGGATGCAGAGGCAGCCGTCGGGAGAGGGGCTAAGATTTCTGATGGGGAGGGCCCGGTTGCTGTGGCAGCCCAGAATAACACTGACGCTGGTGGCATCGGTGCTTAAATGAGGTTGGGAGGTGGGGGAGACTGCGGTTCACCAAAGGATTGAGGAGAGAGAGAGAGAGAGAGAGAGAGGGAGAAAGTAAATGAAAGTCAGACTGATGTAGGCAGTGCAGCGCCTAAATGAGAAACAAAGACAATCTTGATAAACAGAGCAGTGGGAGGGGGCAGTCTGAAGAAATTGCTCAGCGTTTGAAAGATAAATACGGGGAGGTGGAGCGCTGAAATGCATCTCCTTCTGCTTTTCAATTCTTACCACTTGTCTGTGCGCCATTATGCACCAGCACAAATCTGCCAGACAAAACGAACACACCCACAAAAAGGCAGTCATGTTTCAGAATGAGATGATAATTTAAAAGCTTCTCAGATCAAAGACCAGCACACACACACACACACAGAGCACGCGTACTTAACAGAGTCGCTGTTAAGGCAGCCGAAGCTCCGACATAAAGCAGCGCAGAGCGCGCTAAGACGACGCCTGAATGGGTGATTCATCTGGGCCGAGGCAGGCCCTAATCAGATAGCGGTGGCCACACTGTATGCTTCTGTGTGGAGGCATCAACGGGGCCACTTGTCCTTTAGGAATCCACTCTAAATCACACTTAATAACTCCTCATTGTCTTCTCCATTATGCCTGTTCGGCAGTCAATACAGCTCACTTTGTGGGTAGTAACTATGTTGACTCTATCCAAATAGAATTACAACGCTAAGCACAACAAGCCGAAAGACCACGAACTAAAGGAATTGATTTACTTGTTTCTTGAGACTGCTTGTTTTTTTTTTTTTAAATCATATTTTAAACTCCATGCAGGGCTGTTTTTGTTATTTTAGTGGGTTTGGGCTACAGTAATAATCCCTGCGTTCTGACTCGCTTAAACTTTAGTATTATAATATCATCTTTTGCTGTTTTTATGAGAAATATTTTAAAGTCAAGTGGCTGGTAAAAGCATTATTATTTTCATATTTCAGTCATTTAATAAGTATCAATCTCAATGTGTTCCACTGGGATTTTAAGTGATACGGTGGTTTATAATTACGGCGTGGAAGGGAAATGATGCATTGTTTCTGATAATCTATCCAAATAAAATTGAAAGATTGTGGCCTTTTGCTGCACGTGGCTTCAAGTCGTTTTGAGGTATTTCTAGTTAGATTGGAGTAAGGAGAGCATATCTGAACAACAGTTTTTCAACTGGATTCAACGCTGTTCTAATCTAATACATGGAAATACTTGCATCTGGACCATTAGATTGTAGCTTGTATGTTTAGGGTCGTCGTCCTGCTGGAAAGGTTAGGGTTAGAGGCAGGATTGCATCAACTTGAACCAACCTCTCATTCTCAAAAGCAGCCCCACAGCATAATGTCTGATTGCCCTCTGGGAATGCTGGGTTAGTTTTCAGCCAGTGTTTTTTTTTTTTTATGCAGGCCAGAAAATGTCCTTTTAATGACAACCGAACAGAGAATCTTTTTCCACCTGCCAGATTTTTGGAGCACCCAGCTAGCAGCTGTCCTTTTGACACATTCTTCCACCTGAGCAGTGGATCTCTGCAGCTCCCCCAGAGTTCCCGCGTGCGACTTGGCTGCTTCCCTGAGTAATGTGGTCCTTGCCTGGGAATTCAGTTTATGAGAGACGTCCTTGTCTTTGAAGGTCATGGTATTCTCTTGGATGATGGATTGAACAGACCTCAATGACGTTATTAGAGTTTTACTTGTAAACCATGTATCATTTTCTCTCCACTTCATAATATGCTTGACAAAATCTGGAAAAACGACGACTCCAGAGGTATTAATACCACAGCAAGACACTCTATAGCTGTGTTCCTTCTGGCTAAAATGCTGACTTCTTTGACCTTTTCAACTTAGGCTCATTCTCAGACAAACAGCCCAGTGATCAGTTAGAGAAGATGATAAACATTAGAACACAGACGCAGTTCTCCATCTCACTGCTTGCCTTTGGCGTTTGTGGCGTTACTAATGCAGAGACTGAAACTAAGATGCAGTCAAGTGAAAACAAACAAGTTCAAGGAAATTGTTCTCCTGTTTCTGCGAGACTTCGAATGTCTTTGTTGGATGAAGTGTTTTAGTCATTTTAATATTTCAGGGTTGGAAACAGTTGCTTGGTGTTGTTGTTGTTCTGCAGAGGAAATTAAAACAGAGTGGAAGCGTTAAAAAGTCCAACTCTCAGCCTTCCGCACACATTTCAGACTTGATGACACCGTTTTGCTTGCGGGTTGTCACATTTTCTCTGCTGGTTCCAGTGTCCAAAATGCTCTCGTGCTTTGGTGTTTAGGACCAGACTGCTTGTTTGTCGCTTTCCGTAACAAGTCGGAGGCTTTTAGGCAAATGTGGAGAGCCCCCCGCTGTGAAAAACAATTGAGGAGCTAAAGGAAGGAATAACGCTAACATGCATTTTTGCACACTGGTTCATATGTTTTCACTCCTGAAAAGCAACAATTGTGGCTGTCACTGTTTTGTTTTTCTTTTAAATATTACTTTGGCACATATCTGCGTTCGCAGCCATCAGTCATTTAAAATGCACAGAAACCTCTCTCAGGTTAGCCCATGTGGTTGCCAACACTGACTGGCCGGGTCTGTCCCTTGCCTGGTTACAGACCTGAGGTTGCCAGGTCTGCAGAGGAGGCTCCTGTTTGATGAATGGGATTTAGCTGGTGCTCTGACTGTTAAATCCCCCCCCCCCACCCCCTGGTACAAGTGCAGGATTTTCAGCTGCAGTCATGCTACAGGATTAGACCGTCCTCTGTTCTGTCAGCTTGAAGTACTTACTGCAATATTTTAAGTCAGATTGACAGAAAGAATAATACACTTTGAACTTGCTTTGATAGTTGCTGTTCAGTGCAGTTTGCACTTTTACTGCCGAGTTGCTGTATTCTAAGTTTGAGCTTGCACACGCCGTTTGGGCTTTTAGCTCGCTGCTTACCAAGGAGGCGGCAGTCTGTGGTGTGTGCGGGGACGACTACCCTCTCTGCTTGTGTCATGCGTTCACATAAATGGCACTTTAATGTAAATGGACAATTCATAGCCGGTGTAGACGGCAATTTCGCGTGCAGTCAATCCTACTTGGGAACGCTTTTTTTTTTCTTCCTGTGTGTAACTTGAAGTGCACAGACTCCTTCGTCAGTACTAAAAGCAACACTGCAAATGATACAGGGAGGACTGTATTGGTTATTTGCAAGCAAACGTAAAAGACATGTGTCAAACTCTTTCACCTTCAGTGTATTGACCCTCATATGCCTCATAATGCTGATCTATTGTGCTTGGTGAGAGCAGGCGACGGTCCAGAATACCTCTAAGGTGAATTTTATCTATGGCTAGTGTTACATTTAGGATAAAATTCCCGACAAAAGCGTCGGAGTCATAATTGGCGCGCCTGTAGCTTTAAACTAAGTCATTTTAGTGTAACGCAATATTGCTGATTCAGTTTGTTTATGCCATTCATCTCTTCCCTGAGTTAAAATCCTTGTTGCAATTCAATTTAAACTTTTCGTGTGTATTCAAAGAGGTCGTTTGGCTTAAAATGCGCTTTGACCAATCATGATTTTATTGAAGTGCAATATCTTTACGTTAGCAAGTCTTCAGAAAGGCTGCATAGCTGGTTACACTCTAGGATTAGTTCTTTTTTTCTTTCCACAGTCTCTGCCCGCTAAGTCAGAAGTGTGGTGATGCTGATTATTATAGTGCAATACGCTTCTATCCCCTCCAGGTTGAGCTTCACAAGTAATATATCAACCCATATCTACGGTAACATTTAGGGCCGGCTTGAAAGCTGCTTGTGTAACTGCAACAGTTCATTATATTTACCTCAAGCACTTCACAGGAGTGTTTCATTATGGCTGGAAAGAGTGGGTAGGTGTTTAGAGCAGAACCAAAGAGGCCAGCCAGTCTCGGACCTGATGTTCTGTCCTTCCTGTTTAATGTGTAGCTGTTACCATTGAGTCGCAGGTGCTGGTGTGGAGAATGGCCTGTCTGCACTCCAGATGCAAACCGTGCTGCTTGATTTCTGATGCGGACGGCATTTGTTCTTTCTAAAAAGGCGGGAACAAAATAACTTGATAGACAAGCCATAAACTGGAAAGAGGATCGTTTCTTTTTTTTTTTTAAAACATTATTTTGTTGAAAACACCACAAGTGCAAACCTGTGAATAACACTAAAAATAATGTATACTAAAGATGATTCGTGTAGATATTTTTACTTTGATATATGTTAATCAGATTGATTATTATTTTTTTGACTGCATTTCTGTTGCTGGTTCCATAACAGATTGATGGATGCGACGAACCATATGTAAAGGCAAGTTTCTTCCTTTGCCAGTTTTTATTGAAATAAAAATATATTCTCCCAGGAAGGCCTCAGTTGTGTCCAACTTAATTCATGAACTTTGTCACTACATATATGAAACAACACATGATTCAACAGAGATTTTCTCCCTGGATATTTTTGCATGTTAGCATTTAAAAACATTAAAGCTGCAGCCTTTTCATTTTGCTTTATGACTACTGACATCCATTTAGTTTTTTGTTTTTTAAATGTGAAATGAGAAGGATCAACAATCCTGAAAGATCTGTCGTGCATTATCAAGTTTGGACTTTGACTAGACCATTCCACCATGTTGGAAGGTGAACATCTGCCCCCACACTTTGGTTCCTGCCTCAAGTGGAGGAGTTAAAGTATCTAGTGGTCTTGTTCATAAGCGAGGGGAGACTGGAGCGGGAGATCAACTGATCGGTGCCGCCGATGCAGTAATGCGTCCGCTGCACCGGTCCAGCGTGGTGAAGAGAGAGCAGAGCCCATAGGCGAAGCTGTTGATTTACCGATTGGTCTACGTTCCTACCCTCACCTATGGTTCATGGAATTTGGTTCATGACGCAAAGAAAGAGATCCTGGATTCAAGCAGTTGAAATGAGCTGGAAGACCGCAAGGATTGAACTATTGACATGATTTGCACTATTGACAGACCTTTCTTCAGTGCCATCAAACTTAATCTTTAAGTTTGAAAGATTAAACATTTTTGCAAGATGATTGAGGTTTTCATTTTAAATTCTAATATGAATAACTAAACATGACCTCATGGTTGCTCCATAGCAATCAAGTAGGTGGTGTAGCTAGCATCTCAGTTATCCAAGCATTTAGATTTTTTAAATATTAGATGCAAAATGGTATGGTATTGTTCTATTTTGGCTGTAAGCCTCTTGGCAAATTTATTTAGTTTTTTGACTTGAGGCGGACAAAATATGATTATCTTCTTTCTGCTCCATTTTGGTCATGAGAAATGTATGACAGTCATTTTTATTCTTTTTGCCATGGAGCACTAAATAAATCTGAATCTGAAAATCCTGCCAAAAGTGGACATTTCTAATATTCTGCCCCAGTTTTTTCTATGTAAATCGGACAAACATATACTGGTATTGTTTTGCTTTGTAGACGATCCAGGAAACTTGTACATTTTTATTTATTTTTTTAGTTTAAGTACAAAGGAATAGTTTCCTGTTTTTCCCTTCCTCCGTTTAACCTTCCTGATTATTGATAGAATCAGTTCTGTAACGGGAGTCCAGGCATCATCTACCCAAGAACTACTTCATTAGTAGCGTATGACCTCAGGTGAAAACATGATTGCAATCAGGGATGGCATTTTCGCTTCCTGGACGTGTCGCATGGCCGAAGCACGAGCGGAACAGGGCGCGCGCTCCGCACCCCCCTCCCACCACTAAAACACAGAGGCACATCACCATCCATCCATCCATCCATCCATCTTCAGCAGCTGGAGGGAGGGCGAGAGGCTGCGTGGACGCGCCTCTCTTCTCTCCCTCTCTTTTCTGCGCTGCGCCTGCTCCCCCGTGCGCGCTCCCGTGCCGGAGGCAGCCTTTCGGGGGAGCTGTGAGAGAGCAGACGAGCGGCTGCGGGGGAGAGCGAAAGATGGAGGTGAGGGTCGGGGAGAGACTCCTGTGGCTGGCCGTGCTGTCCACTGTCCTCTGCGTGGATTCGGTCTTCGGAAAATACGTGAAAGGCATCGTCAACACCAAAGAGGTGAGCGCAGAATTGGTTGTCGCCGCGCTGCTGACACGGACTGGCTGGCTGAGACTTGACTGCAGGTGTCTCTGAGCTGGACCGTGCTACATCTTACGCCCCAACTTCCCCTCTCCTGCCTCAGCGGCTGTTGCTGGAAACACACTCGGCTCCTCCGCCGAGCATTCGCGCGACATCTGCGGATGTGGCGTACGTTTCAGCCTCCTTATTGTGACAGTGTCATCGATGTCCCTCTGGTTTCCAGCAGTGTTTGACCGTCTTTAATAAGCAGCCGCGCGTCCGGAAACCCCTTCGTGGTGTTGCTGTTAATTGATTAGATGACCCGTCACAGGTGTGCGTCATATTGTGTGCTCGCGCACCGTGTTGGGGTTTGTGGCGAACCCTCAGAAACTAAAGCTCGGTCCGGGGTCTGGGGTCTGCTGCTGTCACACGGATCAGCACAGCATAGAGCAGCGAACCGGGGAGCTCTGTTTGGAAATTATCTTCCTCATCGTCCCCAGCGGCGTCTTCCCTCCACCGGTTTGTGGGACACAAGTTTAACCGAGATGAGCAGCGCGGTTCTGGCAGAGTAACCTAATTAAGAACAGCAGCTCTACTGCAAAATGGCCATCGATTGAGGTTCATAGACTTTTTTTTATTTTATTTTATGTGGAGAGAAAAAAAACAATACTCAGTAAACAGTATTTATCATTACGTTTTAAACTGAGAGAAGCAAGTTTATACAGGAGAACCATGCAGGGTATCACCAATCAGTTTGTAATTGTATGCTGAAAGTCTTGCTCTCTCTCGCTCTTTTGCAGCATGTCTCATGAAGTTTTAGAAAACTGTTTCTTTGAAATAGCTCCTGGAGTTTCTGCGCTAACTTTGAGTCTTGATCCGAAGTCACCGCAGAATCCTTCAGTGGTGATACTGTATGGTTAGCATTAAGAGTTGTATAGTAGTTATGACAATTTAACTACTGGTTACAACCACTGTTGCTACATGCATGCTTGGTATAAGGGATTGGTGCAAAGTCCACGACAATGCAGCAGGTGACTGTTCACTGCTTGACTCATGTCAGATATATATATATATATATATATATATATATATATATATATATATATATATATATATATATATATATGAAAAAAAACTGGGTGGAAATATTATGTCCTGTTGTGTCTGCATGTTATATGTAATCTCTGTGCATCATTAGCCAGGGTCTGTCTCAAAAAAGAAAAAAAAATCAGTACGGTAACACATGGTGACAGTAACTATTCTTGACTGTGGCTACACGCTCTTTCAGGAGGAGTGAATTCTGCAAGTCAGTGATGCAATCTGCTGGGTTTCCGTAGTTGGTATGATTTGACTGAATTGACTTTGTAAAGCGCCTTGAAATGACGTGTGTATGTGAAATTGGTGCAATGAATCATTTGCATCACTGTTATAAAAGTGGTTAAAAAGAATTTCTGAGGATCATTTTGAGGTGCGTAGTTGTCGGCACTGTTTTCTTGCAGTAGTAGCTCCTGCATGAAGCTCCTAGGAAAAGGCAACTCTGCATGGAGTTTGCATGTTCTCCCATTGCAAGTGTGGATTCTCTGCAGGTTCTTGAATTTGGGTTCTTGGCACAGTGAAAAGACACGTATGTTAGGTGTTTACCTGTCTCCCGCTCCTTCACTGATGATGACAGGCAGCAATCCCTTGCAACCGGAAAGGATTATTCATGTATGGGAAAAATGACTGGATGGACGGTGATTAGGTGAATCAGCTGTTTCAGATACCGCGCAGTTTCAGATTCTGTGTTTTGGCATTGCATGGCACTAACAATGTGAAATGACAGTTTTTCTCAAAAAGAAAAAAAAATGTAATGATTATGGTTGCAAATATAAGAATCTTTGGCCCAATTTCTGATCTCTGGTTTCTGTACAGATTTGAGCCGCTGATTACAATTTCTCTTCAAGAACTATAATATAAGCTGTATGCTTTCACTACATATTTATTTTCTTGCTTTCTAATTATGATCAGTCAGTAATCATTTACATTAAAGTAGGAGCAATGTCCCACCATGTGTGCAAGAGTACAAGTGTTAAAGCTACCGCACCCTGTCGGCGGTGAAACACCCTCCGTGGACAAAGCTCGTTTGTACCCTTCAGGCGGCCCCCACTTACATATTACTTTGGATGCAAGACGCATGAAACAGACAAGTATACTTTAAGTTATATTTTATCTACTAAATTCTACTGTGTTAAAACCAAGACAAAATGATATAGGAGTGGATATTTAAGAATCCTTTGCATATCTTAAAATGAAATTTAATAACACATCACTATCTCGGAGTATTTCCTAGAGTGTCGATTCTTACATCATTTCTGAGATTTCCACATCTGCGCTCTTACAAGGGAGAACGTGCAACCATGTGGCACTACTTTCAGCCTTCCCGGTATCTCCTGAAAGTCGTGCTCTCTCTCGTTTTCTCGCAGCCCGAATGAACCACAGATGTGCAGTTTCCTCTTAAAACAGCTGGCTCCATCCATGTGCTAACTCTGAGTCTTCTTCCCCGAGTAACACACTTTAACACCAAAGTGTGTTGGTATTATTGCGACCTGCTAATGCTTGGGTTTTGGTTGTTCACTGATTGTAAAAAAAAAAAAAAAAAACATCAGATCTTACGGTTTCTGGCCTGCCAGTGACCTTTCGTGGCCTTTCAAACTAAAATAATAGGGAATTTCTTTGTACACCCTGCGTTTGTTGTCAGCAAAACATCAACACCGATTTAAAATGTCCCACTGGCTTCTTAAGCTGCGCCAACATGCTTTGATTATGTTTCTAACTGACTTCATACTGCCTGACCTCTTGGCTTTAGCCAATCTGAAAATAAGATCAGCGACGGGATTGACCCGACCAGTTTGAGTCCCCTGGATGATGACGGACGTCTGAATAGATAAGCAGACAAAGAGCCTTTTATCTATACGTCACAGCTGTCGACATGCCCTTGAACACCGACTGGGTCTGCACCGGCTCCGGTGGTGCAGCTCGGTGGTCATGCGGCAGAAGGTGGCACTGGGCACCTTCCAAGACTGCATGCCTGCGTGTGTTTGTGTGAGTTTGAGTGAGGCAGAGTGTTTAGATCCTCCATAAAAGGACAGCCATCCACTCCTCCAGGACTCTGCAGTAAAGATTTTATATGGGTGAAACAGTCTGGATATGCCTGGCTACAAATGGACACTGTTTTATGACAACAGCCCCATACTTACTTTGGATTGTTGCCAGTCATTAAAAAACACATTATTTTTAATTAACTTGATTTATACTTGTGTGTGCGTGTGTGTGTATACTGTATATGCCATACTTTGTGTATTTATGCTTTGAAATTTTGGCAGATTGTGCTTTGCTGCCTCTGTGATTTCTCCATAGAACATCACAGAGACTCCTGCTGATTAGAAGATTTTTTTTTTTTTAAGCAGAAGAGTGTTAGTTATGATTTTTTTATATTCTGTTGTTGTGGTATTCAGAGGGTTATCTAAAGAATCCAATTCATATCTGATTCAGTCCTCACCACATTTATTAGCACCCTGAGTAAAACTGTGTATAAAGTCTTGAAATAATTAAATTGTTTATTCCAGTAGCATAATTTCACACTGGAAAATATTGCTGCAATTTGGAGATTTCTTTTTTAACTCAGCCTTATTTTGCCACCACTCTGTGTGATGGCAAAATAAACTTGGCTTCTGTGCACTGCCTTTTTTATTCATAGCTCCAGTAGTTTTTAATTATTGCTCTTATTGCAAATTAAGAAGAGTAAATGTTTTCTTGTAGCCATTTAATGAGATGAATATCAACAGCCATCAGCCCTTTGAAGGGCTGTTTTCTTGTCTTTCCCGTTTTGAAGGTTGACTAAGAAAGTTTTGCCTTTTTGTAACATGTTTATGCCGCACAGAAGCAGGACGTCATAGCTTTCTAATAAAATGTTCTTGGATGCTCTGATCAACTTGAAAAAGAAAGCACAAATAAAAAACAGCTCCACGTTTCATTTATTTTATAGGAGCTGTTGGGGATGCCAATAAGTGCAAGCACTAGTGATTGTTGTTCAAAACAATTAGATATTTTGACAATTAATTTCCCCCCATTGGGGTTAGGTTAACCCCAATGGTACCTTGCTAATGCTTATGTCTGTCCATCTCTTGTTACATTTATATTGTATACCATGATGGTGCTGTGATGATAAATTAGCAATATATTGTGCAGCCCTAGTTATTACAGCGACACACATGGTCTCATACGATCACGTCTTGATCAAATTAGTAGATTATGTCAGCCAGTCAATTAGATTGGCTTTAAATAAGAAAATACCCAATTCTTTCTTGTATCAGTGCACTTGAGCCTGAGTGATGAATGTATGTGTTGACGCAGTTATATTTGAAGCTAACGATATGTCATCACAAAACATGAACCACACAGACACTGAAATAATCTAACCCACATCTTTGAAACAAATACACAGAGATTTGTGTTTAAAGCAAAGCACTAAAATGTTTTATATAGCAGGGGTGGCATAATGGATTTTTTTGTAATCCTATCCATATTTGCATACTTGTTAAAGAGTGGGGAAAAATCCTTTTTAAACTAATTGTCTAAAGGCACCTAAAATGCTGAGAGTTTTTGCTTTAAGAGTACTGAGTTAGTTTTCAGATAAGAAAGCTAAACCTGTTTCAGGTTTGACACAGGAATGGAAAAAAAAGTACTGTCAGTCAGAAATATTTCTGTAGTTTTCCAATTCGGTGTTTGTTTCTTTAAATCAAATATATTTTTGGTTCCCTGGGGATAATGGTGGTTTAGTTAGAAAGTCTCTGCTTTATCCTGGAGTGCACAATATTGGGGAAACATGATATTGTGAAAAGATTTTTTTTTTTTTTTTTTTTTTAAATATCAGATCAAAATACCAATCTTTGTCTTTTCCATTGATGAGTGATGTCCCCATCACTCAGCCTTGCTTTATGATCTTGGTTACTGAGATCTATTTCAGTAGGCATAAAAGACAGTGGAAGTCCATCCCAGTAGTTCAATCCATTATTGGCAAGCAGAGTTTTAATGCCAGGGTGCCTAAAAAATGAATAGTTTACTAAAACTTACACCCAAGCAGTCATTTGTGATAGAGATATTGCAGTATCCATACTGTGATATCTGTGATTCGATATATTGTGCAGCTCTAATCCTGAGCATTAGCATAGCAGTCGATACAACAAATGCACCCTCTCAATGTTGCAGTGGATTATTACCATTTTCCACTTGTGAGGCTTCCCCTTCCATTTATTTTGTAAGAAAAACTCTAGGAAAAAAAAAAAGAGCCAAATAGCATGTCTCTGCTGAGTGGGAGGTAAATGGTCTGCACTTAGCCAACCCCTTTTAACCTTAGTTAGGTTCTGCAAGGCGCTACATAAAGGCTTTTCTGTCCCTCATTCACACAGTCACAGAGAGGAGTGGAGCTGCCTTACAAGGCGCTCCCTTTGTGTTTGGGTTTCAGGGTTTTGGAAACGGCAAGGTCCACCTGATCAGTGGACAGCACTCTTCGCTACGTGAGTCCCAGCTGTCTCTAAAGTTTGTGGCAAGGTTTGTCTGGAGAAATGGAAAGAATATCAGCCTTAAGTCACACTTTCAAATCGATCTTTGTTCTCCACAATTGCTGCCTTTCAGGCTTTCTTTTAGTCTTTTATTTCCCCCATGGGTGGTAAACGCTAATAGAGAAATAGTTTTTAATGGATTACGTGTTTAATAAGGCTGCAATGGCTGAATATATTAGTACCTCAGCATTCAATGAAAGAATCTCTCTCATACACGTGCACTAGCTGGCAATCCAAAAGGGAGAGCTGGAGTTCAGCAACACGAGTCCTTTATAACAACGTGGCAGCGACTTTAAAAGTGAACTTCAGTTCGTCCTGGGGATTGGTGGAAATCTGTCCATAAAGACACAGAGCCCAAGACTTTACCCCAATAATTTTTATTTTTTTTGGTAATGAAATCATTCAAGTCACCTCACTTAATTTACTATTAATTGACTCATGAATAAACTAGAGATCCACGACAAACCGGCTGGTGACCGGAATGGGCCAATTTTCAGCTTGAACGGCCCTTACTGGTGACCAGACAGTGAAAAATCTAATCTTTTTTTCCAATAACTCAATGTAGCATGCCGGAGCAATACCACTTAGTTTAGCTGGTACTGTGTGAGGAAGACATAAAAATAGCTATTTTCAGTAACAGTGAGGTGTTTAAAAAAAAAAATTTAAGTCAAAGAAATGTGCGACAATATTTAAAAGGGAGCGGCTTTTTTTATTACATATCAAAGCATGTCCGAGGTTCATTGGGGCATTAAGGGGGCAAGAAAGAGCAGATTACAGGAAGGGTAAATTGAGTACAGCATCCAGTTATCATCTTGGCGCTTTCAAACGCTCCCACTGACTGGGCTGGATTGGGAAATGTCAGCATCGAGATTCTTTAGAGAACAGAGACTACTGCCAAAATTCATACATATATTTTTTTCTTTGATTCGAAATATTAGTAAAATCCTGTTAGAAAGCAAACAACTGCTGATTGTTCACAACACTAAAGCTTGGAAATAGCCATTTTTTTAATTGCTGTTCTTATAGTTTTAACAAGGTATTTGAAAATCTGTGTCAGGACACCAAGGTTTTGCAAAAGCAGGAGATAAACATTTAGCCACAAGACTCTAATCAGTATGTAACTAGAATTGCATCGAGAATCAATATAAGTGAGCGATATCTAGAATAACTGGTAGCATGCATTTTATCTTCCCCACCCCACTTTTTAAACATTTATTCCTTAAAAGCTGTTAATATGCTATATATGTGTCGGATTGACATTGAGCAAGAATACATTCTGATATTTTTTGTTTGTGCTTCTACCCTCACTTTATGAACATCTAAATTTGCTTACAAAGCTGGATTTACAAAGACGACTTACTGAAAACTAAGTCATCTTGATGCAAGTCCTTTTACTACCTGAAAAAAAAGTCTTTAGCTTTTGATTGAAGTTGAGCAAGTTGAAGTGAAGGCTTCTCCCACTTCTCTCCCTCTTGGCCCTGTTTGCTGCAGGGAAAGAGAAATGTCTCCCTTTTCTAAAGGTCAAGTATTGTCAAGCGTTCCAGTGGGTTGTATTGTTTAGAGAGCTACGCTTAGGGTCTTGAAAAAGTTTGGAAACGGACAGAAGACTCAAAGGGGGGTGGGGGGTTTGTCTCCAAGAGACAATGTACGTCAGCCTCCTCTGAAGTCCTGACAGCACAGCAATGTAAATCCATGTAGTTTAGCGCCTCATCAACCTTAGTAGAGCATTCCTGCTCCAAGGTTCCTGCTAACGTCTCTTCTCTCAGATGTGTTTACAGTTTAAGCTCTGCTTGAGTCCCTCTGAGCTTCAACGGCACAGGTGAAGGCAAAGTTTGGGCTGAGCTGTAAATTGACCAATGAAATGGACCACACTGCAAGTGGTGATCTGCTAAAACTCGTTACCCGGCTGCAGAAATTATAGTAAGGCCCCGACACAGCTATCCAAAGCCGTTGGTGCAGAAGACCGGTCAACTGCTTTCTGTGGGGCAGGTTGATGTTCACAATTAGCGTAAGTGTCTCACAGCGTGTGGACGCGGTGATAAAATGTCCCTTCTGAGAGGGCCGTGGTTCACCCGATTTAAGGGCAGAGGAAGGACGGCGTGTTGAAAACCAGCTGGGAAAATTGAGGAAGGGAATTAACTTTGTCCTCCTCCAACATCCAGCCGCAGCAAAGGACCACTGAGTAAGCCAGTAAATCCCCACTCTGTTAGGCACAGTGTCTGCTGTGTCATTGAAGTGGTTACGGAGTGTGAGCAGTGGCAAACATTAACTTAAGTAAAGACTTTCTATGGCATTATTGACCGGGGCTGTCACTTTAATAAAACGGACAGTGTCGTTGGTGTGTGAAACAATAAATTGGCTTTAGGAATGTTGTTTTTCTTATTTGGTGTAAATTTCACATACATAATGATAAAGCTCCAACCCAAGTTAATGTTTGTACCAGTCAGAAAAATTAATATCAGTTCAAGTACTGTTACCACATTGTGTGTAAATTAAGAGTACAGAGTTAAATTATGAATTTCTGTTAGCTTCTAGAGCAATTGATATTGAATGATCTTCATTAGAAAGGTAATTTAAAATAAAAAGTTACCATCTTAATCTTAGTTGCTACGATTCACCCAGGTTTTACTTTGTTTATTTAGATAGCACTGATTTAAAACAAATATCATCTAAAGGCAGTTTACAAAACAAGACGTACTTTTTGAGGAAAAGGTATTTAAAAATAACAGATTGCATATCCTTAATGGGAGGAAGAGGTCCATTAATGACATTGGTAATAAAAGAGACAATTAAACGGAGAAGGTGCCATTCAGGAGTAAATTCTACTAGAAAATCCAAAATAATTTATCAATAACAATGGCTTCATCAATGATTCCGTCTAAAATGACAAACTATTTAAATCTTATAAGGACCGGGCCAAGGTTACTCGCAATTTCTCCGGTAATGTCTTTATTCAGTCAAACTCTGGGTCTTGAGTACTTTCAAGGGGACAAATAAAAAGTTACACAGAGATAGTGGCAGCAATACCTCTGTCAGTGGATCCATCCATGATGATAAAACAATGAAACAGGGCCAGGAGTACCTTCTACGTAAAAACAAAAAAAAGTTGCTTGCTGCAACAGTGTCAGCAAGAGCAATGTCAGTAAAGAAAGGGGACTGTGTTATCTGATAAGATTTCTTGCAATCAAACAATTTTTTTCTATTAGAAAAATAAACAAATTACAATTAACACCCCCCCCCCCCCCACACACACACACACACACACACACACAGACACACACACACGCACCAGCAGAAAAACGAAACAAAGACATTTCTGTTTCATTCTTGAGCTTCTGGACTCCTGCTGAATATTACTGAAGGGAAGAAATTGGCTGCAGGCACGTCAAAACATTTTTTTGTCAGCCCAGTTAATGAACGTTTTTGGATTGGACCAGAAGTAGCTGGAAAATCCTTTGAAAATAGATGAAAATGAGTGAGTGCCCTTGAAAGTTCTCTTTCTAATTTAAAAGTTTGGCACCGAGATTCATCAGTGTTGCTCAGCTTAGTGGGCCTTTCGCCTTTCGGCTTCCTAAAGTCGGCACCTCCCAACCTGTGGGGGGAAAAAAGTGATGAATGTGAAGGTTAATGCAGTAACAGTTAATAAATGGCAAACTTTGTCAGGGTTAATGGTGATAATAGGATGGCATAGAATAGGAACAATAGGCTTTTAGCTATATCTTAATTTAAATAATTTAACTTTTCAGTTGTGAACTCTTTAGATTTCCCCAAAACAGACTTTAGAAGACACTACAAAGTGTTCTAGTTTGACTTTGAAATACTTTTCACCTTTTGTGGACGGCATCACTCAATCAGTTTTCCTTTATCTCTTTTTAATTAGGACATTTGTGATTAGATACAGGTGATGCTGGATGTGTGCAGATGGGTGCACGCATGTGAGGTGTTTCCATATGCTCGCTGTAATGCGTTTGTGTGTGTGTATATGTGTGTTCGCATGTCTCCAATAGTCTGTTGACACACCAACACCCCCCCCCCCCCACCCCACCCCTCGGCAGAAAGAATAGGGACCAAACTTGTGTGTTTTTCTGTGTGTGAGTGTTTATGCTTTGCAGGGTTGTGTAACCCTGACTAATGAATCATTGAGAGGCTCAGCGGTCCAGGGGTGACTTGACTAGCTGACTGGTAATTAATTGTTAATGAGGCTTAGCAAGCAAACATGGATCTTGGGAGAAAGAGGAGGAAAAGAGACAGAAATCCATAGAGATGAGAGGATGGAAACTGTGAGGACTCAACCAGGAATTAAAGCAAAACAGAAGCTGGGAGATGCTGAATTGACCAGATACTGCATCGAGACATAGGACTTGATTAATGAGGTGTACACACACACACACACATGCGCACACACAGTTTGAGAGGTGGCTGAGTGACTCTGCATCACAATGCAGTGGCCTTGGGGAAATAGGAGGACTAAAAGGGATTAAAGTAGACACCTCATTCACTGTTGCTGCTGTCCTGTGACACGCCGAGCTGTGCTAGGCTAACTACTGCTGCTTATTTTAGCTGTTGACGATTGTGAAATCGCAGAACTCCTGTGGTAACTCCACTGAAAGCTACCAAACTAAATACAAGCTTGTCTGGACTTTTCCCAGATTCAGCCGTCTGCCTTCAAAACGAACAGGCCAATCATGTAAAGCTTTGCTTCTCCAGGGCTGCAACTTGTGATTATTTTGTCCATCTAATAACTCCTTTCATTATGCTACTGATTGATTGCTTTGTGTACATAATGTCTGGAAACCATAAAAATGCCAATCACGATGCTCGAGTGAGAGAATGTTTGACATTTTGAAAGATGATCTAAATAATTCAAATGTATCTGCACAAGCTGTCACGTGTATGTCACACAATAGATGCAGTAACTTGCTTTATTTCAACACAAGTAACACTCATTTAATAAGTGGAATATTTTTGTTATTTTTGTTTGTAGAACCTAAATTCAGTTTAAGTTCATTCAGATGTACTTTATGTTCAGGTTTCCTATGGTGATTTATGTGAAGATGGAACAAGGGGCTATTTACAGGTTTAAATGTATTACAGGATGGTAACATAAAAGGTTAAGAATTCTCGTGCGTAAGGATTTGTGATATTAGAGACTAAGGCTCCCTTGCTAATTAGCATATTTAATTGCTCATTAGATAGTTAAGGGGGTTCCGGGTGTGCTTGCCACTTCAGAGAGTCGTACAATGCGGTACCGCGCGCGAGCTATTTTTAGAAACACAACGTCACGATGACGTCACATCACGTGGTACGCAGTAGGGCAAACTCCCAAACCGCCGCTGTTTTGCTGTGGAAGAGACGTGCGTTAGCCTAGGTTTTACTCGGTAAACGACTGCTTTTTCCAACATCTAAGACCATGGTTTATAAACATTGTTGCTATGGGACGTGCAACAGCGACTCGAGGTACGCTGATCGGCCGCATATGAAGGATGTTTTCTTCATTACTTTCCCGAAACTCAAGAGTGCCAAGGAGAAGTGTGTGCGTTGGGTACACTTGTGTGGACGGCCTACACAACATTTCAACCCGGAAAAAGTTACCAAATTCACCTACATATGTAGCAAGCATTTTGTCGGTGGAAAGGGTGATGATAGCATATAGGCTAGCATGTTAGCAGGCGCTAACCGGGATAGCTTACTCAAAAACAAACGCCCTGAATCTCTTAAGCGAAAGATTCTGAGATGTGAACAATCGTTTTGTAGCTACCTATTGGCAAGATATACAGATTCCTGGACGTTGATTGTAAACAAACAAAAAAGGCCGACGTGAACGGAGCACGGTGGAAATCATAACAAAGGCATGAACGCCGAGCAGGGAAAAAAACAAAGCTTACCGTTGAATCAACTCGGCCCGTCTTCCGGTTTTTTTGAGCCCTCGACACTCAAGCCACCGTTTCAGCTGAAGGTTGGTGTGCTCTTCCACAGTGCGACCAGTAAACCGTGCGCCTGGGACATCGTCTTGGGTAAGTTTAATGGCTGCAAAGTCGGTCATATCGCTGGTTCTGTTGCGCTTGTAATGGCTGGTTTGTATGTGCGTTCTACGACTGTTTGCCCTACCGGTGCGGCAAAAGGGGCGTTACTCTTAAGGCCGTGACGTCACGTGCGCGGTACCGCATTGGAGTGGAGCCACAGAGTTTTTTGACCTCATTAACACCACTCCTCTTATTCTTTTACCCTTTATTGTTTTGTGGATATTTTATGTTTGTCGTTTTAATTTTTGAAGTAAACTATTGAACCTAACCGAGAGCATCCAGTGTGTCTTTGTTGTTCTGTTTTGCCATCAAGTGAATTGCAGAGGGCAAAAGGAGAGCGTCGAGCTTATGGCTTCATTAACTAGGAAAGTACAGCATTAAATATCCAAACATAGCAACGATGGTTTCCTTTTTGTTTTAAGCTTTAAAGGGAAAAATGCACAAAGCAGATACAATGGAACACATTCATTTAGGTTAGAGTTGCTTTCTAAATTCTGCTACCTGGGTGAGCTGGTGAATCTATTTCTACTTTCTATTCTTTTATTTTTGCTAGTATTGTTTGACATTTGAATGCCGTACGTTTGCCCTTTTCAGGTTATTGCATTCTGCTTTTGCAAAATTCCTGCAGAGTTGAGTATTTCATCTCTTGAAGATACTATATAGTGAGGTATGTTTTTCACTAATCAATGTACAATAACAATAAAACCCCACCTGGGTAATGAAGTATGGATTTCCACAGCAGGATATCGCAAAATATGGTTTTAAAAAAGCACTTTGAAGAATAAACCCCAACTAATTCTGCTTGGTGTGCATTCTGGGCTGATGAGATCACAATAATCAACTAGCTGGCATTTGAGCACACTGTTTTGGACAAGCTTAGACACTGAAATTGATTCTGAAGTATTTTAGTTGTACAAGGTTTAACCATGACCCCTGTTTGTCTGCCTGGCAAATATTTTCAGCAGAATATGGGGAAGGCATTATCCAGACCAGATCTGTCTCACAGGAGATGTTGGGTTGTGAATCTGGTTGTTCCTCTCTCCCCTGGTTTTATTCACAAAATGTGTTATTGTGGCCAGATGTTCCCGAAATTCATGAGGCTGAACCATTTAGCTGTATTCGTTTTAAAACAAAAGTAAACACGTCTTCCTGGAGAAATAGCATTTTAAGACAAAGAGGAGAAATCAATAAAATGACAAACAGCTACTTAAAAGAAATTGGATCAGGCTTTATGCTTTATGTGATGCCACCTGAGGTATTAGTGTGTTTTTGGGAGGGTAGATTTTTATCTTGACTAAATATTGATTTTAAAACAAATTGCAAAACAAATGGGAACATGTTCTCTAGGTTGCTACTAAAGAGAATTTGGTTGATGTACCAGAGAAGTCTGGCAAGTAGCTTTAAATCCATATCAAAATGATGCTGATCACAGTAAGATTATCTGACTGGTAGAGTTTGATTGATTGGATATGAACAGGTGGCATCCCTAATTCTATGCCCAGGTTCCATTGATATAACTTAAAAGTTGCTAAAGGGAAAAATATGAACACCCCCTAAAAATCCAGCAGCATTCTTCTCATGTCTAATATGCACACTACTTTGCAGCACATTACACTTTATGTATTCATTCATGTTTTACATTTCACACACTTCCTGTTTTACTCTGCTGTAATTTCTCTTTTTCCTGATCATCAGTAATAGCATTTTTGGACCATTTGGTGAAAAGCTGAGGATGTACTCCATGGCTTATTACCAGAAGAGGTCATAGATGAAGGTATGCTGGGTCGTAAGGCCACAAGCCCTAGCAGAGGATACCACTGATGCCTTTGACCAGACATCCTCTTCTTTTTTCTCTCTCTTTCGAGGCTTTATTAATCTTGCTATTAAATGCCATAGCATGAGCAAATTGTAACTTGATTACTCAACATGCAGCTTTTTATTTAAGTTTTTCTTGTCAATTTCCAGGTATTTATGGTGCTACATCAATATTTTTTTAATATAAAATAACCGACATTTACCTTAATGTGAGAAATTTTAGTCATATATATATATATATATATATATATATATATATATATATATATATATATATATATATATATATAAGCAAGCAACTGTAAGATTTTCCCTTTCTATTTTCTTCATTTACTGTTGGTGCCCCTTTTTAGGAGGGAAATTTATGAACTACAGTGTAGAGCTTTTCTAAGGCTTTGATCAGGACTTCAAATATGGATTGTCTTTGGAAGGTTGCCTCTTCAAACATTTTCCTAATCCGCTCGGTTTTCTTAATAAATGTGCATAAAATACCCTCAAGTCCTAATGTCCTTGTCAAATTATAGGTTTTCTAAGACCAGCAGTGTGAATCCACAAAGTGTGTAAAAATCTCCACATTTGAGAAAGCATTCTTATTTGGATTTTCCTGTAATTTTAACTCTCGTTTTTGCCCAGGAAATGTTATACAATGCACAGATATTATTACCGTGCATCCAATCGTCAACAGTGAAAAGCAACTGGAGGGGGTGCCCTTTTCTGTTGTCAATCACCAGTGCATAAAGCCAAGTCCAAAACTGAAAGCTCTTTGAGTTTGTTTTAGAAAGACTTAACTGGTGTGCACAGAACCTGACCTCAACCCCATCCAAAACCTTCTGGGAGGAAGTGGACGGGCGATTTGAAAGCATGGCCTTATCGCCTGACATCAGTGCCTGACCCCTCTAAAGCCCCTGCAGCGGAAAGGGAGCAAATCCCTGCAGCCAGGTTCCAAAATCCTGTTCAAAGCCTTTCTTGAAAAGTAGTGGCTCTTCTGGCTACATATTAAAGACTACAGCTTGGGGCTGAAATTTACAACAGACTTTTTTCCCTAAAGTTTTTCTCTTTTTTTCTTGTTTATGCCTCCTTCCATTTTATTTTGAAAGCAGTAGAAACAATTAGTCACCCGACAGCAGTTACTGACCTCGCATCGCGTTTTTTAATTAACAAGCTTCCGCTTCAATTGAGACACAAGTTTAGCCATACAGCTATAATTTTAGCAGTAAATTTGTTTTATTGTTGAGCTGTTTTAATTAGTTCTGTGTAAGTATTTTATCCAGCTCATTCTTCTGCGTTCAGTTCAGAAATCTGTGTATTCACCGCTCACCCTTTTGCCCTGTTTGCATGTGTGAAAAGCCCAGAGAACTGCTCATATTAGAAAGAAGTCAAACTAATTTACCGCTTTGAACATGATCCTCAGAACCATGTACTGCCGCCAGGAATTGAGTTGAAAATCTGAAGGACAAATAAAAGAGAGCAGGAAGGAATAAAAATGGTTATTTGTTGTAGATGAAGGCATGTCCTGTGAGGTTTCTATGGCAGCTGTAACCGAAGGTATGCTGTAGTTGATACGAAGGGAGAGGTACCGCGTGTATGCATTAACTGGATCCGGATGGGAGTGGGCTTGCATGCTTTGGTGCGAAAAATAATGCTGTTTATAGGCTGACAGATGTTCCAAGGTAATTCTGTGTGCTTGTTTCCCTAACAAAAGAGGTCTTTCATAGCCCCAGCCTGTGGTGTGTTAAATGATACCTTCCCCTTCCCCTCCTCCATTCCACCATCTCAACCTTGACAACCCCTTTCTGCTCACTGCTGGGATTCATCTCTGGGTCAGTTCTTTCCTCTGCTGTCATGGCTACAGCCTTAAAGCGTCACCCACAGACGACGCTCCGAGGTCGGCAAGAGTCCCCGGCTTTTCCCTTGAATTTATAACCCAGCAGCTCCAGGCGCTGGAGCTGGCTGGCAGTGGCTGAAATATGGCTGCGGTTTTGTTTGTTGTGATATATGGAGGCAGCAGAGCTGGCCACGTTATGTTGCTCTAGTTGCACTTTATTTCTCAGCACAGAAATTACAGGGCTTGTTTATGTAGGGGAGAACGCTGGAAAGAGGTAATTGCAGCATAATGGCGCGCGAGGCATTCTGTTGGTTGTTTCTGCAATCCAAAGTTCAAAGGAGTGCGCCATAAGCTCTCTTTTAATAAGGAAGTGGATCATAGATGAGGCAAAAATATGCAACAGATTCTTGTTTGTGGCTGTGAAGAAAAAGTTTTCTTTTAATAGTGTTTTACTTCAGATGAAAAAATATTTTAAACGAAGCCGCCAATCCTTAGGACACACATACAGTTTACACTAATGTAATTTAGTATCCATCCATTCATTGTCTCCAGGTTATCTGAAATTGGGTTGCAGGTGTAACAGGTCAACAAGGAAAGCTGAGACACATCTACTGACTCTCTCCAGCATATTCCCAAGTCATTTTTGGGGTAGAAAGGAAATATTGTCCATCCAGCCTGCTTTTGGTCACCCCCGGATACTTCTCCCACTGGGACATGCACAGAAAACCTTTAAAAAGATGGCGCTCATGAGGCCATTTCTCCATTTATCATCACCATAGTCAAAGGTTGGAACATGGACTAAGAACCTTCTTTTCCCCTCCCTGTTCACCACAACAGGCCAGAACAATACTCGTATTACTGCACACAAGGCCCTAATCAGCCTAACCGTGTCTCACTCCATCCTACAGACATACAGTGGCTTGTATTCATACCCCTTGAACTTTTCCACATATTGTCACATTACAACCACAAACATAAATATATTTTATTGGAATCTTATGTGAAAGACCATCACAAAAGGGCATACATTGTGAAGTACAGGGCCCATTCTCCTATGCCGTTTCATAATTAGAAAAAGAAAATTCTCAAAACCTGCGTTGAATGAGCTGCTCTTGCCACTCAGGGATTTATCAGCTGGAATAACAGCACAGATATGCAAAACAGAGGTGCTGCATGCAGTATTTCCATATTTTTCCTCCATTTCCAGGTCTGCGTTACATCCCATTTCTGTCCAATGGGACCCAGGATCATCACACACATGGCTTTGTTTAGAGTTTACAGTTGACTTGCAAAAAGTACAATGTGAAAGCAAACCGCACCGAATAAAAAAAAAAAAGGTCCGCTGTTGGTCCGACCAAACAAGTGGACCGATGGAGTCTCCTGGTGTGAATGCACCCTTAAATTGTGCTTTAAATTACTTTCTCAATTTAAAACTATGCAGTTGAAGTTTGATCATAGTATGTCAGATGTTGAACTAAAGATGATGAAATATAGTCTAGACTTAAAAACAGTGAAATAACGCTTCAGTTTGGAGCCAATAGACAGCCTCGAACCATACTTGGCAATGATTAGCTAGTCTTGTTATTCTCACAGTGCTTACATATGATTTGTATCTTGTCTATCGCAGTGTCACTGTGCCTTTTTTTGCTCCACTGAGTACTCGAATGTCTGTCAGATAAATTATTTAAAAGTGGTGGATACTTGAAGATTTTTGTAACCTTCTGCTGTTGGATAGTCAGACGAGCAGTCTTTGCTGGCTGTCACGTAAGGGCAATTAAAAATCTGTAGTTTCTTTTGACAAAATACAAGTATGAAACATAGATACAGGGTGTTAAACTTAAAGCACACACCCAATAGCAGTCAAAGTTATGTCTTAGCATTAATTGGAGAGCACTTTGTAAAACAGACTTCTACTTTAGCAATATTGCAGTTTTGAAGTTGCAAGCTCTTGTCATATGAGATCCTATTCTACTTCTATTATTGGATAAAACAACAGAAAATACTGAGGTTTTCCTTTTCTACTGAAGCATGGTTTGTTGCATCTAGATACACACAAGGTTTATTTTTCTGATATATGAAAAAAGTGCCACTGAACACAAGCTCTTATAATGTAAGAATGGGGAGGCCGGTATCCTTTACTGCTGAAGTGATCCACTGTCTTAAATTCGAGAATGAGGCAGCCGTCCAATTCTGACATTGTTTGCTTAATACACAAGTTCCTGGGAAGTTCAAGTTTAAAACGTCTAAGCGGTGAACTAAGCAGATCAAGGGTTTCATTGCTGGCTGGCAGAACAAATACTGGAATAAATCTGTAACTTGGTCTCGTTTTTTATTGTGAATTTCACAGAATAATGAAAATTTTGTTTTTAATTTTTATTTGGCCTTTTTTATTGATACAGGATAAATCTCATTAAGAAATTAATTCTCATTTTCAACAGACTAATTCCTACATTGTATAAAGTTCTATTCAATGTACTTTATTTATATTGTGACAATTCCCAAGGCATTTTACAAAAGTAATTTTAATTAAAACATGCAGACAGATTGGTTAAAAAGTTTTCTAAGGAAACCCAGCAGATTGTATCGAGTCATTGACCCCAACGCAGGATATGAACCCTGGGCTGAACCGTGCAATTAACTGCCTCACTGTGCAGCCCACAGAAAGACTTGCACTGTTTTGTTTTGTTTTTTTCATTGGTCAGATCATTGTAATTGTCTTTACCAGTCTGACAAAAAACAAGTTGATAAAAATCTCTCAGGCAGCCTCAGTTCATCCAAAATGCTCCTGACAGAGTCCTCACCAACACCAGGAAAATGGATCATATTGCATCAGAGCTTAATTCACTGTGTGAGCTCCCTGTTTAGAGTTACTTGACATGCAAGACCCATCATGATTAAACTAGGAGCGTCAACATTCGGTGTCTGATGCTCCCCAGCTCTGGAACCAGTTCCCTGAACTGGGATGTGCAGAAAACATTAATGTTTATAGTAGCTTTCCCAAAAATATCAGGTTCCTTTTCAGTTTATTCTTTATCATGTCTTATTTATTCATTAAGAATTTTCCTTTAACCTTTCTCTGTCTATTATACTCAAATTTTACAATTATACTTACATAACTAATCAATTTCTTGTATCTTTATTTTTGTGCAACACACAGTGAATTACCTTGTAAATTACCTAAATAAATGAGCAGTGCTACAGAAATAAATGTGCCTCGCTTGGCATTATGCATTTTAAATTTGAAGGACTGATGTTTTGTACAGATATCCCATGAAGATATAAACCTCTCCTGCATCATTGTTTTTAATCCATCAGGCCACATTTCCCTGCTTTCACATTGTCATTTGGCCCTGATTAGAAAAAAAAATCACCAATCAGTATAAACGTCAGGAGTGCAGAGAGAAAAGGCTGGAGCTCAGCAGGACCAGGCGGCATCGACTTGAGCATCATCAGTTAGATCACAGAGGTTAGGTGTCTGCTCAGAGCTCAGAGGATACTAAAAGAAAATACCCGCCTGAGCCACAGTCTGTTCACCCGCTGTTGTCTGGCAAGTGATGCAGAAGTATCCGCTGTTATACAGTCAGTTTTTATCCCTGAGTTGAGTTCTAACATTCATC